>MU172348.1:67908-227177 GCA_016695485.1 Suillus hirtellus
GGACACCAATCTGAAATTAAGGGCACATACTCGGGTAAGGGGCGCAGCACACGAGCTGAAGCCAAGCCCCTCAGAATCAGTCCTACCCTTTGTGCATGGTCTTAACACCAAATTTGTATGTTTCTCCTTACTCTTTCCTTGTACTTTAATGGTAGTTTAATTCTAATTTGATTTGATATATTAATATATATATAGATCATTCTGGACCCAGATCTTTTAGCACATCCAAACATGGTTTTCAATACACATCTGAACATCATGATTCTTATCTGTAGATCTATAATTATATACCACATCCAGAACCGAGTCTGGATGCATACATATGTTAATACCTAGTTGGCTGTTAGCTTACATATCTGTACTGTTATTATCACTTGTTTTATGTAATGTTTGCTACTGATATCTTATTATATGGCCTTTGAATTTTAAAAACATACAGTTATATATGGTATATAACTTTGAAAATAGGTTTCCAACTAGTACCCAAACCTAACCTACTTACAAAATACCCTTACAATATTTGCTATATTACCTAATACTAACTACATCTTCCAATAATCCTTTGGCCCTGGTTTGTTTGGTAGGCTAGATAGGGGTTTGAAAAGATAGGGGCCTGGAAAGATAGGGGGTCTGGAAAGTTCCAGCTGAGTTTGAAATGTGCAAATAATATTCAGCAATATGGATGTTGTACCTACCCCTAGCCTCACACCTATACTTCTGATTTACCCATTTCAACTTCTGGTACATTCATGTCACCCAAGGATCAGTCTTTCCTAGAACAACTTGCCTGTGTGCTCAATGAAATCTTTTCACAAAATAGAAAGCCATTTTGTGAAAAGGTTTCATTGAGTACACAGGCAAGTTGTTCTGGGAAAGACTGATCCTTGGGTGACATGAATGTACCAGAAGTTGAAATGAGAAAAACGTATGGCAAGGAGAGGGAGTATAGGAATGCGGCAGCTACAATCAATGTGTGTAAAACTATGGAGGCCTCTTTGGTTTTAATAAGTGGACACTGCTGAAACTTTTTACTGTCTATAAACTGTTCAAGCTGGGTAGTATACATCTACTTACTCTTTATGTCTATTTACTCCATCATAGACATAAACTAAACAGTTGGAGCCTTACTAGGCCTTACTTCTAGGACAACAGTGGTAGGAAATGCAGGTGGGGAAGAGCATTTGTGAATACTGAATGACCAGTAATATCTGAAACAACAGACAGTATTTGTAATCATAGCATACATAAAATAGACACAAGTCCATTTTTCAATGACAAGTCTGGGTTTTGTTGGCAGCAAATATATTTTTCTCTACCATATTCACTGTGGGAAAATTTATGTCAGCTTGCATTCACATGCATCTGTCACTGTCATGTTTGCCATGCGCTTGCATATGCATCATGGTCATATCATTCTGTCATCTGAAACCATTGTGGGTGGCTTTAAAAGGCCTCTCCCTCAATGCTCTCTATGTCTCATCACTGCCATGTAAGTAATTCATCTTCCTGTTGTTTGCCCATTCACTTTCTGTTTACTAGGACATTCCTGAACAAGGCACCTTTGTGCATCTCTCATGTGGTGGACAAGGACATCTGTCCCCCTCCAACTGTTCACACTATCTCTGATTATCCCAAATATTACAATGCACTTTACTATCCCCAATATCATCCTGCTGTTTTTGCTACTGCTCAGACCTTCTGTGCCTGGCTGCTGAAATCTCTCATGTCCCATTGCCACTGCTGCTTTGTGTGTGGAAACCTATTCACAGGATGCATGTTGTTTGATGGTGTCTACATTGTTATTACGTCCTCTGATGTATCTCTCTCACTGCCACTTGGTGTTTTCAAGAGTGCAGGTAGTTATCACCACTGTGTCATTATGCACAAACTCTCCCTTAGTTCTTACCAAGCTTTTTCTTTAGCTCACACATTGGTCCAATATCCCCCTTGGATGTTTTATTCTGAGGAGACAATCAAATCTTGCTTGGATGCTATTCTTTTCACTACTTTGTCTGAGAGTATCTCACATGTTCCAGGTTTGTGTGTTGTCCTTTGCACCAAGCCACACTTTGTTGCTGCCATTACCTGCCATTTCCTTGAGTCGCACATGAATCTTATGTGTTCCAGTCCTCTTTTGTCTTGATTGATTCTTTTCTTTTCAATTGCGATGTGGAGATTTTGACTGTGATTTTTATTGCTGACTTGTGTGCTTCAGGCTTATCACGTCTCAGCTTCTCAATGACAGTTTGTGAAATGGTGTTAACTACTGCTATGCACAAAACATTTCATAGTGAGAGACAAAAGAGATTGGGTACCAGATGTCTAGCTTAGACCACACAATAGTAGTAATCTTTGCAAGGAGGAAATAAAACCACATGTGATCAATGAATAGGATTGGTTGGGAGTTGTCAGGAATTGGCACGTATGTAGTGTTATGATTGAGGACCAGTAACATAGTATCAGTGAAATGTAGTATATGAACTGTAACATCACTTACATTGAATTCAGTCAATATAATATTTACATTCTACTCTAAAGTCTACAGCTACTTTGACACAAATGGTGTGGTGAATCACATATACTCCCAACAGATACTATGCATGACCATCAACTGTCAATTGACACTCGTTTATCATTTGCTCCAAATCAGTGTTTATCTGTTTATTCCCACCACCAGAAGGAAAACACTGCATGTCCTCCTTGGGTTCCTATTCCACCACGTGCAGAACGCTCGTGATGCATAGCATCTGTTTAGTGTTAAATTACTGGAGTTTAGGAGAGCTTCTCAATATTCTGCGTAACCGTAATGTATACAACGATGTTGAGCCATGCCATTCGTGATAATATTATTGATCATCTTCCCACACACTAGGACTACGGGGAAGGAATAGAGCAGTACCTACTGCGAAAAGTGCAATTGTGATCATGAAATAGTATACCATCCACGCATGATGCCCTTCCTGTATTGAATAAGAGAAGACCGAAGCTGCAGACGCCGGGCCAATGATCCTCGCCACTGAGGCAGCCATCTGTGCGATTCCATTGGTTGCTCCGAGCGAAGCATGATTAGGAGAGGCGGCTCTGATAAACAATGCCATGGAAGCTACGACTTCTCAGTAAGTTAAAACGTCGAAAGTGTTGGATCGACATACGGTAGCACATGATAAAGCTAATCGACAGCGCAAGCTGAACGGCAACACCTAGCCACACCGCCATACCTAGCCCATGGGCTCGGGCCAGAGCGTTGATCACTGGAAATAAAATGGCGATGGGTATGCCGGAGGTAACGCCGGCGACATGGATAGCTCTTGCACCGAAGCGATCATGCAAACGAGCGAAGAAAAGTAGCTGAAATATGCCATGTGCGACGCCTTGTGCTGCAAGCAAAGCGCCGATGCGAGGGGGGTCAAGGGAAAGACCACCAAGTTCAATCGGTGTCGCACAGAAAATAGGTAGGACCGAATTGAACGCCATATGAAACAGGGCCATGGTGATATAATTTGCTGTTACGTTCAACACTTTTGGGGTTAGCAAGGCACGCAATGAAAGCGGCTTTGATTGGACTGCGTCAGGATCTGCTGCACCAGGATCAACTATAGCATTGCTCGATGGTTGGCGAGGTTTGTGTGACTGTCCGAAGAATCCTCCTTTAATCAGCTCCCAAAGTGATGTCCTGGTAGAAGTGCTCTTGTGACCACCCTTAATATGGTCCAGATATGGATTTTCAGCGCCACACTCACCTCTTTAAGACGGAAATACGTGACTAGCCAAGCTGTTGATGCAAACAATGCCGGAATAGAGCATGGTAGGAGATATGGGTAGGTTTGCAGGAGTTCTGACCGCCCAAAGATGCTAGGGAATACATGTGCTGGTCGGGAGAGCGAGCCGCCAATGAGTGGTCTAGATGTCGTGAACTTCAGTGAAAAAGAAAATGCAATACGTAGTATCGATGTATGCCTACCCGACTGAGTTTGCGATCATCCACGGAATTGGTACATAACCGTATGCCTCAGGCATATTGGTCATGTCAGTGATGTCCATCACCATGGTCTTGAGGATAGCATTGCTCGCATCAAATGCTCCGCAGACAACACGACTGGTCAAGAATATCAGTGATCGATGATCACAAGTATTAAGTTGAACACGCTGACCTAATCACCAGATCAAGGAAAGTCTTCGACAACCCAAACGAAAACATCGAGACAGAAATTGCTAATAGAGCTATCAGTATTACAGGTTTCCGCCCGATGTGGTCGGACAGTTGACTCCAATGAAAAATAGTCAGTGCATGAGCTACATAGTATGACGATTGCTCGGGAGAATATCAGCAACGAATGAAGGGAGAGGAGGAACGACAAAGACATGCTTACAAGGATGCCGACATAACGACCAACCTGAGACTCGTCTCCGTGAGTCACTCCAACGTCTCTAATGAGCTTAACAAAGTTCCAATTGTGGTCAGATGTAAGTCTAAGCAAAGGGAATATACTCACTTGGGGAGTGAACGGGGAAAGGGTCTGAGAAGAAAGAGGATCTAAAGTCTCCAAGAACAGTACGATCGAGAATTGATCCCAGGGTAGAGGTGTCTTGGTCGTTGGCTGCTCTGGTCGTTGGAGAAGAGGTGTCTCCTCATCCTGCCGTGCAATCATGGTAGTACGATGGAATAACTCGGATGGAAGATGCAGCTCATTTTAGAATGTAAACTTGTTCCAATGCAATGCAGGCCAGCAAGGCACGATCACCGGGCATGTTGACTTAGGACTACTTAGCTGAAACATGATCATTAATTTTAAAGATCCCACGCGGCTGCCTAATCTCATTGGCTTGGTAACCCTCACGTGCACGGTTGTGTCCACGCGAGGTGAGATTAGATAGAGCAGAATCAACGACATTGAACGGTTTCAAGTGAGGACATTACTTACAACGGTGCTACAGCACGGCGATAGTGCACTGCTTGTGATGATGCATTAACTTAATATGTCTAGATGGCTGCGGTATCCATGCCTATCGCGCGTGTACTTATTTATTATCCGCAGGCGATGAATGTGACCAATGGTTCGATGACTTTTCGGCGGTCGCTGCTAGCTCGTCGATAATCAGTCTATATGTGAACAAGCTCAAGGGGTTAGGCCCGGAATTACAGACGTAAAAGCAAGTACCTCCATTCAAGTTGCCCCGTATACTCAGGAAGTACTACAGGCTAGTACTACCGCTACCGTGACTACAGATAATTGAGGGTATTCAATATTGGCTTCGGTCGGAGTTTTCGTTCATGGCTGACATGGACACATCGCGCATGCGGCCACAACTACAGTGACCACGATGTATCATGAGGTCAGCGGGTGACAAGGCACGGGGGAAAAGGAAGCGTCAACCATAGCTGACGTAACAAAACTCCGACCAAATTGAGTCAAGCGGCCAAACAAGGACCCCCCAGTGGTCGTCCTCTGTGCAAGTTCTTTGTGTTTTTTGAGTTCAACGAGCAGCTCGTGATCAGTCTCCAGTTGGATGTTTGTTCCCCATCACTACTACTTTACAGCACGCCACGGAGAATTTTTCTTACAAGACTCGTGACAATCAGGCCACTATCGCTCGCGAACATTTCATTCGCGTTCAGACAACTGATCGGAAGGACTGCTTTACGCAACATGCTATGATTGCATGTATGTGATTCTGAGTGTCAGTAATTTCATCATTTTCCTGCTTTTCAGAGGCCCCGGCGACGTTTATCAGACTTTGTAAATTATTGAATCCTAGTCTGGCACATAGTCATGACCATGCTAGATCAAGATCTACACCCGAGTTGTGAGTCACGCAAGGCTCTGGACGACCATATACTAGCCCTCGTAGATCAGTGACAGTCCGCCTCTACATTCGAAGGAGCGATGGGAAAGAGCCTAGGCTTAGCGTGCTTCTAGCATTGCACTAATATTAGTAGTAAGTTCTACACTTATTTACGTCCTGGCTTATAAAATGGTCATCAACAATCATAACATTCACCCGCATGATCAAGACTCCAGAGTCTTTGCGGGCCCCGTGGCTTGAAATATTTTACTCGCAGCTCTTCTTAGGCAATGTGATATCTTTTAGAGGAAGATTGTAATGTCCTTTATCAGTACCTCCTCCGTCGTTTACTCGAACGCATTCAACCTTCAAGTTCCGTTTCTGAGTCGTAACATTGGATCCAAGAACATCCTTAGGTTGCAGCTCACGTATACGGATTCAGAACCTATTATGCAGACGACGACGATCAGTGAAAGCCATACGGTTTCGCATCATCCGACATTTGACCCCCATCATAATCTCAAAAAGAGCGACAAACACAACGAACGAATTGAAGTGCGAGTGGGGTCGTCTCCAAGTGATTCAAGAGCAATATCTATCTCTGACCTAAAATCCCAAACAAAACGTCAGCGGCTGCACGCACGAGTGCAATTTGCGACAATCTGTGGGTCGATGTACCTAGCCGGATGGAATGATGGGACAACTGGTCCATTGCTCCCTCGGATACAGAAAGTGTATGGCGTAGGTGATTTTAAATACCTGCAGTTCTCTTTTAAGTTTACCTTCCTATCGTCTTGACAGTTGAATTTCATTGTCGTATCCCTGATATTCGTGTTCGCATGTGTTGTAAGATTTCACTGCAGCGTGCAAGATTCACTGATCAGTCTGAATTACTTGATAGGGTTTCCTATCTGGAGCATTCGCAAACCTATATCTAGACGGCAGATTCGGTTTCGGAAAGGTAAGTTCATCTTCGATGATTTTTTACGATCTCTGAGTCACGCTTCGTGGTCTAGGTGATTGTGTTAGGTGAGGGCAGATTATTGCAAGCAGAGGTCACAATTGCCTTATCGTTGCTCAGGAACGGCGTGTCAGGTTATAGCATACGCCATAGAAGCGAGTGCCTTGCCATTTTCTGCATTCGTGCTAGGTTACGCCATCAATGGCTTTGGATTGGCTCTACAGGTAAGTCATACAAGTGCAATGGATTATACTGCCCGGATAGACTTTGAAACTAGTTCACACAATCAAATGGTTTTGTGGCCAGTCTCAAGGATAATCCCGAGGTGAAAATGGGGATCCTCCATGCGGTGAGTGTCGTCTTGTCCGTGAACTCTCGATTTATCTTGCTATTGAAAGGTATATGGTATGCTGTACCTCCTTCGTAACGTGACGGATGTTCTTATCTTCACTTTTCAGGTGCTGGTGCTTTGTCGTCCCCTTTGGCAGCAACACAATTTGCTCAGCTTCCGCATTGGTCATTTCACTACCTGTGCAGCCTTGGTATTGCGTTCATAAACACTGTATTGTTGATTGCAGTCTTTGGATTGAAAACACAGGATGGTATGACAAGCACTTATATTATTGAGAAGATTGCTAAGCATCTCACAGAGTGCCTCGCTCAGATTGGACAGCCAGCAGGCGAAAAGGGAACGAGTGAAAAGAGCCAGTTTAGTCAGATATTGCGACTCAGAGAAGTGCACCTCCTCGCGTTCTTCATTTTGATATATGTAGGAGTGGAGGTCACTGTGGGCGGTAAGTATACATCTTAAGTGGAGAAGATGTTCATCCAGAATATTACTCCAGGCTGGATGGTAACGTACATCATCGACGTGCGCGGCGGAGGTCCAAGTTCGGGATATATATCATCAGGGTTTTTCGGAGGTAAGCCTTTCCAGGCATGCTAGGGGTTCGACCATTGATTTGCAAATAGGTATCATGATAGGACGTGTCGGTCTTTTGTGGGTGAACAAAAAGGCAAGTCTCTATCCTATTTATAGCACACAACATAGATACCAAAGGTCACAGGTCGGGGAACGTCGTGTTTTGTTCATTTACGCCACCCTGGCAATCGGGCTGGAACTAATAGTATGGCTGGTGCCTTCGATCATTGGTGAAGGCGTTGCGATCTCCATAATTGGCATGATTTTTGGGCCGATGTATCCCATCGCTATGATGCACGCAGTACGAATTCTCCCTGAGTGGCTCGTCACAGGTGATTTCATGTTTAGTAGCACGAATATGGTCAGCTGAAACCTGGATGTAGGGGCAATTAGCTGGATAGCAGGTTTCGGGCAGGCAGGTTCTGCGCTCTTGCCATTCTTGAACGGTGCCATTGCAACGAAGATGGGAATCAAGAGTTTACAGCCATTGTGGGTATTCCTTATAGTTATGCCTGTGCTGAGAAATTGATGATCGGTGGCACAAAAGTCTCATTTCGATGATGGTGTTAATGATCGTCTTGTGGGCTTTGGTGCCGGGAACTGCCAGGAGAACTCAATGATATATGGTCCGTTGGCTATGTCGTGTGGAGGCTTTGACATATGGCAGTGGACCTATCATGACCTTATTATGAATCACCCCCTGAGTGTCAGGCAAGTTTCACCTTTCATTTATGTGCCCAGACTAGAGCTCCAATCATTCGGCAGTAATCCTTCATTCATTTGTCTCAGATAATCGAGTCGATTGAAACCAGTCCTTTGTTATGGTGGAGCAAGAGTAGGAGATTGACGTGTCGGGGAAAGGGACAAGATCTATCTTCAAGAGAGAATATCGAAACAGGGACGTTCGTAGAGGGTAGCGAGAATGAGTTATTCTTTGAGTTGGTGTGGATGACGGAATGCGACCATATCGGTGCACTCTTCTTTGCCTCGGCTGGTTCCAGAAAGCTACCACCACCAGTATACGGCGGTCACGACGACGTCGACCTCGTACACGATTACTCGATGGGTTCCCTATGAAGTAGCCTAGGTTCAATTCGTTCAGCAACTAGCGAATCACAGCCTCTGGAAACAGGCCCAGATCTCGCAGTCACTGAAGAACCCTTGGATAACGCAATCATAGGGCTTAACTTAGTCAGACTTTGAAAGAAGCGTTCCAGGGGTGTTCCATTACCTTGATTAAGTATACTCGCAGGCATCTCTCGTCCCTTCCTCTTCCACGGACTCCAATGATATTGATCGTTGCGTTCTCACTCTGTCGTACATGTACTTAAAATACGCGAGCGTGAGAAACACAAGGCATCGAGTGCCTCGTGTCAATTGAACGCGGCCAAACATGCTACGCTGTTGCAGTTCGCTGCCACCATCTCCATCTACTAATCTACGAACCAACAATGAGTGAAACACCGCCAAAACCAAAACCAGGCTCACTGCGCGACAGGATCGCCGCATTCGAGAATGCTAACAAGAGTGCAGCGCCCGCCCCTGGTGGGCCTGCACCACGCCCAAAGCCCTCGACCCTCCAATCGTGGAAACCAAAGGTACCTTCACCACCTCAGTCGCCAGAATCCGAGCGTAAGACTGCGGGGATGTCTGCATCAGACGCGATGGAGAGCATCGGCAGAGGCGGAAGTCTCAAGGAGCGCATGGCTGCTCTCCAGGGCAAGGGTGCGTTTGGCGGCGGCACCCCGCCCCCGATCCTCCCAAAACCTGCAGAAAAACCAAGGTGGAAACCACCGCCGCCAGTATCAACTCCTGAAGATCAGGTTCTTTCACAAGACGAGGCGATTGATGCCCAAGGGTCCTCTCCCCCTGCTACGGGTGATCCTGATTCTACCGACCTAAAAGGCGAACATGAGGCTCAGCAGGATGCCGCTGAGATTGAACAAGATCCGGAGGAAGAAGAGAGGCAGCGCCGTGCTGCGATCGCTGCACGCATGGCTCGTCTTGGTGGTGCACGTGTTGGCATGGGCCCCCCTCTGTTTGCCAACAAGCCAGCTCCCAAGAAGCCAGCAACCCCTCCACCTCAGCCTAGGCAGGATGAGGAAGTGGCCCTTGAAGACTCAGAGGGTATGCTATGCTATCTTTAGTTTATTGTATGAAATAACGCGTATCCTAGTGACCCCACCTCCTGCGGA
Organism: Suillus hirtellus; assembly: GCA_016695485.1. Taxonomy (NCBI): domain Eukaryota; kingdom Fungi; phylum Basidiomycota; class Agaricomycetes; order Boletales; family Suillaceae; genus Suillus; species Suillus hirtellus. The sequence continues at coordinate 77,771 of MU172348.1, forward strand.
GGCTATAAGCCCTCCCGCTGATGTCAGGGAAGAGGCGCAGACTGATCCAGGTCATTGTTATGATCACTGCTCTCAATTCAGTATTAATGAATCTACAGATTTCATCCCTGCCCCCACGCACAAGGACTCCGACTCTTCCTCGCTCTCCTTTTCAGATTCCCCATCCAATGCAGCAACTACCCGCTCAATGCCAGTACCCGCCGGTCCACGTCGTGCAGCTCCCCCACGCAAGAAGGCGTACAAGTCCCCTCCGGCATCCCAGCTCCCAGAGGTTCCTGTGCCTGTTGCGGCAGTAGAAGTATCTGAAGAGGCCCCGGACTCTAAACCTACAGAAGAACTCACAGCTACTACTGAATTGGAACCTGAACTAGAGCCAGAAACCAGACCATCTGTTGTAACGGTGACATCACGAGAATTAGTCGCAAGTCCAGAACAAGTCCCAGTCCCATCCGCAGAGCAGATCCTCGTCATCGGTGACGTACAGAAGGAAATTGGTGAAGTAGGTGTGAGTGTCGAGCTTGACACAGCCGAGGTGGACCCCACAGACAAGATCGAGCAGGAACATTGCCGTGTCGATGCAGATAAGCCTGCTCAACAAGACCAGGAGGAAGAAGAGCAGGAACAGGAAGAGCAGGAATATGAAGAGCGTGAGCAGAAGGAAGAAGACGAAGCAGAAGAAGAAGAAGCGCGTAGACAACGCGTAGCTGCTAAACTCGCCCAGATGGGCGCGTTTAACCCATTTTCGGGACCTCCTCCTGCATCCTACCAGGATTCCATACCCTCAACTACTGCTAGACGTGACTCGATCACCATTCAGCCCGTCTCGGTAGAAGAACCTGTCGACGTTGATGAAGCAACTCCCTCTCCCCCTGCTGCCCGTGTTTCGTCCCAGTCCCACGTCGAGGAAGAACTAGAACAAGCCGAAGAAGCAGGAGAAGTAGACGAGCCCGCTTCTCGTGCTGGTGAATCCTAATTTTACCACCTGTACTCATGTTGTAGTGTATTAATCGATCTTTGGTTGCTTTTTTTGTACCAGCCGAGTTCGACCATGGATCTCAGCCTGACTTGGGGACAACTCGTCGCGTGCTATATCACGATGAGATGGACGAACAAGAACGATATGATGGTTCGGATCAGCTTTTGAATGAACCCGAAGCTTGGGAGCCTGCATCACAGTTGCACACTCTAGATACTCCTCTGCCACCGGCAAATCCTATCTCACAAGAATACCAGCCCGGCCAGGGTGATCCGAATGAACTAGGTACAAGTACCGAGGACGAGGAGGCCGTATTCACAGATGCTGTTGACTCAGCACCAGATAATGCACCCGAGTTCCTTCAAGTTGCACCGGAAACAATCCCAGACCAACACCAGGACGACGACGAGATGCCCCCCGCTCGTATCACACATTCAATTCCACCCCCACCTGTCAATTTTTCATCGAAGCCTTCGATCACACCATCATCCCCACCGCCACCTCCCAAACTGCCGTATGCGCTCCAGGTTGACGAGGAAAGGCCCGAGTCGCCTGCACCGCGACCTGTGCCTCCCCCTGTGAAGAGTGGTACGTGATCATTGTACGTGCGTGAAGTTGACCTGGCGCTGAGATCATAGTTCGTTAGTTCAAGCCGCCGAGGGGCCACCTGCCACACCCCCTCGCGTCGCTCGGCGTACCAGTGCCAATGTCAGGTCTGCGAATATGGAAGAGGAGCCACCTTCCCCACCTCCTCGTGTCGCTCGGCGTACGAGTGCAAGTGTCAGGTCTGCGGATATGGAAGAGGAACCACCTTCCCCACCCCCTCGTGTCGCTCGGCGTACCAGTGCAAGCGTCAGGTCTGCAGACATGGAAGAGGAACCGCCTTCCCCACCCCCTCGTGTCGCTCGGCGTATCAGCGCAAGTGTCAGGTCTGCGGATATGGAGGAGGAACCACTTTCCCCACCCTCCCGCATCGCTCGGCGTACGAGTGCAAATGTCAGGTCTACAGATATGGATGAGCCACCTTCTCCACCCCCCCGCATCGCTCGGCGTACTAGTGCAAGCGTGAAGTCTGTGGATATAGAGGCTCCACCTACGCCACCGCCTGTGCCGACCTCTCCTCGCCCTTTGGTGCGCAGACCGACTTCTCCACCAATAATCACCGCACTTCCGCTTGTTGTTCCTGTGACGACGAACGAGGAGGATCCTGAGCAAGGTGTGTTGTTGTCGGGCTAGTATCGTGGTAACTTCTGATAGAAGTATCCTTTGGCAGAGTTCTCAGAGGGTGAGACACCCTCTCAGCCTCAGCGAGTTCAGGAGCCTGAAGAAGAGGATGATGATTCTGTGCGCAAACGGACCATTGCAGAGCGCATGGCGCGTTTGGGCGGGATCCGGTTTGGTGCACCACCAGTCCCCACGCCACTTACTCGACCTACTTTTCCTCGTGCACCTCCCCCGACTTCTATCCCTCCTGATGAACCTGAAGTTGATGCTAAGGAATCCGAGGAAAGAGACGAGACGGTAGAAGACGAGGCTGCGAGGAAGCAGCGGATCGCTGCAAAACTTGCAGGTATGGGTGGCATGCGATTTGGGATGTTGCCGCATGGTGCGGGTGTAGCACCTGCCACTGCTCGACGACTTGCACCAAAGCAGGATGATAGTGAGAGTGAGGACGCTGCGCTTCCTGTACCTGCACCCCCACGTCGGCGACTGCCACCTGTTGAGACCGATCCGGAGCAGGAATCCCGCCAGACATGGTCGGAAGACGACGTGCGTAGTGAAATGGAGGATAGCGAGGTCGAGGAGGCATATTATTCGGATGCGGATGTTAAAGAGCCGGTCGAGGAAGAGGGCCCGCCCTTGCCTCCACCCCGACGGTCGTCTTTGACGTTGAAGTCTGCAGAGGTACTTCCGACCCCTCCTCCACGTTCGCCCCCTCCTGTTGGAAGACCTCCAATTCCATCCATCCCTGCTGCTCTGCTTAACCGTCGCTCTACTAGTGTTGCGACGGGATCGTCTTCTAGAAAGTCCTCGGTTGACTACTCCAGTGCGACTGAAACTTCCGTACAGAAGCAGCAAACATACACAGCCTTACCCTTGGAAAGGGACTCATCAGATCCTGGTACTCCATCAGAGTATGTGATGGTGGAACCTGAATCAGAGACTGAGGAAGAGCCTGTTGTGCCTCCACGTCGCCGCTCCAGTCGTGCCCCTCCTCGCTCGTTCCCTCCGCCTCCGCCTCCCTCCGCCATCGACCCTCCTGAACAGATTACTAGCACTACTCAGTGGGAGCTCCCGTCGATCCCCCAGGCTACATCTGAATTTGGCGATGAAACGGACCTAGCTTCATCCAGATTCTCAGAAGACTCGACGTTCCATGGATCCACTTCACCAATGCGTCAATCCGACTCTCGCCGCACCTCAGGGCAGACTGCTCGTCCCGTTGACCAGCAGCTCAGCGCAGACGACCTCATGGTGCTCTGGGGCAAAATTGGAGTGCAAGTGGTGGAGTCTGCGACGGGGTTGTTCGAAAAATCTAAACGCTCGCTTGTTGGCGACGGTTCGTACGCGGGATTCGTAAAGGCTGTTTTGGCACAAGTTCCCGATGCGCAGCGCGTCTCAGGGGAGGGTGAGGATTGGGGGTACTCTATCTACGTGCAAACTGCCGGCTCGGTGCAGCGCCGCGTGGCCGATATTCTGCCTGGCGACGTGATTGCCTTTTGGGACGCGAAGCTCAAGGGCCACAAGGGGCTTCACACGTATAGCCAAACTGTTGGCGTAGGGGAGAACGGTCCGCTTGTAGGTGTGGTGAGCGAGGTGGAGAGTAAAAAGAGCAAAGTTCGCATATGGCAAGCGAATCAGCATGTCGGTCAGCAGGTGAGTTTACTACGAAGATGGGGGTGGAGGCCGAACAACGCGCTGACACCGAAGGCTACGCAGACTGTGGAGAATGTGAGTTATAGGTTGGAGGATCTGAAGAGTGGGGTTGTTAAGGTGCGTTGTCTTTTTTTGTTTGGTTGAGGGCTTTGCTGATCCGGTTTTTTTCGGTGTTGCGATGCTTAGGTGTTTCGTGTCATGGCCCAAGTATGAGCAGCTTTGTATGTACGGATTTTGTAGGTGGATCGTGTAATACTTTGGATTTCATTTATATTCGGAACTGTATAATTCCATGTGGACTCTCATCTAGGTATCCCCTGCACGCACAACATTACAAGTTGTTGGATGAGTCAGACATCGGTACTCTTCTAGCTTAGTAACCTGCATACTATGACATCGACGCCTCATGTAAAATATGGTTTCTTCGCCACCAGCCTGACTCAGAGCTACGGGCCTTTCCACAGATTCAGTATGTCAAATATTGTCGCCCTGGGCGTTTTTTTTGCATCAGAATCAGTCTATTGGGGTCATAGACATGCCGTATGCCATAAGTTGGCCAATGGACATATTGCTCGGTGTATTCTCGGATTCCCTACTACATAGGCACAGACTCGACCCTTTCAAGAACCGAGGAACACCCCGGAGGGCGCTTTTCTTCAAGCGCTTCGCTCGCATTCCCTTCAGCTACCCTCAGCCATGGCGGCGTGGAACGTTGTGGGCGACATTGCGAATATCGGCGGTGTTGCTTCCATAGTTCAACTATCTCTGCAAGTTATCTTTGCAGTCAATAGTTATGCTTCTTCCGTTGCAGGGGCAGAAGCTGCACGTATGAGCCTCCGTAATGAACTCCTCTCCCTCAATAAAACTCTTAACCACATATATTTCCTCCTTCAGCAGTCGAATACTGCATTATCAACACAAGCAAACGACTTATCCACTTTGGAGAGCGCATTAAAGGAGTGCGAGAAAGTCTTGCAAGGTCTTCGTGAGCGGATACCAGAGAACAAGCGTCAAACATGGATCGGTTCAAGACTAGCGTGGCCATTTCAACAGGCCGATATAATGAAGGCTGTGGATATATTGGAACGTTGCAAAAGCACCCTTTCGCTGACGATCGCTAGTGGTATCTTGTACGTGCTTTGTATTTGTATTCTAGGTTTTGTTACATGATTAATGTCGACCATCATTCTAGGTCACATGTTGCAGAGATAACGGCTACAACCAAGGAGATCCAGCTAGATATAAAGGATGAAACAGAAAATATCAAGCAAGAAATTAGCAAGAGAACCAGCGAGGTTAAGCAAAAGATTGGAGATGATGCGTTAGCGATCAGAGAGGAAGTCACAGCTGCGAAAGTGGCAATCACTGTGCGTATATCTGACTGAATCTCAATATGCGCTGACTTCAATTGATGACTAGAATAGGTTCGATCACAGCATCGCCCACATCACGTCCGCACAGGTAATAGTCGTGAAAAGACATGAAGAAGAGAAGATGGAGAAGTTGGCTAAACAAGCACAGGGTAAGTCTATTCAGCCACTGGCCGATCACTTCCCATTGTTCATAAGCGCAATTACTCAGACCAAGAACGAAAGGACTTGTTACAGTGGTTGGATGGGTTCAACTGCACGATCAGGCATGAAGAGGTTTCCGCTCAACGGGAAGAAGACACGTGCACCTGGGTGTTTGGAATGAAAGCTTTCCATCGATGGAGGACACCGCCAACAGTGCAGCGTGGTAAATTCTTATGGATCAATGGCAAACGTCAGTACTTCTACAAGCTTTAATTAGGATTCTCTGACGCATTGTACCTCAGCCGGAGCAGGGAAAACTGTCATTGTGTGAGCATTTATTTTTTATACCAGACACGAATGCTGACATGTACAGTTCTGCAATCATCAACGAACTCCTGGCTTGTGGCGAGACACCGGTGTATTTCTACTGTGACTTCCGTCATGAGAGAACCACAGACGGAGCTATCATTCTACGTTCCCTTCTTGTTCAGCTGCTGAGACAAGCACGCGTCGACTGGAGCTCGGAATTTACCGATCTCTTTCGTAGGAAATCAGAAGGGGCTGAAGCTCCCGTTGACATTGCGGTCTTATGCGACCTCATCTGCCGCTCTTTGAGATTTCTCCGACGACCCATCGCGATAATCGATGCCCTTGATGAATGCAAGCGCGTCAGGACATTTCTCACACGGCTGGTGCGCATAGTGAATGATGGCGAACTGCGACTTCTCATCACCAGTAGGACGGAACCAGCCATTTCCAGTGCTTTATCCGGCTTACCATCGTTGTCCTTAAGCGACTATGCCCGCTTAATCGATAACGATATGGAACTTCACATCGACAGAGAACTGGAGGGTCGTTCGAGGCTTGCATCTCTCGCTCCGGATTTGAAAGATGAAATACGGAGATCACTCTTACAGCAGGCTGACGGGATGTCAGTGAACGCCTATGTTTATATTTCATGACTAATACTCTGCTCATCAGGTTCCGTTGGGTGGATTGCCAGCTGGATGCTATCAGTGCTTGCCGATCTGTTAAGGGGATATCAGACTCGCTCAAGAGTCTCCCGAAAGGCCTTTACGAGACATATGATAGAATTTTGCAGGAAATTGAAGAAGCCGGGCCCGATCGTAGGTCTATCGTAGAGCGGACGTTGATGTGGCTGGTCGCTTCTCTGGAGCCACTCAACCTATGTCAGCTTGTTGAGGCTTTGAGTATAGAGATTGGAAGTACAACACTCAACCAGAAGCTCAGCGTTATCTCCCCAACCGATCTCTTGGAGATTTGTAGCTTTCTAGTGAGCTTCGATGAAAAAACCTGTATTGTGACTTTGTCGCATTACAGTGTGCGGGTAAGGTATATTCCTGCCCCAACTAGACGGTTTCTCATCCACATTATTTCAGGAATATTTGATGGCAGGCGAGAATGCACGGAAGTACCGCCATTTACTCGAAGATGCCCACCGACATATTGTCCAGTATTGCGTACATTATTTAGTCAGCGATGATGTCCTCAATTCCAGCAACACCCGCCCCATGCTGCGTTATGCCCTTGATCTTGGGCTCGGGGCGCATATAACCTCTATCATCAACGAGGAAGACTCTGTACTTTCTTGTCTGGAGGATCTTCCGGGACAGATATGCATTCGACATCCTTGGAATGACCAAGTAGCTCTTGTCAATCCCTGGCAGATCTGGCTTGCCGATCCCAAAAGCATCTGTGACATTCTGATCCGTTTCGGACCTGAGTGGATGGTTCAACGGTATCTGCGAAAGCATCGGGAACATTGGAATAACGTGCTGCAATTCGCAATCTTGGAGGGACATACACAGCTCGCTAATATCGTGTTGGATTTTGGAAGAGACCCCAATTTACCCATCACAATTGGCTCAAAGACTACAAGCCCTACGATGTTTGCCATCCAGCACAGTCCACAGGAACTTGTTGAATGCTTCCTTCGTAGAGGTGCTCATCTCCCGGTTGACGCTATCCATTCTGTACTCGAGAAACGGCAGGATATCGACTCCAACATCCTTTCATTGCTCATTCATCACGGGGCGAATGTTCATACAAAACACGCACATTTCAAAGATACTCCTCTCCACACTCTCCTTCGCATAGACACTCGAAGCCAAGAAGTGTACCTGGAAGTTTCACAGGTCCTTGTCGATGCAGGGTGCGAATTCGATACTCAGGACCAAGAGGGATGGGTACCTCTTGACATTGCCATCATGAAATCATTTCATGCAGTCGCAGATTACCTCCTCCAAAAGGGTGCTATCCCCTCGGCGGATGCCATTCGCAGACACCTCGAGAAAGAGAGCTTCGACTTTGCTCTCATGTCTACGCTTTTGCGGCATAGCGTGGATGTGAATGTGCAAAGCAGCGGACCTAATCCCCTCCATATTCTCTTTGGCTATGAAGAATGGACCGACGACTGGCTTGAATTAGCAGACCTATTAATCAAAGCGGGGTGCCCAATCGATATTGAAGATGGCGAAGGATATACGCCACTGCACCTAGCCATCAGACACGGGTCGTCCAATTTATTGGCGCATCTTATTGCAAATGGTGCTCATATCCCTTTGGACGCAATCCATAATCACTTGGAGGATTATTGGGTTGACCGTTCAGTCATCCATACCCTTATCCAACATGGAGCAGATGTGAATGCAGTGCGCAACGGAGCTTATGCCCTCCATGCCCTGGTGGCCCACGTGAATTGGAGAGATGACTGGCTCAGGACAGCACAATTACTTATTGAAGCAGGATGCTTAATTGATGCTGAAGACAGAGAAGGTTCCACGCCTCTCCGCCTGGCCATTAGATGCGGATCATTACCATTGGTGAAATATCTCATCGAAAAAAGTGCCCGCATATCAGCGTACGCAATTCACGATTACCTTGAGAATGATTGGATCGATCATGCCATCATCTCTATACTCGTTCAGCATGGTGTTGATGTGGACGCGCAACGCAATGAACGCAATTCCCTTCATTCCCTGCTTCATCATCGGCACTGGAAAGAAGAATGGTTCAAGACAGCACGTATACTCGTCGAAGCGGGAGCTTCATTGGAAGCTGTGGATGAAGTAGGTCACACGCCGATCCAGCTGGCCATCATGAAAGGGTCGACCACCTTGGTGAAATATTTGGTAGGAAGAGGTGCTTGTGTCCATGTGGACGCTGTTTATGACAACCTCGAGAAGGGCTGGATCGATGCTGCCATGGCTTCTATACTTGTTCAGCGTGGGGTAGATGTCGGGTATGACGGTGGCAATTTCCTCCATGCTCTAACTAAATGTCTGGATATGCGACACGACTGCCTCGAAATAGCGGAAGTCCTGATTGGTGTGGGGTGCTCATTGGACGCCACCGACAATGCCGGAAACACTCCCCTTCATCTTGCCATTAAACAACAATCATTATCTTTCATGCAGTATCTAATAGAAAGAGGTGCTCGCGTTCCTATGGATGCTATCCATGTTGCACTTCAATCCACTCAAATCAACTTGGATATCATTTTGGTGCTCGTTCGGCAGGGCGCACACATTAATGGCATGTGTCTGGGTGCCAGCCCTCTCCACACTCTCCTCACTCATTGGAATTGGGGAGGTGATTGTCTTGAGACAGTGTTAGTCCTTGTTGAAGCGGGGTGCAGCTTGGACGCCACAGATCAAAAAGGGAACACCCCCCTCCACCTTGCCATCAGACGTCAGTCGCTCCCTTTAGTCAAGTATCTTATCAACAAAGGGGCTTGTATTCCAGCAGATGCCATGCACGATGCAGTTCATCCTACTCACAATTCTGGGGTCGACTTGAATCCTGATGTTACTTCTGCCCTTGTTGGTCGCGGTGCAGATGTAAATGCATTACGCTGTGGTGCCAACCCACTTCATACACTGCTTCATTGCCCGCAAAGAAGCGACTGTCTTGCAATAGTTCGCATCCTTATTGATGCAGGATGTGAATTTGACAGATGCGATTCAACTGGGTATACGCCACTTTGCCTTGCTATAATCCACAAAATGCCCTCGGTGGCTGAATACCTCCTCCTGAAAGGTGCTTTACTGCACACAGATTCCATTGGCATCGTCATCAAAGATAACGATGTGGGCCCCGATATTATTCAAAACCTTCTCCAACATGTTGTGGATGCGGATGTGTCCAGTCAACTGCTCATGCTATCATTGGGCCATCGTTCATCATCCCAGTTGTTGCATGATATGCATGATAGCAATTGCCTAGAAATCGCCAAAGTCCTCGTTGATGCTGGATGCGAACGAGATGTTGTTGAATACTCACCCCTCATAGATCTCGCCATCACCCACTCGCTCCCATGTGTCACGCAGTACTTCCTTCAAGTGGGCAGTCCTATCTACATAAATCATCCGGTACACGTCGCACTTAATAGTCATGTGCCTGATAATCCTGGACAGGAGCAGTGGGTCGAGCAGCTGCACGCATGGCAGACAGACTGCCGATTCCAGACTATGCAGGCCCTTATCAAAGCTGGATATGATGCTAAAAGTAGAGACTCAGTGGGACAAACACCGCTTAACATCACCATCCAGAAGCGAATCCCATCTGCAGTCAATTATCTCCTCAAAAAGCTCGGTCGTGGACAGCTTGATTTCTTCTGTGGAAATGGACTAGAAGAACACAATGTGGAGGTCATTGCGACACTACTTCAGAGCAGCACCCCACTCCATGCTTTGATTCGCAACGTATTTACAGGTCCTGTTAGCATTCATGACTTCTGTTTTTCAAGCAACGGGATGCACAGTCCTTTCTGCGAACGAGACTGTGGGGAGATACTTCTCATTCTCATCGACGAGGGCTTTTCGGTCAATGCTATAGATTCATCAGGAGACACGCCCCTCCGTATTGCCATTCAACGCCAACTCTTCCTCGTTGTTGAATATCTTCTTCGACATGATCCAATATGTGACGTCGACAATGTCGTGGCTGCTTTCAGTGTCCAAACTGATGCGTGGCAGTACCTTCTTCAAAAATACATGTCGAATATGGACCCCTTGCATACCCTGATCTCACGGATGCACTCGAACCACAATGGCGTGGATGAAGATGTTTACCTAGCAATTACGAAGGGCCTCGTACAAGCTGGCTGTGATGTCAATGCGCGGAATGGCAGTGGGATAACTCCTCTCCAGCATATGAATAAACTTGAAGTCGATCAAGAATACCCTGTAGTCAAAGATTTTCTATGCCAGGAAGGAGCACTGTAATGTTGTGACGGTGTAGTTGTTTGGAGTTTCTCCGATATTGAAGATGATGTCGAGACTGTAACAGATTATGGTGACTTACATATATGATATATTTCCTTGTATCTTGCTACAGCTTTACAATGTATGACATGACTCCCTCTTTCGCACTGCCTATCAAAGGGTATCACAGCTGACCGTCAATAGGATTTTCTAATGGCTGTACAGGTGTTCAGAGGTCGATAGAAGCACTCGGCTTACTATGCACGTTCCGAGAAGAAGCCATAGAAGCAGAGCAATGATTTAGCTTTCCATGCTCTTCACCTTGACCTCACAGATGACCTCGACCATTATACCCTGCATTTCTATACAGGCAAGGGGCGGTGCAACGCAACGGGGTACTGGGACTTACCAATTCCCATAGGGCACCCTTCAGCAGTTATAAACGATTATACCGCTAAATACTCGGAATACGACCACGTCTGTTGATAACTTCGGTCACATTGTGTGTTCAAGTGTATCATTAATTTTGCCAGTACTAGTAAGGTCAATACTACGAAGTAAAGGCACACATTATGGAGATATCATGGGAGCGCACTGATACCTGGCTGGCTCCAAGTCCATGTCATCAGTACTAATGATACGTGGGGGAGCGCGGACAATCAAACAATGGGACTCACTATTGGGGAATAAGAAAATGCATTGTTATCGACATTGTATCCTTTCGCATAGTGAGCTACAAGTCATTTACAAAAAAGGCGTACTCACATAATGGGGTACCGTCAAACTTGACTTTCTTTGTAGGCTTTCCTTGGGTGACTATAGAAGAAGTATCAGGTTGTTGACGCTTGCCTCGTTTTCTCTGGGGTACGAGTCAGGCCGATGTGGAATGAGATAACGCGTGGTACTGACAAATCTTTCATCAAATTGCCTCTTCCTGCAGAGACACAAACATGATAAGGTGTCAAGCAATATAAAAAGCGATCAAACTTGCCTCGCGAGTGCCTCCTCGGCTTTGCGTTTATCCTCCTCCTCCTACTCGGACGACCGAGTACATCAGCAAATTATCTAGGTAGAGGATAGAGGATATCTACGGGGGCCTACCTTCCTGCTCCTCTGGAACCTTTCCAGAAACGATCCATCGTTTGAGAATACGTTGACTGGTTTCGGTTTCGGCGGGACCTTAGACGAGGTACACGGAGTAGCCGTGATCGGAAAGGCGTATCCTAAGTAAGGTTGAGGTGATGCAGCCATTGATATTATGCTTTGGCGGATGAATTTCTGCGGGCTCTAGGGTGGGATCAACTTCAGGTAGAAAGCGTTGTTCCGGAAGCCGCTGCTTCGTAATCTTATTTATTTGTAGTCTCTTTATTTGTAGCTGTTGGCCAAATTGTTCTGGGAGATTCGTTCGTCTTCACTGTCATCGGCGTCTGGACTTTGTAGCAACTCTGACAGTAGCGGGACCTCGCCGGCGCTGCCACTTCACGATCATGCACATTTTCATGCAGAGTGTTGTTTCCACAACAATCTGCTAGAAAATGTGCACATCCTGCTGCCACTTTCGCGCTTTCAAGTTTTTCTCCGCTTCACACGGACCACTCTCGCGATACTGCCATTCACATACCACGGCGGCCGTTCCCAGACGAGATCGTAGTACATCTGGATACGGAGCATGATGGAAGAAGACGCGTAAACACGTTTTGATTTTATTTTGCCTGCCTTGTAAAAACATCTTGTCACAGATCACAATACGCCCAAGAAGACTCTGGCTAGATCTTCCGCAGCTGATTTCTTAGCTCGTAGTTTCAGGTGTCTTCGCATGCAGCCATATCCTTTCCGAGCTGGTCGGTATTATGATATTGTTTGGATGAAGGCATTGCATGCAGCAGGCTAGCATGACAACCCAAAGACCATGACTTGCACATCAGCATGCACCGATCATCCAGAAACCGCAATGCAACAATACCGCTGACTTCATGAAACTTTCGCGGACACTCTTCTGAGCAGAACTCAGGTTACAGCCATCGTAGTCGACAAACTTCCTGGCGCGACAAAGTTGGTGTATACTTGATTTTTTGACTTCGACGTAATTCAAGTGTTCCTGTATCGTGCCAGAACTTGCTCATGATCAAGCACTTCGATCTTGTACCTGACTATGCATGAACGTTTGAGCACCAATCATAGATAACCCTACGTATGGTCCATGACTCGGACACAAGCCTCACAATGACTAGAACATCTCTTTGCATTGGTGGGCAACTGTGCTGGGTCACATTGGTGCTAAGGTATTCCCTCGCGTTCCCCCATCTGCCTCTAATGCCACTCACGATCAGTCGTCCCCCTGCGTGTGAAATGTTCCAAGAAGGCGATGCAAAGGTCGTAGAGGGATATACAATATTCTACAAGCTGTTCAGTCTTCGCATCGGTCATGATGCGGAGATAGTTCATCTCACCTTCGCATAAGTCTTTCATATTGAAGCTAATTAGCTGGTTCGGTCGGTGCATGCATGCGATCCGTTCCTGGGGCTTCCTGAGTTCCCCGTCGCAGCTTCTCCACGTATATGAACGTCAGCACTACCAGGTCCAACATATGTTCGACTGGCGAAAAGACCTCTAGGTATGCTTCATGTCCTGGCTTGTTGAAACCAATATCCAACGGGTGATGCCGCGCGACTTCCTTGTCGTCGAGCATGAGCTGACAGTTATGCATCACGTTATACATTTTTGTTGAAAGTGATTGAAAATAAGCACAGCTGACTTACAATGCAATTGCGCGGGCCGAGTTTCCACTTGTATAAAAGTCCATCGGGACCTCGGAAAACACGCCGCCTGTAAAGTATTGAAACAAGTGAAACGGCCCATATGTATTACGCTCTCACCGTCCAAGAATCCCTTTATTCGGAATGAATTGAGACGCCAATAAATCCATCCCGTCATACTTGATGACAGATGAGGCAAATGTGTGCCACTCGATCTTTGCGAGGATTTCTGACGACTCTACTTTGCCGATATTGAATTCGTTTGGGACGTGCTTCTTGACGACGGTCACACGAGTATCGAACGTGAAGGCGGTCGAGGTCGAGTACAGGACATGACCCTGCTCATTCGTAATCACGGTGTTGCGCACATGAGGTGGTTTGAAAGTGAGCTTCATCTCTAGTATCTGCGGGTATTAAGGATATTCGCAAGGTTCTTATCGTCTGCAGCGACAAGTTGTGGCAAAGTAAACACTTGTCATGTTGTTCGTGGGTACATGTTAGGATATTTTTAAACCTCGAGTCCTAGAGGGGAGTGACGTCACACACATGGAATCCTTACAGTAAGATGATTTTGTAGGCCACCAATGTTACATGATGTGGAACAAGAAACCCGCCTTGACACTGGGGACGAACTGTAAAAAAACTCGAGCGCGTGTTCAACAAATATATCTGCAGCATACACGAGAGCGTACCAAAATAGCTTCAAGCTGAAACATTAGACGTCAATGTCAATTTAGTGTATGATTTACGATAACGAGCCTTGTTATATCGCTGCTCACAAGACCTGCGTTTCATCGGTTGCAGATCTTGAATTGGAAGACAAGCCTATGCAGGACCCTACACACGAGGCAAGAATCTTCATGTCGAGTGCTTTCACAGCTACCAGGTAGCAACTTGGAGAAGCAGAGAATAAGAAACACTCGACTCACTAGTACTGAAGGAAGTTTGAAATTTGTATCCGTTTTGTAGCTAGGGCTCGTGTGTTTGGCACAGTGGGCGATTCGACGGGTAAACCTATCGCCCCGTCACGGGGTCGGAACGGAAGATACTCCGGCTAAGATTTGATTGAACACAAGAAAGGATGAAGGGCATTCGGCTGCTATCGGTAGTAGGTACCCTGCGGTTGGCAATGAGGGTGTCATGGGCCTACAAGGTTAGATCGCCGATACACGTTTCTTGAACTGCCAACGAGACAATTTGGTACACGCATTTCCAGTGCGCTAACGCTTCTACTCCCAGTGGTGGATGGTTCGTCCGAAAGATGTATCCTTGATCGCTGCGCATGCTCTGGCCTCCACAGTCGTCGTCATGGATGACGACGGGGAGCTACATAGCCGCTAGGGTACAATTTTTAGAAGCGACTATAATAGATCACACAAGGTGATCGCGTAGCTTTTAGTTGACATCATTAGGCACGTGTTTCCGGTTCTGCCGCATAATGTGGGACCCAGGGGCACCATATAAGGCCCTCACAATTACAACTGAACCAGCCCTTTGACTTCTCTCCCGAACTTCGTCCTTTACCCCCAAAATCACATTCAACAACGACATGGAGTCCACTGCCAAAGCTACCACCAACCAGCCCCAGGCTGCAGTCCAAATGAGTATGTTTTTTTGCGACTATTAAGATATATCATTCATGGGCTGCGGGTCGATTTGAATAGGTGCTATGAACCCTGCTCCTGCCAAGAACAGTCAGAACCACCAGGAGCACCCCGCTAAGCGTATCCGTGGAGGAGGAGCTGCTAAAGTACGCTTTCTCAAAAGTTGAAAGTCGAGAATGGTGTTTGATCTTGTTCGCTTTACCTAGGACTGCTTCCTTGGTGCACTCGAGTGTTTCCTGTGCTTCGGTGAGTCCAGATCCCCCACGATACTTGGAAGCTGTAGACTGAAACTCCTCATATAGAGTGTTGCAAGGTGATTGGTGGATATAGTGACTCTTTCGGAGTTAATCTGACTGCGACCATCATTTCAGGACTGCTGCGAGTGCGCCGCAGACATCATCTGTACGTCTTACGTCCCTTTTACAGTTAGAACGGCGCTGACTTGTGACATTTAGGCTGCCCATGCGAGATGTGCTGTTAATTGCCCTCTCGCCTTCAAAGTTTCCTCGTGGTCTGCATTTTTCATTTCACAATCATGACTCTTGTAATACTGCCTGTTCGATTAATATTTGTACTGTGCGATGGATCAGTCGATGTAGAGATCAGATAGGCTGCATATTACCTTTGTTTTTGTCTTGGCACACTGGACAAGCGTACTAGTATTTTCGGCCCTTCGGGTTCACGCCAATTAAGTTGCGCAGTCACTGCGGGCCGCGCATTAGGGGCTCAGCAACGTTTAGCTGGGGCTGGAGTTGCTGTATTCCGATTGTCTGGTTCGGGTAAATTTTCATTGAACTCGAACCTAGCTAGTATGTTTCCTCACCCTCACTTTCGAACCCAAGCCATGATCATAGGTTCGCCAATATTTGGACCAAATGATAAGGACTAACTTAAGTTCTGTTCGAGTTCGAACCCCATTGCCAGACCCAAAATAGAAATTTCATTACGTAAAATATGAGGCAACTCGATAGTTGTTTCGCGAGATTAAGCTGCTACTTAAACCAGTGCGTGAAATAGCAGATGATCGACTGATATTCCAGCATTCGTCAATCCGCCTACCGCCCGCTGTGATATACACAGCTTTTCGTACCTGTTCTCTACACCTGAGTATCCTGAGTATCCCGAGTCCTTGTTCCATCCCCAGGAGGAGGCAGAGTGGACATATCATCTTCCTGCTAGCGAACAAATTGTCACGGATCGCGTTCAGAGTAACAGTTACAATACTGTGCTCCCTCCAGATGAAAAGGCCAAGGTACTGAAGGACGCCAAAGGTATCCTCGAGCGGAGAGATGGTAGAGTTTGGATCAACAAAAAGGAGGGTACATCAATATCCATACAAAACTTACGCAGCAGTATGTAGAAAGATGTAGACCTAGAGGAAACAGTCGAATAGTCATAACTCCGAGTCAGAATAAATGACATATACAAGATCATCTTACATTCTCCGCGGGGCTGCCATGGCAAAGCTACGCGTATATGCTAGTGTACATCAGATCTCTCAGTCAACATCGATCGAGCTGTCCTTCACAAGCCTGACAGCTTCTTCCAAAGCATCATGTAGCTCGGTCAGCCATGACGATCGTATCACCGAGCTTGTGTAAAAAGACGTCCTCTTGAAACGTGCATAATTAGCAATTACGCATCGAGTTTCGGGCCTGCGCACATCGCCAACTATGACGAGCGCGCGCTGTTTGGGGCCAGTGCCAAGCCTACGTGTCTCAGGATACGTGATTACTCATCCTCCGTACCACAACGACCAAGCTCAAACAGTCTCCCTCACTTGTCCTCCCTTCCTGGACGGGACGGACCATGGTGTTATAACGAATTTACCCCACCACGCGGGCCATAGTGTCAAGGCAGTAGCAGCAACCCAGCAAAGACCTACAACAACCAGTGTTGCTGTATTTGTCGAGTGGAAAACATAAATGCCCAGAGCGGTAACGAAGCAAAACATTCTGTGTAGACGTGAGTAAACCTTGAATCGTGCTATGCAGAAATATTGCTTACCCCCAGATCAAGTATGCATATGGAAGGCTGTACATGATCGCTAGCGCTTCGACATCTGATTGTGTGTGGATCATTCGGGCCATGAACGATGCCTTGAATGACAAATGAGCATTATACACCTTTTAGCATACAACAGGCAACGCACGGCGCCTTTGGCGGAGTCTGTGCCCCATCCGCGGCTCTCGACAGCGAGAAGTATGGATACCACCAATGAACTGACAGAGCATATCGTCGACAGATAAATGACCACGGCTGCTGCGCTGATGACCCCAGGAGCACACAGAAAACTAACATCAACTGCCAACATCACGGTGGACTGGCCAAAAAAGTTGATTATGACAAGTGGAAGTTTAGGAAAACCGCTTACAAAGATCGCAACGTTGCTCCAGTCACCATTGAGTCTGTTAATGTGCCTGTACCACTTAGGATAGTTCAAAATATTGTCTACCCATGTGTTTCTCAGGAATTTGTACTGTGCAGCTGGTGCGCCCCAGAGGAACACGTTCGCAAGCCTAAGCCGGAATGTGCCTTTTTGTCTACTTTCTTCAACTTCATAGACCGACTGGTTAGCATTGAGACGCGCGCCAGCTTGTCCATGGAAGTTCAAGAATTTTGAACGAGCTGAAGGGTCAATTCAGTAACCATGCCCATTGTCTCTTGCACGGTTTCTATGCTCACCGAACAACCGCATGAGGCGAGCTTCCGGCGTGTAAGTGGAAGAATGCTTCAGGAGGAATATATAGCGCACCTAGTACACACATGAGATGAGCAGGCAATTCCACACACTCATCACTAGATGGTGTTAGAGGCCCTACGTATTCCACGAGATTGTTCGAAAGGTCCAGCATGCTTTGTAGCGTAGAGAGGTCATAGGGAACAACAGAGGTATCGGATGTTAGAAAGTCTACAAAGACGTCCCAATTCATTGTTACGCAAAAACTGACGGGGAATAGCCAACCTGAGTGTGCATGAAGAAGAACATGCTTGAGTTCTGTGGCAATCTGAGGCTGGATAGGAGCATTGCTCGGGTATAGTTCACAGTGCATCCTTCACGGTCATGATGTCGGCCAACGAGAAATTTTAAACTGAATACATCGTTAGAGATATAGGGCAAAATGAGCGATAAGCTACGTACGCAATGCAATTGACGAACCAATACTGTGCCTCAAGGGCGATTTCTGTTGTTTGCCGATAAGTTAACCTTACCCAAGAGAGCCAAGAAACACCCACTGATGTGAGTATCCGATTTAACACCCTTGACATGTTCGTAGATACATATGGGCTCATCGAAATCCTGCAGCCAGAACAAGAGTCGTTTATTGTGCTGCACGAAGTAATAATTACATGCGTCTTCTTTCGCTTGCAACTCTAGAACTAGATGTGTCGAGTCATCGATTAGATCACTGGCTTTCAAGAGTAGTTGGTAAGCCAAATGATTGACAGCCTTGAGAAGCCTTTTGCTTCTCAAATTTGCATCCGTGAAAACGTGCTTTGGAAAGATTATGAATCCAGGCAAATGATCGAAATGAGACACCAAAACATACCCGAGTGGCATCATAGAAGTACAACGCTCCCTCCGGATGTACGACACTTTCCCAACCGTCGACAGGAGTTTCTGAAAAATCCTTCTTTTTGGCTGGGATAGGCTTGGTCTCGATGTCACTTCTTCTATATCACGACCAATGGAACAGTTGAGATCAAGAAAACCTGATAGAACAGAAAGCATACACAAGCACCCTTCCTTTGTACCTCTGGCAAAGCTGCGGAGCCAACGGTTTGAACCTTTTGGGATTCCATTCCGTCGGCAACGCAGATGGTGACCGGGAATCGATGGAAGTGATGGAACCTTGAGCAGGATGTTGACTGACCTGAACTTGAAGCTGATTTGCCTGGATAGGTGAGCTCTGACTCAGATCGTTTACTGGCGCAAGGACTGGATGGATGGTGCTTGCAGCTGTAAAATATGTTGTCTCTGGTTCTGCATGACTGTTCTTTGGTGAAATCCTCTGATAGTATGCAAGGAGACGGCTCAAGAGCGTTTGCAAGCCAGACTGCGCAGCCCGAATACCTAACTTGCGGATGCAGAAGATACATTGGCGTACGATGGACCAGATATGTGGTGCAGTTGTGTTGAACAGGAAGCCTAGCCAGGTCAGGATCGCCCGTAGGTACAGAACCATGAAATGAGACCTAGCAAACCTCAAGTTGACCTGGAGGAGACGTATTTGGCTAGCGTCAGTGCCAGCTGTGTTACGTTAAGTACGGAATGAGCGCTGAGCGCTTACCGCAAACTATTATTGCAGCTTGTACTATTTCCACAATCGCCGTGTCATGCACCGTGACCACGCTTTGTCTTTCAGTTCTAGGTCGTGGTCGGTTCCAGTATCCTCGATCACGATAACCGCCACAAGTTGGCTGGCTCATTGTTTGACTCCGCAAACGCCAAGGGCAGCGCCGCGGCCCGCAGCTTTGATTGAAATTTAGACAAGCTCGAACACATGGAGACCCCCCGCCTCGCGTGCGTTATGTTTGGTGCGCGAATGCAAACACTTGACGGTATTATTCATTCATTGTGAGCCTTGAAGCTTGAAGCTTGATTAATGATTCATTGCCGTGGTTTGGTATTGCCACAGGTAAGTATATCATAGATTTATGTATCCAATACTCGATGTCACTGATCTGCGCCAACACAGGATGGACCTACACTGGAATCACGGAGCCAAGCCAGCCAATGCAACAGTCGAGCTTCTCGAACGACAGAATATCAACATCAAAACCCATGGTAAATATTTTTACATTTGAAGCGCTCGGAGAACCACAAAAAGGGCGGCTATACGGTGCAGCAACATTTTTGTAGCAAGTCTTCTAGGTTATGGAGATTGCATCGCCAGGGCTGAGGCTTTCCATGCGAAGATGGAGAATGGAATGGTTACTGTGCGCGTCATCGCGTGAAGATGCGATCCTATGGCCATCAGAGCACAGGTGAGCCGCAGATAAGCAACGGTGTATCTGTACGACGGCTATGCATGTGCAAGCATCCGACTACGACGCGACTTTCGTAGCCTGCCCATGAATTTTCTGAGCATGATGGAAGTCTGACAATGGCGTTCTTGGTTTATCTGATGGATCTCGCTTTTAGCTCGCAACCTTTACCGGCTCCTGCTGAAGTCGGCACTGCAAAACATCACTGAAATACAATGGCCACTGACCGAGGCTGTGCTCACTGTGATCGCATCACGCTTATACCTGTGTTAGATCAATGGCCACATGGTTTCATACAGAACACCTCGAAAATGGTATTGGAAATAACTTCGCGATATCACTAACCACTGTCATTTTTCTGGCGTCCAATAGTCGCATGCATAATACTGGTTTGTAAATCAAAGTCTACTTTGATTATCCAGGGTTTGACTTCGAACCGTTTCACCCAATCAAGGGTCTTGAGGCGGGATCAAATATACATCTCCATTATACTGATTTTGGCGATAGAAATGTTGAACGGTGGTATATCTAGCACGAACGCTGTCATTGTACACCACCAACTTTCCCCACTCGCTCACACCCATCCCTCGAACATGACATACATCTCAAATGATCCCAGTTGGTGGCCGACAATCAATTTGAATTTTTTTTACAACTATTGGATGGGTTCGTCGCATCAGGATGTCTAGATCCAACGTTGATATGCAGTTTCGCAGTTGCAGTGGGCGTCGTGATGGTATACGATTGGGGTGAGCAGGACAGTGTTCAAAAATCGCTATTCTCATGATGTTTCTAGTCTTAACACTCGGACAAGAGGTACGTCGATATTATTGCCGCATCAGCCAACTCGCTAAGAATGGTGTCATAGATTGAACTCATCTGGGTGAGTGACAAGAGTTCGTATCAGAAGAAAAGAAGAGCATGCAATGAATTCGCGACAGAGACAACGTTGGTCTCTTATGACTGTGCTGTATTTGATTGTGAGTACTCGTGTTGTGCTTTGGCGTGGTGGGCAACTTGTGCTAACTTCAAAATGTTCTAGATACGCTATATTGGAATACCGTATTCTGTGTATGTGTCAAGACCAACAGCTTTGCACTGTGCTAATAGCTCATCTCTGACAATTAGTGTGCATTTTCTGCGTATGTCTCATATGCGCTGTATTTCAATTTTCCGACCGGCGAGACACAGAGACTATGCCATCGGTATCGCTGACAGATGCAGTAAGTATTTCGCAACCACATCTCATTCCAATCCAATCAATACGCTCATATGCAGGAGGCCCGGTGAGTCGGAGTCTTTGATACTGGTACGAGGGCGTTCGCTAATTGGGATTTTGAGGCACTATCTCATCCTACGCAATATGTTGGACAACTATGGCCTTGATCGCCATTTGGGCGGTGAGTTACCCAGGTGCAATACCTCTGTGATATTAACCTGACTGACACACGACTCGGATGCAAGTCATCATGATTGCTCGGTTGCATGCTATGTATCAGGGATCTAAAAAGATGCTTATGTTCCCTGTTACTATGTTCTTGGCTGTAAACATCACCTCCGGAGTAATTGCAGCAATAGAACTAAATGGTCACTTTGTACATGGTAAGTTCATTTGCCAGTTGACTTGAAGAACACGGCTCATTGGACAAACAGCAGAGGAGTTGATACTCTCTGGCACGTATATGTGCTACTCCGTATATAGAGGGTACGCGCAGCTTCTGAACTCCACGGCTTGGATTCTCAACACTGTTTGGGAGTTCTTCGCACTGTCCCTTTCAGTCTGGGTAGCCGTGAAACACTTCCGTGAGCTGCGACGATTCGGCCCATCGACAGGATTGACCATCGGGGACTGTTTCGGAGTGCTGATACAATCTCACGTTCTTTATTTTGCAAGGTGAGTTTGTAATGTGAACACGGTTATATTTGTCTGCTCAAGTTCCGCACATGTTAGCTTTGCTGGTGTCTCTTGCCTTCAGCTTGCTTATCCTTATCTCTCGCCAAAAATCGCGGTGCGCCGACCTGTCGCCAATATCTGCGTGTGACCCCTGCTCATCAGTTCTATAGGATTCAAATGATATTGGGGTTCTCACACTCGATGGTGCTCTTCAAAATTTATCGGTTGTGCAGATGTTTGTGCTGGGACCACATCTCATCCTGAGCGTTCGAGAATACCACGCCAAACTCGTGACATACTCCGATGCAGAAACTAGTATGACATCTATTGTTTTCCAGCAACATATGCATGTATCAACTAGCAGTACTGTGTAGGGAAATGCTTGCCCAGTGGTCTACAGGGAGAAGAAATTTGGTGGAGGATCCGTCGTGGTATTTATTCAGCATATAGGGTTTCGAAGTATATTTAAAAGGTCCAGGAAACCCTATTTCTTGTTGTATCACTTGCAGCACATTATACTAGATAGTATGCAAGAAACTTGCGACCGCGTAGCCAGAACTGGTGTCGCACCGACAAACCTCGCGATTATAGAGCTCAGTACTACTATCATAGATATCGGCAGCCTGGTGACCTTCGCAATGCATTATTTAAAGATATCGCGTACCCGTCAGATGTGACAGAGCTACCATTGCTTGATAATGAAACGTTTATCATGTCGCCCCCGCATCCCGTGCGGTCTGAAGCCTTGCATATTGACATCGGTGGACATGGATCCATCCCCTGCTGATCTGAAAGCAGTGAAAGAATTTCTCGCGACGGTATAGCCTGGCAGGTCGTACATGCCGGGAGGATTGGTACGAATTCTTAAATGGGTGGTACGAAGTTGTGTAGGGTTGATCTGTAACATTCCTCGTTTGATGGGAGCTGCTAGGGGTGTATACACGACAAATTGTGACACACATCGACACACTGCGGTCGCAGTCTATGTAGCTGTACATTCTAGCTTCCTTTCGTGTTGTGCCAGTCATATAGCGATGCTTGAGGCTGAAATATTTCCGCAATAGCTGAAAAATGCAATAAGAATAGAGTAAAACGATACAGTACGCAGCTGAAACTTAGACTACACTTTCTCTATCCATGCGCCGGCGCTTACGCTCTTGCTCCTCTATGATAAGCCGTTCTGCAGCTGACATCGGCGCAGGCCGTTTCCTATCATTTCCACCGCCACCCTCTGAGCTCTCAGACTTGGCAGGCGCAGCAGACTTGAACACGTTAGGCCGCTTCAACGGATTTACTTTGAGAGGATTCGCTCCAGGCTTTATGGAGGTCAGCTTCAGCCCTGTCAGAGCAACTTTGGCCGTTGTATCCGATGTAGCCACTGGCTTTGCAGATAATGATAGAACAACCTTCTCCGCGCCCTCTTCTCTCTTGAGGCCCTCCTCAATGGGGGGACTCGCACTTTCCTCACCACTTGCCTCTTTCTCCAACTTTGCCCTCTCAATCTGCTCTGCAATCAGAGTGCGCTCCCGCTGTTCATCGTCCCGCGTAGCTCGATCCTTTTTGATAGAGGCTTCTTGCTTTGCGAGAGCTTTCGGGCTGCTGTCGATCCACGCAATGAACCATCCTTTTTCGGTTTCATCCACGCGTGCAATACCTGAGCGTCCCAGATGTTTGGCGAACTCGGTGAGGGTCACCCAACGGGTGGCGTTCATGTGAAGGTGGTTCTTGTCTTGAATGAATTCTTGGTAGACTTGATTGATGCGCACCCGTTTCGTGTTATATCTAACGAGTGACAAACAGAGTTTAAAAATTGGTATCAGTTTGAAGGAGAGCTACGCACCGTCTGCTTAGAAGCTGGACGAAATCATGCTGGAACTGGCTCGAGAAATCAGCTATATGCCGCCCGGCATTCTCGCCGACGACAAGCATCTGACGAAGATGGGCTTCTGACTGAGCATGGCACTTGAAGCCGTTCTCATCTCGACACTGCTTCTCACAGACTTGGCAGTACCACCGCAGGCGCTGTAGGCCCTTGGATTTCATCTTATTGGCAAGATACTTTGGAGTTCCGACTGTACGTTGAACATTAGCGAGATTCATGTTCATAAATGTTAGTCTGACTGACCTTCTGCACGCGGCATGTTGGGCAATAAACAGGAGGTCCGGATAAGATTGAGGTAGGTAGTGGAGAACCGAGTCTCTTGAAGGAGAGCTTAGTCATCTGGAAAGTAATACGTCTGATACTCACGTGACCTATAGCTGTGCGATGACAGCGCTTTCAACTGCTTTCAGATTGGACGAAGGACTACAGCCAGCGTAGGGACTATGCTCAGCGAGAAAGCCAAAGGGAAGCAGCGTGAAATAGACCCGCCCCTTGAGCAGCCCTCATCCTCGACACCGCCAGATGATTCCAGAGACCTTACGATCCGGTTTACTGAGGGTATCCCCGACTTTAAACTCACCGTCAGTCTGAAGGACACAGTCAGGGATGTTAAAGCTAATGTGCGTAGTTGAAAGTATTATTGGTACTTGACTTATGTGCAGATAAATACAGATAGTTAATGGTCTCCCCCAACTGAAAGACCGTCGGCTCCGTCTCATACATGCTGGGCGCCTGCTGACGGACGGAACATTCCTTCACGAATGGCTGACAACCCTCGAGGAGCGACAAGTCCGTGCCACTTCCCGTTCTGAAGAGATTTCAAAGGATGATCAACTGGTGACGTGGTTGCATTGTTCTGTTGGCCCCGTGATCGAGCCTGGAGAGAGCGAAGAGGAGAAACCACAAGTGCGTGGCTGATGAATATAATGATTCGTGTTCGCTTATTACTTTTCGCATAGGTTGCTCAATTGCAACCACTGAGGGGATTTGACAGGCTTGCTGCTGCAGGATTTTCTGAAGATGACATTGCAAATTTCAGGCGGCAGTTTCATAGTCAATCGTCATCAAATTATCTTGACATTGAGTTTGAGAACGAGGAAGACTGTATGTCCTCTTAAATTTACCAGAAAATATACTTACCATACTGCAGATGACGAACATGCGCGAGCTCTCGAAGAACAATGGATAGACTCCATGGATAACGTCAACACAGCCTCCCTTTCTTCTGCTTCCTCACAAAGTCTCATTCTCCGCGGGATTGTCATTGGGTTTTTTTTCCCGATCATACCATTTTTCTTCTTACGTGAAACGAAAGCCGCAGTTTTTTGGGAAGAGGGTGAGCACGAGAGTGGGGAGAGTGTCATTTTTTCGTCAGTCTCTTTTTCTATTTGTGAACTCCCGTAATCATATACTGACTGGTACACCAGACGGCGCACACAAGTAGGAATTGTTTTTGGATTTTTAGTGAATTTGCTCTTCGGGATGTGGAGATATTTGCTGGACACATCGTAGGTGTACATGGAATTGTTATCATTGGAACTTGCAGTGGGTCCCCGAAGACACCCAAATCGATTAGAATGTACTAATATGAAGCTTCTCCGCAGAGTTAGGCTGCATTGCAATCACCCACACACTGCAAATGTGGTACAACATTCCTATTGATGTCGTAATTTATCAGTGGATTATTCTCAGGCGGTTGCCAGACTTTGAGTGACGACTCAGTTTCCTCGGCTCCTCACCCAATATAATATTTGGTTCCGAGAATAGACAAGTGTCTACTTAAATTTCTTGCAATGGAACAACATCGATAGCATAAGTCATGGTTTGGCTTGTGAAGAGCATACTTTTGGTGCACACAAGTTACTGGGGATCAGACTTGACATAATGGTGTGTGACTCTTCTCGAAAGACGTCTCTTTCTGGTTCTTACGAAGACCGTGCAGATATGGATGCTGGGGTACGTGGGTACATTCTACGCGTGATGCCCTCCAGATGGTACACACGAAATATTGACTTGCATGATACCAATGCATTTGGCGTCTGCATATGCCAGCCAACTTAGCTCACGCCGAGCATGGACAGATTCAAAGATCAAGACGCCGAAATTGGAGTGCTGAAAACGCCACATGGACGACGCCCAAAAACTTGTCATAGCGTTCGACGAGGCACACCTTCTGAGCAATATGAGTAACAAGGCTTTTCGTGCATTCCATAGTCTTGACAGGACAGTCAACGCCTACTGTCATAACAATGATGCAATAGTCTGGGTCGTTTTTTCATCTACGACTTCACAAGTGGCCGATTTTTCGACTCCTCAGGTGATTAGCGCCTTCCTTAGGTGAAGGAAAAGTCGAGCTCATCTCCCAGAAGCGAACGAGATCAGTCACGCGCTCGCCCGCATTGAACGTGACTGGTTCACGCTGATAATGCTCAAGCTCACGCAGAGCATCTTTTCGGTCCTCTTCAAGTGCCTTAGCACGCTGTGCAGTGAGTTCTTCGATCGAAAGCTGGTTTTGCCTCAAAGTCATGTGCGCGTGTGTGACTGATACTGAGCGTCGAATTGTGACGTCAATACTTGGTAGGCGAGAAACTGTGTAAGCTTGAGCCTGACTCAGAGCTGCACGGGAGACGATGCTAGTAGCAGCACATCCTGGCGCTCAGATGCCGAAGGGATAGCAGAAGCTGCAAAACTGTTCCACTGGCGAAAATTCATGTTTTCTGAATATAATACTTGACTCACAGTATGATGCACGAATTTCAAATACGATGACCTAGACACCCGTCGCCTAATCACGCTTGAGGATTGCTCAATATTTGTACAGTATTGCAGGCGCTTGTCCTCCCGCGCTAAAAGTAGTACTGCAGTCCGATGAAAATACGTATAATTATGTTTTAGAACAAAAGGTTTGAGGATGGGTAACGGAGGAGTAGATGTTGAGGAATTTGAAATGTTAGAGATGTGAGGTTGCAGGACCCATGAGAACCCCTTTGGAACCCAGGTCGGCTGAGGCCCAAATTTGTCCGGACACATTGTGAGGATTTTTGTCCGGATGCCGTCCTGGGTCCACCTGAGGGGTGAATTTTGTCCGGACTCTGACCCAGGTTACCAAAAAATCTCAAAAAATGCGTTTTTTCTTATTCTAAGTAGCTGGGTGTGTTTAGAATAGCCAAAAAAAATCAAAAGTCGCCTTCTGCATCCCTCTGTGTGGCCCCATTCCTCGAAGTCCTCTTGCGGAACAATTTGGCAGCTTCCGCCAACTGAGGCAAAGCAGTTGACAGGATATCGAAGTCCGTGAGGTCCGCAGGTGCAAGTTCAAGTCCCGAGTGCGTTAGGTTGGGCTTAGATGAAAGTAGACAGAACAAGGCAGTAGAAGGAAGGAAGGCAAAGTGATTGCATTGGAACACGGAGGTTGCATCAGGAATGGAACGAAAATGACGATGAAAATGTTGCTGGTAAATTTGGACGCCAAGGTACGAGACACCAGCAATAACGTCTGCTTTGTCAACAGCAGCGTGTTTGCCGTTTTTACCGCCACCTTTCGAGTATATTGCAATCACTGAGACTGTGTCAGCGATTGCAACAACATAGTAGCACAAACTCACCTCGGCTGATGCGAAGGCCCCACTCCGTGTATACAATCGCAAAGTCATCAACTTTGAGGGGACAGAGTGCGGGTATACGCACATCATCGTTCATGAGAGTGAAAAATAGGGGGACAAACGAGATCGAGCTCGTTCATAATTAGAAGTGAGACAGGAGAACTGTACTAATGAAAGAAAAAAGATATTGGTTCGCGCCAGTTGCACTTTTGTCGGCCCATCACATATAGTAGTCGACTTGCTCATTCGAACTTCAAGCGTCCAATGAAAGCTGTAAAAAGCAAGATTCGAACTCTCGCATTCAACATTATCGATGGTGTCATTCCACTACACTACTCCACCATATCTTCCATCTATCAGGCAATAGCCCATGTCCGGACTTCGACCTGGCATACCACCACCCCCTTCGCAGATGTCCGGATGTTCACCTGGGTTGACACCCAAATTAGACATTTTGTGTCCGGACTGTAACCTGGGTGAAATGGTCATTTGGGTCAATTTTTGTCCGGATGCCAGCCTGGGTTCCATGGGGGTTCTCATGGGTCCTGAGGTTGCTGGAGTACTACTCTAACGAATCACCAAGTCACTAGTCACGACTCACAGGCCAGATTTAGCATCTCATTCCGGCGGCAGTTCGTTCCTGATTTGATGCTTGTTACAACGAGGTGTAAACGAATCGAGTTGTATCCAACTGCCTCATTTTCGAACGGAACCGAACTCACCTCGAGCTTACCTCGATTCGACAGCAACACTAATGGCTGCTGTAGGCCTAATTATTGATTGGCTAGCCAACAAGTCGGTCAACAACCACGTCGAAATGGATTCACGTAGCATGATACGTCTTTCATCTCTGTCGTCCTCTCATACCACCATGATTCCATCGCAGGATGACGAGGAAACGCCTTTTCTGCAACGACCAGACTCACCAGAACAGCCAACGGCTAAGACACCTCTTCCCTGGGATCAATTTTGGCTTCTACTGCTCCTGGAGATACCAGATTTTCTTTCTGCTCGGACCCTTGCCCCGTTTATTCCCCAAGTGAGTAGTGAATTCCCTTCGGTGGACTTTGCCCGATCACAACTGGAACTTTGTCAAGCTCATTAGAAATATTGGAGTCACTCACGGAGACGAATCCCAGGTTGGTTACTATGTCGGCATCCTTGTAAGCATGTCTTCATCGCTCCTCCCACTTTATTGGTGGCTGATATTCTCTCGAGGAATCATCATCCTCTGCAGCTCACACCCTGACTATTTTTCATTGGAGTCGACTGTCCGACCACATCGGGCGGAAGCCTGTAATGCTGACAGCTCTATCAGCAATTTCTGTCTCGATGTTTTCGTTCGGGCTGTCGAAGACCTTCCTCGGTCTGGTAGTAAAGTCAGTGTATTCAGTTAAATATCAAATAGTAGTTGTGATCGTCAATTACTTGACCATAGTCGTGTTATCTGCGGAGCATTTGATTCGAGCGGTGCTGTTCTCAAGACCTTAGTGATGGACATTACTGACGCAACCAATATGCCCAAGGCATACAGTTATACGCCAATTCCGGTCATGATCGCAACCACAGTTGGGTAGGCGTACAGTACATTTTTCTTCGCGCTAAGGTTCACGGCATCTAATAGACCACTCATTGGGGGATTGCTCTCTCGACCAGCAGACAGATTTCCTAACATCTTTGGCCGATCAGAACTCCTGAAAACCTACCCATATCTCCTGCCATGCTCTATCTCGGCATTTTTCATATCGATAATTTGGCTAATCGCGTGTATTTGTCTTAAAGAGGTGAGCGCGATGCTGAAAATCCATCTCTGGATCACACTAAGTGTGGTTACAAGAGCGTTTCTAACACGACATCGCTTTGGGAGCTAATTAAAGGAGGATTCTTTGGACAGTCATGCTCAAAGCCTCGCCAGTCATCGTGCGATGTTATATTTGATCGTGCGGATCCTGGAGAAGTCCAATCAAAGCCGCTTCCGCTGCGTGCCTTGCTAACCTCGAAGGTGTTGAGTGTGACAGCGAGTTATGCCACCATGGGCCTGTTTCACATGGCGTTCAATTCAGTCTTACCTGTTTTCTATGCGACACCGATTGAACTTGGTGGTCTTTCCCTTGACCCTCCTCGCATCGGTGTTTTACTTGCGGCATCAGGTATCATACAAGGCATATTCCAGCTACTTTTCTACGCTCGTTTACATGATCGCTTCGGTGCAAGAGCTATCTTTATCACCGGTGTTAGCTCCGGCATACCCATCGTCATTCTATTTCCAGTGATCAATGCTCTGGCTCGAGCCCATGGAATAGGTATGGCTGTGTGGCTGTGTGTTGCTGTTCAGCTTACGCTGAAGACTAGCTTGATCATGTGCTTCCGTATGTCAATTCGGCACTTCCTGCGTTCTGTTGAACTGAGAAGAACTCATAGCCTCCATGATATTATTTATCAGAGCAGCTGCTCCCAATCGCGCCTCGCTCGGAGCAACCACTGGAATCGCGCAGATGGCTCTCGCAGTAGGAAGGATCGTTGGCCCGGCGTCTGCGGCTTCAATCTTCTCTTATTCACTACAGGAAGGGCATGATGCGTGGTTGATATACTACTTTTTGATCGCGATTGTATTTCTCGCTGTAGGTACTGCTCTATTGCTTCCCCGTTATCCTAATGTATGCGAAGATTCCCAATGATATTATGGCCAATGACCGTGTGCATTATGGTCTGTACTAAATATACCCTTGTAAGTCCCCTGGAATAATCTTGCATCGCAGATGCACAAATTGGAAGGCAAGTATACGGGGCAACGTGCGTAATAGGAAGTGCTTACTTTTACGTTTCTGCTACATAGCCTGTAACTTTGAACTTGTTCTGTAAACTGCCGTACTCTTTATCGACGAGCTAGCAGCGACCGCCGACTTCGTGGAACGACTTCTCATCTAATAAGCCCGAATCCCCGTTAACGTTGCGTTAGCTTGCTTCACTTGTGTACAGTGCACCCGGACTAGACAGACCATAAGTAAACGGATAAGTCATCGGACCTGTGGCGCCTGCGGATGCCATCAATAGGTACGCGCCCAATGGCATGGTCACCACATGTACTTACGGTCGACTTATTTATGTAATGAAATGTGCCTCATGCTGTAGCATGTCTTCACTGGAAATCGTTCAACGTTGTTGATCTTTTTGTTATATGTCTCCTCTACCTCGCGTGGGCGCTGACCGGTCGACCTTCTAGCCCAGGAAGATCAGTCAGCCAACGAGATCCTCTAGGTAACAGTGTGGCCACTGCGGCGAACCCCTGGCCAGTGGCGGCTATACCCGGGGTGCTACATAATAGGGAAGTGCCGTGTGACTGATTTTATGTCAACTGATCAGCAAAAGCAGGTTCTTGTGGACTGCCAATGGCCATTAGGTCTTATCGATTAGCTAGCCAACAAGCCGGCCAGCAACCGCCTCATTGGAATGACTTCACATAGTATAACAAGCTGCATCTTTCATCCGCGCCATTCCCTCACACCACCATGATTGCGCAGCAGAATGACGAGGAGACACCTCTTCTGCAACGACCAGAGCAGCCAACGGCCAAGACACCTCTTCCCTGGGATCAATTTTGGATTCTACTGCTCTTGGAGATGCCAGACTTTCTTTCTTCTCGGACCCTTATTCCGTTTATTCCCCAAGTGAGAATATCCCGTTTGCTTGGACTTATCTGACCACAACTGGACTTTGTCAAGCTCATTAGAGACATTGGAGTCACTCACGGAGACGAATCCCAGGTTGGTCACTATGCCGGCATCCTTGTAAGCATTCATCGTTTTTGCCTCTTCGTTCGTCCATGATACTATACTCTCTAGCAATCATCGTACTATGCAGCTCATACCCTGACCATCTTTCATTGGAGCCAACTTTCCGACCACATCGGGCGGAAGCCTGTAATACTGACAGCTCTATCAGCAATTGTTATTTCGATGCTTTCGTTTGGGCTGTCGAAGAGCTTCTTTGGTCTGGTGGTCAGGTTAGCGCGTCCAGTTCAATGTCAAATAGTAGCTGTGACCATCAATTCCTGACATTCTCGACCAGTCGTATTGTCTGCGGAGCATTTGATCCGAGCGATAGTATGGTCAAGAGCATGCTGATGGACATCACTGACGCAACCAATATGCCCAAGGCATACAATTATATACCAGTTTCGTTGATGATCGGAAATACAGTTGGGTAGGCATTCGGTACACTTTAGCTCGCACTGAGGTTTACGTCATCTATTAGACCACTTATTGGAGGATCGCTCTCCCGACCAGCAGACAGATTCCCTGACATCTTCGGGCGATCAGAACTCCTGAAAACCTACCCATATCTCCTGCCATGCTCTATCTCAGCATTTTTCATATCGATAATTTGGCTAGTCACGTATATATGTCTTAAAGAGGTGAGCATCTGAAAACCCATCTTTGGATCACACTAAGTGTGGTTACAAGAGCGTTTCTACCACTGGCAAAACATCGCTCTGGGAGCTAATCAAAAAAGGATTCTTCGGACAATCATACTCGAAGCCTCGCCAGCCATCGAGCAACGTTGTAGTTGATCCCGGGGAAGGGAGTCCTGGAAAATTTCAACCACAGCCGCTTCCGCTGCGCACTTTGCTAACCTCGAAGGTGTTGAGTGTAACAGCGAGTTATACCACCATGGCCCTGTTCCAAACGGGGTTCAATTCGGTCTTACCTGTTTTCTATGCGACACCAATTGAACTTGGTGGTCTTTCCCTTGACCCTCCTCGCATCGGCACTTTACTTGCGGGATCAGGTGTCATACATGGAATATTTCAGCTGCTTTTCTACGCTCGTTTACATGATCACTTCGGTGCAAAAGCTATTTTTATCACCGGTGTTAGCTCCGGCATACCCATCGTCATTTTATTTCCAGTGGCCAATGCTCTGGCTCGAGCCTATGGAATAAGTATGGCGGTGTGGCTGTGTGTTGCCGTTCAGCTTATGCTGAAGACTAGCCTGCTCATGTGCTTCCGTATGTTAATTCAGCACTTATTGCGTTCTGTTGAACTGAGAAGATCTCATAGCCTGCATGGCATTATTCATGAGAGCAGCTGCTCCCAATCGCGCCTCGCTCGGAACAACGAATGGAATCGTCATGGTGGTTGTCGCAGTGGGAAGGATCATCGGCCCGGCGTCTGCGGCTTCAGTCTTCTCTTATTCATTGCAGGAGGGGCATGATGCGTGGTCGATATACTACTTCTTTATTGCAATTGCATTTCTCGCTGTAGGTACTGCTCTATGGCTTCCCCGTGATCCTAGTGTATGGGAAGATTCCCAATAATATTATTGCGAATGACTGTGTACATTATGATCTAGTGTAGGAGGCAGGACTGGCAAAATTCTACTATGTGACCTATACCCTTACAAGTGAATTGCATCGCAGATGGGCCAATATTTACGGCTAAATATTGTCTCGATTTGGAAATATTGCAAGGAACCCTATAGAAATTTTCGACAATTATGTATCATAAGTGATGAGTCCAATCGTTTACCGTCGTTTTTTGTTTGTCTCCTCCAAGGCTCCATTTAATCTTACCTCGCATGGGCGCAGGTCTTCAGATTGTGAATGTTAGTTAGCCATAAGCCTGAGATTCTCTGGGTGATAGCGCGAGTACCCCCCTAGCCACGGGCGGCCATACCTGGGTGCTACATGTCAATTACCCGTACAAGTATACGGGGCAATATTTGTGCGTAATCAGAGGTGCTTGATTTTTACGTGGAGAATCCTGGACATTGAGCTTGTTCTGTAGACTGCCGTACTCCTTATCGACGAGTTAGCAGCGACCGCCGACATTGTGGAACAACTTCTCATCCGAACCACTATTGCGTTAGCTTGTTTTTTCACTTGTGTACACAGTGCAGTGCACCACCAGCTAGGCAGACCATAAAACGAATCAGCCATCGGACCTGTGGCGCCAGGTACACGCACAAGTCACAAACGTATTTATGTCATGCGGCGCATGCAATACTGGGTGCCTCTGATGAGTCAATGATAAAGCTACAGTGACGGCTAGACTCGGGTGCCACATAATAGGAGATGCCGTACGATTACTGATTTCATGTCAACTGATCAGGTTCTTGTCGACTGCCGTTGTAGGCCTTATCAATTAGCTAGCCAACAAGCCGGTCAGCAACCGCCTCATTGGAATGACTTCACATAGTATAACAAGCTGCATCTTTCATCCGCGTCATTCCCTCGCACCACCATGATTGCGCCGCAGAATGACGAGGAGACACCTCTTCCATGGGATCAAATTTGGGTTATACTGCTCTTGGAGATGCCAGACTTTCTTTCTTCTCGGACCCTCAACCCGTTTATTCCTCAAGTGAGGATATCCTGTTTGCTTAGACTTATCTGATCACAACTGGACTTTGTCAAGCTCATCAGAGACATCGGAGTCACTCGCGGAGACGAATCCCAGGTTGGACACTATGCCGGCATCCTTGTAAGCATGCCTTCATCGGTTTTGCCCTTTCCTTCGTTCATGATACTATTCTCTCCAGGAATCATCGTACTATGCAGCTCATACTCTGACTCTGACTGTTTTTCATTGGAGTCAACTGTCCGACCGCATCGGGCGGAAGCCTGTAATACTGACAGCTCTATTAGCCATCTCTATATCAATGTTTTCGTTTGGGTTGTCAAAGACCTTCGGTCTGGTGGTCAGGTCAGTAAATAGTGGCTGTGACCTTCAATTCCTGACATTCTCGACCAGTCGTATTGTCTGTGGAGCATTTGATGCGAGCGATAGCATGGCCAAGAGCAGCCTGATGGACATCACTGACGCAACGGATATGCCCAAGGCATACAGTTATATACCAATTCCGTGGATGATCGCAGGCACAGTTGGGTAGGTATACAGTACATTATCTCTCGCACTTGAGATTGACGGCATCTAGAGCACTCGTTGGGGGATCACTCTCCCGACCAGCAGACCGATTCCCTGACATTTTTGGCCGATCAGAACTCCTGAAAACCTACCCATATCTCCTGCCGTGCTCTATTTCGGCATTTCTGATATTGACAATGTGGCTAGTCACGTACATTCGTCTTAAAGAGGTGAGCGCGATGCTGAAAACCCGTCTCTGGATCACACTAAGTGTGGTTACAAGAGCGTTTCTACCAAGACACCGCTTTGGGAGCTAATTAAAGGAGGATTCTTCGGACAGTCATACTCAAAACCTCGCCAGCCATTGAGCAATGTTATAGTTGATCCTGGCGAAGTCAAATCAAAACCGCTTCCGCTGCGTGCTTTACTAACCTCGAAAGTGTTGAGCGTAACAGCGAGTTATGCCACCACAGGCCTGTTTCAAATGGGGTTCAATTCGCTCTTACCTGTTTTCTATGCGACACCGATTGAACTTGGTGGTCTTTCCCTTGACCCTTCTCGCATCGGCACTTTGCTTGCGGCATCAAGTGCCATACATGGAATATTTCTGCTACTTTTCTACACTCGTTTAAATGATTGCTTCGGTGCAAGAGCTATCCACATCACCGGCGTCAGCTCTGGCATACCCATCGTCATTTTATTTCCAGTGGCCAATGCTCTGTCTGGCTCGAGCCTATGGAATAGGCATGGCGGTGTGGCTGTGTGTTTCCGTCCAGCTTATGCTGAAGACTAGCTTGATCGTGTGCTTCCGTATGTTAATCCAGCACTTCCTGCGTTCTGTTGAACTGAGAATAATCCATAGCCTGCGTGACATTATTTGTCAGAGCAGCTGCTCCCAATCGCGCCTCGCGCCTAGCAACCACTGGAATCGTCATGGTGGCTGTCGCGGTAGCAAGAATCATCGGCCCAGCGTCTGCAACTTCGGTTTTCTCTTATTCATTGCAGGAAGGGCATGATGCATGGTCGATATACTACTTCTTGATCGTAGTTGTATTTCTTGCTGTAGGTACTGCTTCATTACTTCCCCGTGATCCTAGTGTATGGGAAGATTCCCAATAGCGATTGACTGCGTGTTATGATCTAGTGTAGGAGGTAGAACTGGCAGCTGTGTAGACTAGTAGGTGTACCTTCGTGCTGTTCTCTACAAATCCATCTGTAGGAAACTGGCTGTCTTCGCTTGGAAAATGATTGAGATCGCTTGATGATTTGAGAGCAAGCTGAATGCAGAAACAAAAGCCGTTCTAGTCTAACCAGAATGCGGATTCTCTGTCTAGTATATCAGCTAATGATGTGGGAAAGTTCCATCATAGTCGTCCACTGTTTGTCCTCGTGTTTTTATCCTCATGTTCAGTTTCGTTGACCAAGCCAGGTGGCAAGCATCATGGACAAACATACCATCACTGAGGTCGTGACGCTGGCTGGCTGGCTGCAAATACAAAATGTTCCCAAGATATAAACGAGGCTCTCGCTGTGCTGTCGGTCTCGACATTCACTTCGGTCCCCCCAATGCTGTTTCTTATCTCGAAAAAGCAGTAGCTAGTCACCTGCGCATATACTTCCCGGTGACCGAAGATAGGTCGTGGGCATTCACCAGTTATTCATCGGAGCCCCTTCTATCTTGCATTGCAGCGATTCTACTCCAAGGGACGTCCAGAAGCCTGGTGGACGCTTTGGAAGTTTTGAAGGCAAAGGTTGATGATGGCATGGTCGGACCGTCAAAACAGGACAATGTGAGAGCTGCCCAGCAGACTTTTGCTGCTTCTTGCCAAGGACATGTATGCTCTCATTAATCTCTCCATAGGCACGATCTCGGATATACACTTTAACGGAA
The DNA here is from genome assembly GCA_016695485.1 of Suillus hirtellus. Lineage (NCBI taxonomy): Eukaryota > Fungi > Basidiomycota > Agaricomycetes > Boletales > Suillaceae > Suillus > Suillus hirtellus. Next base: position 113,843 of record MU172348.1, read on the forward strand.
GCGAGGATGCGAAACTGATACGCTGCCAGAAAGTCCTCGTCTTCAATCTCCTGGAATACCTTTTTGGCGATGAGTTCCGGTCGAAAACGGGTGAGAAGGCCAAGACAGCTTTTCAGCATGCCTACGTCATTTTTTCGCACTGGGTGCCCATGGAAACTTCATCTCGCCGAAAGATTCCAAGCTAACTGATGCTAAGTTGTCGAGGTAAGATTATATTTTCTGTCAAGCAATTCAATACCGCTGCACAGTGCCAGATGTGACTCTAAAGAGTGAACTTTACATCGTACAAGCGTGGTGCAACGCTGCCGTCTGCAGCCGCTTGTCGACAAGATGATTCCCATCTATTTTGATGATCCCACCTTTAACTCTAATGATTTTGACTGTGTGTCCCAGATGATAGGCAGAGAAGAATTTTGATGAGCGGGTCCCGTACAATGCTTATCGGAGTTTCCCTGCATCGCTCTCAATGTGGACCCGAAGCTTCGCATTGCATTTCCTAAGGAGTCGATGCATTCCAAAATCGACCAATGTCTGCGAATCTACGCGGCACCACATTTCCATTCTTACGTTACTATTTCAATGTCATGGAACTGCTGCGTGGGCTTGTCTCGAAGCACCATCGCAGATCATTGTTAAACATCTAGATGGACTTCTCAAATTTGGGAGCACTGCTACGTTACGCCACTCGCGGCGGGAGGCACAAGATTCGTGACCATAATGGAATGAAAAAGACTCGAGGGAAGAATTCCGTACTACATAGTCCCACAATATGTGGATATCATTCGTTGGGCCAGTAGCCATCGATCATCCAGGAAACTGCAATGTCTCTGGCGCCGGTCCAAGGAGCTCTCGACGTTGGATCACCTGTTACTGTCACGGGTCTAGGAAGTGATTGATTGATTCCAGACACGCACGCCATCACTGATGCAGCATGTAAATGTGTAAATATACGAGTACATACTTCGCTGATCAATGGCTCTTCGAAATTATCCGCCAATCCGAAGACACCTGCGTGATACTATAAAATGAACGCTCTGGCTGTGTGATCACCGCAAGGGCCAGCCTGTTAGAGCAGTTCGCTGCATGAAGAGAGGCTGGCAGTTGGTGTACAAGTGAGAAAGCTCGGTGCGCGTGCTAGTGCATGTCAACATGATGTAATCTTATCATGATCAATTAGGTCAACGCTAAACGCGTTGCTGCCCGCGTGTTTGATCCCAATTTTTCTACTAAAGCTCGCGTGTAGCCTTTGTAAACGACTTTCACGACCATTTATCCTTTGTCTCCTTTTCTTCATACTGCATAATATACCTGCTCGAGGTCTGTATTTTATTGCTGATCTTTTAACATGAAAAAAAATGCTAATCTGATCAATATCATGGATGATGCACAGATGGATCTTCAATCACTTGCGAATTTGTTCGCGACAACTTACAATCCTGATCCTAATGTACAGAAGACTGGCGAACTACAAATACGCAAGGTGATGTCTTGTTTCATTAGACCTGCAATTATCGCGCTAATCGCCTGTGCAGATCGGCGCACAAGAGGGCATGCTTACTGCCCTTTTGCAGATCATCGCATCTGACGGCGTTGAATTGTATGTCTACTCTTAAGCTTCACGATACCCATTATAATAGTTTTATGACAGAGCCACTCGCCAAGCTTGTAGTGTTTACCTCAAGAATCGCGTCCGTACCTCCTACATCCTTCCGCCAACTCCGCGCCCAGACCACGTCCCAATTGCTCAATCCGACCGCACCGCACTAAAAGCCAACATTCTTCCCCTTCTTTCTGCTAGTCCAAGCCGTTCCGTCACCGTCCAGGTCGCAGCGACCCTCAAGGACCTTGTGGCAAATGACTTCCCCGATCGCTGGCCATCTCTTTTGGATGACGTGAAAAGGCTCTTGGGAAGCGGAGACGTGAGAGAAGTAGGAGCGGGTGTTGTAGCCGCCCTAGAATGCGTTAGAGCGTTCAGGTATGTATATCATTGTGTTATCCTTCAGATTCCTCTAATAAACACGTAGATTCCGCCAGAAAGCCGACGTCTTGCCAGGCATCATTACCACCCTCTTCCCTACGCTCGTCACTATCGCTGATGGCATGCTCAATACCTCCCCATCCCAACCTGCATCCCAGGAGATCCCTGCCATGTTGCACCTCATTCTCAAGACGTACAAAACTGCAATTATTGTCAACCTTTCTCCACACCAGCAGAGCCAAGAATCACTCGTCCCCTGGGGAAGACTCCTGTTCCGCGTCGTGGAGATGATTGTTCCCGTGGAAGGTGTTCCAACTAACGAGGAAGATCGGGAGAGATGTGAATGGTGGAAGGCCAAGAAATGGGCGTATGGAATCCTTGGTCGGCTGTTCCATCGGTGTGTATTTTCTTCGAATGTTCTATGCGTCTCTAAGAGCATCGTAGCTTCGGCAATCCCTCTCAGCTCCCGTCACCGATGCAGAAGGAGTATGGCGTATTTGCACAGAACTTCGTGACTGCCTTTGCTCCCGAAATCTTCAAGGTGTATCTCCACCAAGTCGAGCTATACGTTTCAGGACAGGCGTGGTTGGGCAAGAAATGCCAATACCAAATCTTCCAGTTTTTCACAGAATGGTTCGTATCGACCTTCAATCCCTCGGATTATGCTGATGCATTTATCCACAGTATCAAACCAAAGTCGACGTGGATACTCCTGAAGCCCCATGTCGACAACCTCGTGGCTAATTTTGCATTCCCCCAGCTCACTTTCAATGCATCCAAACAAGCCATGTGGGAGGCAGATCCCGTAGAATACGTCCGTGCTAGTGTCGGTGAGTTTACCTAGTCACTCTCCTGTTATCCGTGTCAGTGTCTCACATACCAAAGACGAATACGAGAACTTCTCGTCCCCCGTAAGTGGCGCCACCTCGTTCCTTCTCTCCCTCGCAAGCAACCGCACAAAAACGTCCTTCCTCCCGATGCTCCAGTTCATTAACACTGTATTGCGCTCGTGCGTCCCTGTTACATCTACTACGTCCAGCAACTCACAAGAATACGATATAGCAATCCCACGCCGGCTCAGCGCTTCGGCGCCCTTACGATGATGTCAGTCCTTGGCCCCTTCATCGTCCGCCATCCCGATGTCAAGGGAAGCATCGAGCAGTTCATGGTACAGTACGTCCTGCCCGAGTTCACATCGCAGGAGCCCTACTTGCGGAGTGTCGTATGTCTATTTATTTCCGTCAACTTTCTTGAGCTGATGCGGTTCAGGCATGTGAGGTGCTTGGTGTAGTGACCAAGGCCGGTATCGCCTGGGCTACCGAAGAGGTAGACATATCCACTATAAGTGTTGTTTTCGTGCTAACGTCAATTTTGCACAGAACTTGAACAACCACTCCCGTGCTGTGGCGTTGGCCCTGGATGATCAGGAACTCCCGGTACGCGTGCAAGCTGCATTGGCCATCACTGAGCTGGTTATCGTCCACGATTCTGGTGTGTTACAAAAACAATTCTTCCTCTTATGCTGTGTTCAAGCTAACTTGGGTTTTTTAGTCAGGGACGCCGTCTCACCGCAAGTAGGCAAGGTCGTGCAAGGTACATCCCGTGTCTAAACCTATCGATGCACTCATTTATTTCGATGGTGGCTGTTGCAGATCTTCTCAAGCTCTCCGATGAGACGGACCTCGATATCCTGAATCACAGCATGGAAGCCATGGTGGACCGGTTCCAAAACGAGCTTATGCCCGTGGCTTCGCAGCTCACTGCACGCCTGGTGAGCGCCTTGTCCTATAATGATTACTATAACACCCTGACGGCATTTATGTAGTGCGAGTCTTACTTACGCCTTGCAAGAGAGGGTTTGGCACAGCAGAATGAAACACTCCCAGACGGCATTGATGTGGAATCACTCGTGTCGGATGGCGACGACGATAAAGTATATGGCGCCATGGGAGTCGCCAAAACTATTGGAACCGTGCGTGTACTCTCGCTATCATGTTCGTCCAACGCGTCTGATAAAAGCTGCGTAGGTGGTTTCATGCATTGACTCGTCGCCAGAGATTTTGTCGCAGGTGCAGGAGGTGATCATACCCATCATCCGCTTCACCCTTGAGAATAAGTTGATCGGTGCGTCTGTTCCTTTTTGCACGAAGGGCATCGCTGATTGTAGCGTTTGTAGATCTATTTGATAATATGTATGACCTCGTAGATGCCCTTACCTTCCGTCTTCACGCAATATCACCGAACATGTGGCCAGTGTTCGAGTTGACTTATGACCTCTTCAAGAGCGATGCTGTTGATTTCCTTGATGGTACAGCCCACTACTTTCTGCGTATCCCTAGGTTGTGTTACTAATGGAGGTGGTAATTTGCAGAAATGCTTCCCTCGCTGGACAACTTCGTGTCGTATGGTACCGATGTACTGAAGGCACGCCCTGACTATAGGTCGAAGGTGTTGGACATGTACCGCACGGCTATGACAAGCCCACAGCTGGGTGATAACGACAAGATTAACGGATGCAAGCTGGCAGAGTCGATGCTTCTTAACTTGCACGGCCATGTGGACGACGTAAGTCATTGTGTTCGTGATCCCTCACCTGAGACACCTTCTCATCGTACTTCTGCAGCAACTCCAAGACATAGTCACCATCGCCGCGGACCACATCGACGAAGGCGAGACTGCCTCATTCCGCCTTGCCAATCTCGAGATTCTGGTCAACACCGTCCTCTACAACGCCTCTGCGGCGCTTCATTTCATGGAGGCCTACAAGCCAGGATTCTCACGCACGTTTTTCGAGCGCTGGTTCGCAGCAATCAACAGCGACAATAAGCTCCCACGCGTGCACGACAAGAAACTGAGCATTTTGGCGCTGTGTAAGTTATTGGAAATGGAGGCTGGCGCGATTCCAGAAGGATTGAGGGATGGATGGCCTGGGATTGTGGGCGGCGCTTTGAATATTTTCAAGGGGCTGCCTCAGGCTGTTGCGAGTGAGTTGCAGATCATTAGTACGACTGGTAACCTGACTGATGGTGTGGTTTTGTAGAGCGCAAGGTGTTGGAGGATCAGCTGGTTGAAGGGGACGATGATGAAGATGAGGACGAAACTAAATATCTCAATCTTGAGGGAGAAGAAGATGGTAAGCGTATATTGCTTTGTTGCATATTCCGACTCCTGACACTTCTGTTTAGAGGATGTTTGGGACGAAGATTCCGCGTATCTCGAGATCCTAGCGAAAGAGGTTCGTCACAATTCCATATTTGCAACCTACCGCTCACACAAATATCATAGGGTGCTCGCCTAAGAGAAAAATCTGAGAAAGCAGAAACAGGAGACGATGAGTCAGATATATCAGAAGAATCAGAGATCGAGGAAGAACTAGGGTTTTTCAGTCCGCTCGACAACATCAACCCATATGTCACCTTCAAGGAAGCATTACAGAGTACGTCGTTCGTTCTTACTATCTTATACTGTTCCCTACTGACAATGACCGTTTTCATAGCATTCCAGAATCAAAACAGTGCTCTATACCAGGCAGCGACGACGATGCTCACAGTTGAACGGCAGACTGTGCTTATGGAGGTGGTGACGGTGGCGAACCAGGGTGATCATAGTTAATGTCTTTTCTAGTTATGGTGGTTGTATCGCTTCCGCTTGTTCGATGCGTTATTGACGTCTCGCGCTTTGGATATTATAAGACAATTGACTGTTTACTTGTTGTGGCCTGCGATGTGTTATCGACGTCAAGGGGACCGAGTCCCTTTTTTCCTTCATACCCAAAGGTCTTTATGGTCCGCTTTGATAAAAAAAATCACACCTTGAATTATAATGAAAGTCATTGCTTTTTGGAGGCACACGATTTAAGGCATCAAGACCCGTCATGCCCTCTATAGTACAAAAAACGCGCTGCAAAATGGCCTAGAAACGAGTAAGAACATCGAGCTCGCTGTTGTGCACGACGAGCTCAAAGGGCGGAAGTTGCCGGCGCCAGGTACGTTATTAGCCGGCGGCATCTATATAACTACGGTTACGGCTGCCGAGCTTACAGGGCAGAATGCTACAAGTCCCTGCACCTATTTATCTGACAGATTGGTCACAAGTCTACCATAAGGGTCGAGTACCCCACAGGACAATAAAACAGGATTCAAAAAAACAAAAAACAAGTCTAATTAGAGTAGCCAGGGTGGCGCGGAGTTTGCCGGTAGAGATCAGAGCTACGTGCCATGTTAGAGTTGAGCATTCGTTTGAGAATCAACTTCATAGCCCACTCCAAGATGCTGGCAGTCAATGCTGGCGAGAGCATTTTTAGTATGCGATGCTAAAAATGGTCGTCGCAAGTCTTTTAGGTCATCTCACACCGATGTTGTGGATGAATTGGATGGTTCCGCTGACGGCGACATCCGAGTCCTGTGCGGTGGGTCATAGAACCGTACAATCATATTATGGAACACTAGCGCCAGAGGAAAGGCGACGTCTGCGCCTCAAATCCATTGCGTCCAACTGGTCAACTCGGGAGTCGGCATCAATGCTACTGATAAAGATGGGACCAAACGGTCCCCAAGCGCCTCAGGCTTGCTCGTTTAAATGGCCAGTGGCCACACCGATTTTCAGCTTGATTGGATAAGAGCTAAGAAGAACGGCTACCTTCTATATGGTCTGATTAGGGGAGACTTTAGTTGATTGGAACTCATCGCTCATATCATGATGGACCTCCGAATCGACGATGCCTATTTCTGCGCACTCCTCGGCAGCTATCAGTCACGTCTTCTGCTCTTGGGATATCTCCACGTAGAAACAGGCTGGTGATGTCCAGACCGATATCACGAATTTATTTTGAACCCAGTTTGCGCCCTGCTAACATTGGTATCCAGGGACTACACTCCACCTGTGGAAGGCACAAAAGCTGCTTGATATTAGCCCTCCGATGTGGTGGCATTCTCGCGCGACGGATGTTCTACAATGCAATTATCCTATCAGGACGGTCGCAGAGTACTCAGCAGCTATAACGGGACGGGATACTCTCGCATTGGGTGATACCAGAGCAAATTTTTACAGCAGCGTGCGATGATTCTCAGATAGAGATGAAAGGCTGGTTTTTCACAAGGTAAAACCAAAGTATGCTTTCTATTTTACAGTATGTGGATTCTAACTTACTAGGTCTTGATGCACGTCATTTCTTTTATTACCGGTATTCCTGCTCAGCTCCAGTGAACTACGAGCAGATCGACAGATCTCGCGTACAGGCCACGCCTTAAATTGTCGCGCTCTGGTACAGAAAGCACTTCACAATTTCGCTTGCTTAACAACAATCCAATTGTCATTCGAAAATAAGGGCAAAGGAAAGGACGATGATAGGCTCGATAATGTTGGTCATTTTAATTTTCATTCATGCGCAATTAACGTGGAAGATCCTGTCACAGCTGTACATCGAACTCTTTATTTGTCGCCAGGTCTTAGTTCCATACCAGATATCGCACGCTGTATCGTGGCGTACCATATCTTGAAGATATCGTAAATCTGACCTAAGGTCGCAATTGTTCAGGGAAGAGGCCGAGCGGACCTGCTAAGCTGTATAAAAGCCCTCTTGGATTTTTAGTGGTGCATCGACAAATCAGTCACTTCTCTGAACATGCAACTCTCTGCACGCTTTATTGCGCTCATACCTCTCGCCATCCTTGCTGTGGCGACACCCACGCCAGTGAGACATCATGGTGAGTATTCATGATCATTAGCATTATCATATCCACTCAGATGCCACAATGTATCACTCAGCCAAGCGAGGGGCCCTCCAGAACAATCTCGTTAGATCGATTGAGTACACGGCAGACGTTCCTGAAGGTGGGACACACTCATCTGCCATCTACTCATTTATAGATCAACCCTTTTGCAGTAAAGCGCGAGACCAACCTCGTGAGACGTTTTAGCTACGACGGAGGCAGCGGAATCGAGAAGCGCGAGCCCGAGTCAGAATACGCCAAGAGGGGGGACGACGACGACGACGATGGCGGTGATGTCGCCGTTGTTGCAAAGAGGGGGGACGATGGCGGCGATGATGGTGGTGATGTCGCTGTTGTTGCAAAGAGGGGGGACGGCGACGACGATGATGGTGGTGATGTCGCCGTCGTTGCAAAGAGGGGGGACGACGACGACGATGACGGCGGTGATGTCGCCGTCGTTGCAAAGAGGGGCGACGGCGACGACGACGATGGCGATGTCGCCAAGGCTGCTAAGAGGGGCGACGACGACGGCGATGTCGCCAAGGCTGCTAAGAGGGGCGACGGCGACGACGACGACGGCGGTGATGTCGCTGTCGTTGCAAAGAGAGGGGACGACGACGATGACGGCGGTGATGTCGCCGTCGTTGCAAAGAGGGGGGACGACGACGGCGATGACGGCGGTGATGTCGCCGTCGTTGCAAAGATGTGACGGCTGGCATGACCGTCTTGTAAGTTTCAGTGTTTTTTTGTTGAGATTATCACGGGCACTCTACTCAGTATTTCATGCTTACTCGTTGTCTCCTTAAAGTTTTCCAAAATCTAACTACTGAGCTGGTATTTGGTTACTTGCACGAGGTATACTACTTTGTGCTGCTATCATCTTAAGTCCACTAGACCTCGACCTGCCGTCACCTCTTCCCTTTGCACTATGGTGGATCTTTAGTGACGGTTCGATTTGCTGTTATGCCGCGTGCATTCTTCACAGTCCGCTATATTTATTGTTGTACATATATCTTATATTTATCATTGTATATCCTAATAGTAGCATGTCACAGGTGCAATAACACTCGGCAACTCCTCTCGAACAAGCTTCCCAGATTTCACACAGTCCAACATCTATTGTTTTGTTTCGCTGCACCTAGTGCTGCCGTGGTCCGGTTCCGAACCACGGTTCGAACCGGACCATTGGTCAGGTTCGACCATGGTCCGGTCCATGGTTCCCAATATTGGCCGAACCGGACCGAAATCAGGTTCGTGGTTCGCTGTCTCCCGAACGGTTCGAACTCAGGTTCGGACCTCGCCGAACCGTTCCGAACCCCGAACCGAAGCCTTCCTTGCGATATTGGTGAGGCACACTCACATGGTCACTTCGACTTCTACCCCAATGGTCTCTTTGACATCTGGGATCCGCAAGATTTGCACCGACTTTGAATGCTGTCTGGAGGCCCGCATCCTGCACCTCCGGTTGTTGAGTAAAGCCCAAGGTACAAATCAACTCTTAAATCAAGCTGCCTATTCAAGGCAGCTCTGTCCCCTCTGAACAGGCTTTCTTGAGCGGAGGAATTACTTCTACTGTGTGACGCAATGGACTTGCAGCATCGATGTTCAGCTCGCTGCAGTTGTTGAAGGCAGGATATAGGAATGGCCATGTTTCTGCAATGGTTGAGGCGGAAGCAGCTGTGTTGAATGTGTAGCTACAAGTACAAGTACTATATGTTTTTTTACAAGCACAATATGTTTTTTTTTGCTTGCTGTAAAAAAATTTCGGGTTCGGTTCGTGTTCAAACCTCAAAATAACCGGACTGGACCTGACCGAACCATTCTATATGGTCCGGTTCTGGGTTCGGACATTTTGTAGAACCGAACCGATGGTCCGGTTCTTGGTTCTCATCTAGGACCCTCCGAACTGGACCATGGCAGCACTAGCTGCACCAGTCTTCTGTGATGTTGAATGGACTATCAATGAGGGCGAAAGCTGGGCTGTAATAGGGACAGGCTCAAAGCAAAAGACAGCCCTTTTGCAGGTCCGTCATGCTGATATTGTGAAGTGTTTGCATTGACATTGCCGTAGATGCTCCTAGGTCACCTACATTCATTACCCGGTGGTCTGTTTCCTTTCCTCTCAGACTCTCCTTGCAACCCACACCTTGTGTCTCTTGTATTGTTTGCGCATTGGCCCTGCACAGCAGGTGGTACCTTCTATGACTACACTTCTCAATATTGCACAGTTAGAGAAGAAGACTGTACCATAGGGAAAGTATGTTCTAAGAATATGACTTTCTGGATATTCAGCCAAAAGGTGGAAAGGTGAGTTGATGAAGTAAAGAAGGGCATATTTGAGGACCTAACTTTGTGACCAGGTCTTTCCTCTCTATTGGATTTGCCTTTGATTGCTTTATCAAATGGCTGGACACATCTTTTTCACAAAAAATCCTTGGGGCGCCTAGTTGGCTACCTGTCATTTTGCTTCATCTAGTTGCTGCCGAGGCGAATCGAATCGAAGCATTGAATCATCATAGATGCTGTACTCTTATAGATGATGCAAATTCTGCTTGTCTGAAGTCAACATATCATTAGCCACTTCAGCTTTGTCTTCTCCACTATCCATGATGGAATCGATGACATGGTTCCCTGCAGAGGCAAGCTGAATGTTATCCATTGCTTGGCTTGTTTTGCATATGACCAAATGAGTATGTGCTGTCTGGCTTATCCAAGCGGCTTACAACCTGGGCCTTCACCTGTTGTGAGAGGCAGAAGGGGGTGAAACTAGTACCTCAGCCACCAGGTAGATCTGCCATGACTCGCCTATCATGTCATTTGTGCTTTCAACAAGATAATCACAGGTAGAATTGAAAAGTGATAAGAATTGTTGGAGCCGCATCAACGGTCTGGAATATACATTCAAAACATATCACTCTGTCCCCTGCACTGACACCATGCATGATTCAGAGGCGTTGTTGTGAATACCCAATGGGGTGTTCACTTGTTGACAACAGAATCGGTGTGAGAATCGACACATCCCTCACACTATTATGACTTCCAAGTCAAAAGTGGGATTTCTGTCTCTTGTGGAGGAACTGCATTTTTACATTTTAAGCTTCCTACCCTACAGGGATATTCTGCATTGTACATCTGTGAGCCACTTTCTCAGTTGTTATCAATGTCCCAGAACGCCACAGATGATTTTGTATTGACAGTCATTTTGCAGGTATGTAAGGCTCTTTGCCAGACATTCACATTGTCCTCTGAGTTTCAGTACATCATTGAACTCAGTGGCCAAGGGTTGCTACCTGTCCTCAATACAGAATTTCACAAGCATGATCCTATTTCCAGACACCTACAACTCCTGAAAGACAATGCATCTGCATGGTTTGAGTTCAACTTTGGCCTAGTATCTATCTGAGATCACCCTGCCATCACACCAGCATATTTATAACCTCAGAGTTCAGAAGTAAAAAGATTCTTTATCAATGATCACCTCTACCTGTTCAATGAAATTGAGCAATTGGTTAAGATCTTTCCATTAGTGCCACAGTCCTCACCTCAAATACACTGCGAGTGGACCCCAGAATCACTGCTTCCTGTTCCCAATGCTGTTATCAATCATGTATGGATCAACACCCAGCACAAAACCTGATTGCCATCACATATTGCACCAATAATGATGATTATCTTGATTCTCTGAGCTGGCCCAATCGCCCATTCTATATTGACCTCAAAGCTCTGGACAGAGACAGTGTCCACCCCCAAGCTGCTGGACAGATGTTGTTTCTATCTGAACTTGATGAAATCCAAGACAATACTTTGAAGCTCCAGGGGCTTGGGAGGCATATTGCTATCCAATGTGGCTTTTGTGGCATGTGGTGGTTGCAGATCTGGGACTGGCAGCACTCAACAACATCCAACATGAGCCTTGCTGAAAGAGACATGGTTGATAATAGACTTTAACAATTGACTCGCATCTAGAGTATCATCAGTTACACATCAAGCAATGACTCAAACAAAGACTTTTGTTTGCTCAGGAATGTAGGATTCCTGACCATAAGCAACCTGAATTTTAATCTTTTTTAGATTGAAGATGTATCCAAAAAACTGACATTCCTGGCGAACTTCTTGATGCCCACTGGTGGTGGTACAGAGTCAAGGGCCCCCTGATCGTACATTGCTCGATGCGCGGGAACTTCGAAGTATTCGTTTTCTCACGGTTGCTTACTTCAAGTTCAAACTTCAATGCCACCTGGGACGAATGAAAGTCCCACTTGTTGATCAGACTGATCAGCGGTCAGCTCTGCGCCGCATCAATCACAAGGCGTCCAATAAAATCGTGGCTTGTAAAATATCTACATCAACCATCCTCTGGTCCGAAGCATCGAACACCATGAATCTACAAATTCTTTGTTTTTTTTTCTTCCTCTTCGACAGGATCCTAAACTTACCTCTGTCTTGAGGTACGGGAACCATCTTGTAAGATACAATACTATGTTAGTGGCGCAGAAGTGCCTTTCCCGCAGCCAACTTGTAGACCCTCAGCCCTCGGGATCTCCATCATTATCCAAGTCTGTCTTGCCAAATCAATCACCCAAATATTCGGAATGGGGCTCTTCATCCTAGGGACCGGAGAAGGGGATGTTGTGCATTTGCATGCAATGAAGGCGAGTCCGGCGGGGAAGCCGGCCATGAGTAGAGAGCACTTGGAGGTGTTATAGTGCTGCTCTCTCAAGCTTACTCGTGTAAGAAGTTCACCGTTGTGAACCTTCATCAGGTCCCAACCTGATAAGTTCCACCCAGTTACCATGACACCTTGCGCCAGTGGAGAGTGAGAGTACGATTCTTGCTAACACCTATTGCTGTGCTCATGTGGATTCGCGCGCTTTCGCGGACGCTTGCACTGATGCAGATCCCCGCACTGACAGATGCCCTCACTTGTGCTCCGATGCTCACGCGGACGCCTTCTTACTACTTTTGTTGCTCACCGTCTCCTCATCTAGCCTCACCTCGATGCGTCGCTTTACGGCTCCTACAATTTGGGGGTCCGAGGTTCATTTCGCTGCGTCACATTCGCTCCTGCTGATGTGGGAATCGCAACTCGCCTCGGCTCACTTTTGCACAGGTCGGGGCCAATATCGGGGCAAGGTTACGCCTGTGGGGCTTCTTCCCGAAAGAAATAGCTGCTTGCAATCAACCATACATTTTTGCTCGTTCTCACTACTCACACAAGCATAACAGCGCCCATAGAATTACGTCTGCATGGGGCGCAACAAGATGATATTCAGCCGAATGAATTGAACGGTGTACGTAAATTTTGTTGTCATCCCTAAGAGGACACATTAGTAAAACGGAAGTTTTGAAACACAAAAGTAGATGGGGGTATTACTGCAAACGGTGCGTCCGATAGTATGGCTCAATCATGCATCTCGACAGATGAAAATCTTCCTAGAAAACTGATGAGCTGTCTCACGGACATTTCAAAAATGCTATCCATGTTCGATCAAAGACTAGACCAAAGCAATAGGTACACATGCAATAATAGAAAGGTGCATCAACGGACCGCTTAAACGTTGATACTTTTGACGGTGGGCGTTGATTGTTCATACAGGATGAAATCGTAAATATTTCACGACAAGTCTTTGTTGGAAGGGGGCAACGTTCCTTTCTTTATAGGTCCGAACATGAACTGGCGAGTTATCAAGTTGATGGAGGAACGCTGATGACATGAGGAACGTGACAAGTACAATGTGTGTCACGACATCGATCGGTGGTCGCAAAGTTTCCGATAAACGTTAACGGCTAGATCGCACCAATCGAAATTCGAATTCGAAGAAAGACGTTGATCGATCGGATCCCCAAAAAACATAACTGTAGTTCGGCACACCAGTCGAGCGCCAATGACATCATGGTACCTCGTTACTGGACATGAAGGCATGATATTTCATATCTTCTTCGAACACCAGATGCTCCACGTAATTGAAATAGTCAGCGGTCCCCGTGGTATCTAATGGGCGCAGATCTACCGTGATCTAGTGAATCCGGGAAGACATCGATGAACACCGTGACGAAATAGGGGGGTCGAGACCATGATCTGCGACTATGATCACGCGCGTTCGACACGAGGGAAAGGTATTGATTTCATTTCCTTGGTATGTGAGCCGAGATGTCTGCGACTGGATATTACAAAGCTGCAAAAGAATGGAACAGCACGCCCCCCGACAGGAGCAATAATACACCACGGTCATCTACAACGGTGTGGATTGGAGGAACGTCACTTTACAATCGGCAAGCGTACGCCTAGGTTCGTGGGTGTCCACAAACTTGGGAACGAGCATGTGAAACACTCTAAGCAGAGTGATTCGAACTTCTGTGGCACTCAAGTGTCGGGGCGCTTGTACGGTGCAGAGGTGCTCATCAATCATCTGTGGTCCTTGATCAACAAACAAAAGGTCAATTAAAAGTGGAACATGCTGACGAAATTTCATTAGGCATTCGCGCTATTGTTCAGATCTTGCCACAGCGCTTGGGCCACCACATCGGTGGAAGCGTTGTTCGTGCCACAGCCTGTCTTCCACCCTCTGAAACCTATATAAGCTAGAGCGGCTGCACTGACAGCGTACCAGACTAACCGTCAGCATCTGTCTATCAACATGTCACGCCTCCAATCTCTATCGCCACCGTCTCCGTCGAGAAACTACTGGATACCATCTAGCGCAGATATCTACATGATGTTTGAGGATTTTGACACCGAGCGGCGGTGCAGCATCACCGAAAGCCAATCAGCAGATGCATTTACATCCTCTTTCGACATCTTGACGCCTCCACAAACCCGAACAAGCGCAAAAATACGCCCAGGGACGTTCATCGTGTTTGCGTTGTCAACAGCAGAGCTCGCGCAAGAATATCCAGAGGACTCCGAGGTATACCGCAAAATCTGTCAGTATACCCCTGGGCGGTATCTCGGGCTTGTAACTTCGGCGTTCGTGAGATGGAATGAAGACGATGACAGCACGGTCGAAGAAGTGATCGTTCACTTTGTATCCAAAGATACACCACAGCCCTCAGAGGTTGCAAACCACTGCATCCCCATTTTTCCTGTCAGTAGCACCGAACCGGTGGACAGCTCTGCGCTCCACACCAGTATCCTGTTCCCCTGGATTGACCACAGGCAGTGGACGACATTTGGGGTTCGCCTTTGCATCCGCCAGACGAACCCGTCGGCGCTGGTATTCGAGCTTCGTAACGAAGATCTTGAGCTCTTCGAGAATAAGGCAGGACATGATTATAGCCGACTGGAATCCCTCCATACGATATTGGACGATGAAGCCAAAGCCACACTAGAAAGGCTTTTGGTGGCACCCTTCGCATTTCCGGCCGAGATTTGGTTCGACATTAGGAATCATCCGGGCATAAAGGAACCTTTGAGTTTCGTAGGAGATATCGACTCTCTTGAAAGGTGACTCATTTGGCCATGACATTGATCAGTTCCTGGTTCTGACTAAACGATAATTTTTAGTATCATCGCGGGACGCACGCCAAGAGATCACGAATCCAGTGCTCTTGACGAGTAATAGTTTGAACCGGCGGTTGGAGATCATATGCTACATGTACTAAGTTTGATACGCAAATCACGAGTTATAAAAAGTTGACATTAGTGAAAGCTGACGGAGGTGCTAAGGCTTAAGTGTAAATGTATGGCATCTAATCGTGATTGATCCGTAAATACCAAAAGTGTGCATGTCACTATCTGCGCCGGCCTGGTGCGGTGGTCGTGCGCATTCGTGAGCGGTTAGGCTTGCGGCTGGGCTGGCCTCGATCTTCGATCATTGATTCCTGCGTGATCTTGCTAATATCTGCGTCCCCAGGTGCAGATGATGATTGCCACCCTGAAAATTTCCTTCGCGAGGCATTGCTGCCGACTTCAAGATACTCCTCCCTTGTAACAACGTGCGCTGAGAATGCAGGATCATTCACAAAAGCAATTGCAGAGCGATAAGCTTCGGTTATAGCACTGATAATTTGTCACATTGCGTATAGCAATGATCAAGGAATGTTAGACGCACTCTTCTGACCGGTATATCTGCAGATCGTATTCGACCGGGGTAAGTGACAATAGTTCGGATGATCTGCGGGCAGTGATTATTTGATATCACATGACATAAAAAAACCTTACAGTCGCTCGTAAAATCCTGGGAAGTTGGTACTACCACCGATCAAACCAATATTTGCCCAAAACATGCCCCGAAGGTCATGTGGGAGGAGCGCGATAGACGCAGCCACAGTTGCTGCCAACCCTGATTGTTCTAAGCCTAGATGGATGTACTTCATACGGCCGTGCAGTGTATGAGTAATTGAAACAGACCGATGTCATCGGGACGGAACAACAGCTCAGGAATTGTAAATCGCTCGTTTTCCATGTGAAGAACTTGGTCAGTAGTCGATAATTCCTCGTTCGGAAGTCTGATGCGGCCAGGCCTATTGATGGAAAAATTTGGCAGTACATATTCCCGAACTATGCTATTCTTTTTAGGATTCGAGCTTTCAGGGGTTAGGTAATTGCGCTATCGCCAAACGGACATGATCTTACCGACAGGTCTCCAGGTCTTCGAAGAATCCTGTGGACACATAACAACATGTCTCCTTGGCGTGATTCATGATGTAAGTTTCATCCATCATATTCCACTGGCGATATGACACAAGTTCTTTCAGTTGGTTAGTTAGCAACTTGCCGCCTACATCGAGCCTAACCATATAAGCGGTAATCTTCTAGTCGATTTATATAACTCACCTCTTCACGGCATACCATTGTATTTGATTGTTGACGATAGGTACTACATGCGTGAAGCTGAACCCCGAATCGATAACAACAAGGCACTCGGGTGGCGATGGCCCGCCCGCTTGAAAAAGATGGCCAAAGGGGATCGTTGCAGCCGCTTATGATGATAATAAAAAAACTGAGTGATGCGAAGAGGGTCGGAACGATGTCACTTACGTGTACATCTGTGATAAGAATAAAACTCGTATTCCTCAAAGACAAACTGGTCGTAAACATCTTGGATATTTGGCAGATTGAAGTACGGTTCTGTAATGAGCAACGAGGACTCGGCGGTGTCCACCTAGGTGCCTAGTCAGCGTGTCATCCAACCAGAACCAGAGGTACGCACGTTCAGAACCTCGGACGAGAACACGCCGTCCCAAACAGCTTTTTGTGCATCCCAGTCCACCAGATAACCCTGCAGTGCTTCCACAGATAATGACAAATTTGTATAGAAGAATGACATTTTGATCACGAACCTTTTCAAAAGGCAGACGGTAATGAAGAGCAGAATAATCCCGACATCGTTCCAACTGATGACCAAAATACGTTGTTTTATCACCTTTTGAGCGCACGATGGCATTCGGGATCAATCTTGAGTTTCCTCTAGCGTCAAGTCGTTCTCAAAAGCAGGCACTCTTACTTGGGCTGGTCGTCATCATCTCCCTCAGGTCCTCTGGCTAAACCAGCCTTGATTGAAGAGGCACCATTATCCAATATGACCGTGATCTGAGGCTGCATAAGTTTTACGACGGGGTGAAAGATCCTGCGACTTGAGTCGTCAAGGTGTACTGTAGGGGCCAACGGCGATCAAAACTTTTTGGGCCCGCGTGGACGTTATGTGCACGTGAGAACGGTACGAGCTCTCGCTGAAGAGACCTCCGTGAGAATCACCATCATTCTTCATCGATCTCGTCACTTTGCGCATTCTCTCTGCCAAATTCTCAAGCTGAGGAACGTCCGAATCATCATCAGTGAGAACAGCTGACGTTCAAAGTCAGTATCGACTTTCCCTACGTGACACATCGTTCACAGGATCCATCGTAAACCTAGACTCCATAACATCATTTAATATCTGCGAGTAACGCGCTGCGAACCCGTTTTTGATGCTGAAGCGATAATCGCAGTCATGCGACATTGCACCTTATTTCTGATCTCTTGATCTGCGCCTGAAATAACTAATTATCAAGAATGTGCGTTGGTTTTTACACGCTCGAGCACCCGGAATATGCCCTGTACGTCCCGCCCTTCTATCTTATACGTTATCATGACACGACAATGACTACGCGGCAAATTAAGTGTACTTTGCAGTAACCGTGACGAATACCTCGAACGGCCCACCGAATTCGCTCGCTTTCATTCATTCGATAAGCCAAAGGAGTATAGCCTTCCAGAGGGAAATATTCTCTCTGGCATTGACGTTCGTGCCGGAGGAACCTGGTTGGGTGTCAATCGGTCCGGAAGACTTGCCTTTTTGTCCGTTCCCGCTTCACCAGGCTGCACGCCCCTGACAACATTTTTTCTCACAGAACGAACATCACAGAAGAGTACAAGACGTATGGTTCTTCCAGGGGCGACCTCGTTGCCAATTTTCTTTCGTCCAATTCAGAAGAGGACGTACACAATCTTATCCCTCCCGATGCTAAATATGCAGGTTTTAATTTATTACTCTTGACACCATCTACCCGTGGCGAACACGCCTTGACGTTCGATGGAACGTATGTCACCAACCATGGCGGAGGAGGAACGCTTGTTGTCCGTCCGTTGACTGATGCCGAGAAAAGATGTGGAGGGTTGTCAAACGGAATTGATGGTAAAGGTGCTGAATTGTGGCCAAAAGTCCAACACGGGCTTCATTTGTTCAAATCAATCATCAAGGCGGTCTCGCCGACCACTCCGGAGAAGGAACTAGCCGACAATCTGTTTGAGCTATTGACGTGGGTATAAGCACGCGACAAGTCTAGCCCTTCCGCACTTACTTTGGTCAAATTTCCCAGTTGGAAGTCTTCGCAGCCGCCAAGCGCACGCTCAGAGCTGAGGAATACAGTCCAGGTGGAACCATTTATAATACAAGGGTCGCAAGGATTCTATGGAACGCGTCTTTCAACGGTGATACTTGTGAAAAGAACCGGGGAAGTATTGTTTATCGAAAGAGATAGATGGAAGGTCGTTGATGCCAAGCCTGTACTGTCAGATCAGTCCTCGCAGCGTGAATTCCGTTTTGTATTGGAGCCGGTTCATTAATGATGTCTATGTAGTTCGCCGCACGTTGTATGATGATAGTACAGGGCATGTAATATACAAGTGCTGTAGTTTTTTTACTACTCTAAGGCACAAGAGACTAAAGGCATCATCATAGCATCGTCATAGCCAGCATGACGAAGTAAATATATTTGAAAGGGGCTGGTAGGAGTGGCTCACGATGGAGCGGATGCCCGCTCATGTGATGATATTACTATACAGACCCTGTTCAGTTGGGGAAACGGGAAAGTATGGATTATATCTCGAAGAAGCCATGGCATTCCACTCTGATACAGAAGCTGATGAGGATCCGTGGAACGGGGTACTTGAGGACGAATGCGACGACAAAATATCGCTTTCGGTAGGTGTGGGAAGTGTTCCATATGGTGATCCCGATGCCTCATCCGGATCATTACCACTAGTTCTCACCACAAACAAATTAGTTAAAATGAACACGAGGTCGCCGCGAGGCAAGGCAGGGACAACACACCGCATGAGATCATGCAATTCAATGATGCGCCTGAATAGCTGGCACTGGGTGTTCTCGGGATGCTGAGCATACTGCCTTAAGGAGTTCAGTGTACTTTGTAGTTGATGACTCAGAGATATGAGGGCATGACCGGTAGCAGGGTTTGTTCGGCACGAACAAAAAGAATGCGAGACGGGGGAGTCAGAAAAATGATTGCCAAAAACTTTATCTTGTTCGGCGGAGTTCATCGGATAGACGTGACCGTTTTCTTGAAACGAGGAGTCGGTATGGTGATGGCTATACGTCATGTTCTGATTGGATGTGGGGGATGAGTACGGCATGGAGCGCCCATTACTAGGCAAGCTGTTGCTGTAATGATGACCGTTTTGACGCTCAAATGGTGGCGATGAAGAGTTATCTGAATGAAATGCGGAGTAGGAAGCCGGAGGGGAAGGTGTAAAGCGATACAGATGGGGCTGGGAGATGTCTGTAACGGGTTCAATTTTGATGGGCGCACCAGCGGCAGAAACCAAGCCCCGGGGTTCTTGGTTGGTGCGCTCTAGTACGTCGTCAGACCGACCACGCCGTCTGAGTTGCATGTTGTTCTTGGCAGCTCGTGAATGCCATCTTTCAGATGGATCTCCGTCTCGGAAATTGGCATCAGCCCAACGAGGATGAGGTTTGCCTGCCGTAAAGGAGAGAGGTAAGAGTGCTGCAATGGGGATTGGAGTGAGTGATACGGACCACGCAACTCCCTCACGAGACTTTCGAGTTCTGCGATTCTGTTCCTCAAACGAGTAGCTTCATCGATCGTGGGATCATCCCTGAGTTATATGAGATAAGCTCAAAGTGGTAGGACGCCACCAAAAAAACACAAACCTGAGTGCTGGGTCATCGATCTCATAGACACAAAGGCCAGTCTGAAAAAACGAGGGATTAATATGTAATAAGAGATGCGAAAAGGAAGGAGTGTACTAAGCCGAGTTGTATGCATCGCTGGCATGGACGTTTTCTATCACACTAGTTGCGCGTCAAAGATGGGTACGGGTTTGAGAGAGAAAGGGAGTGAACCTTGCGCTTTGAGGTATGACAATTAAGACATGACTGAGTTGTTCTATTGCGTCTTCTCTTGCGGTGGTCAGTATCGACGGTGAATTCGAGATCCATGATTTCGCCTTTTAGCTGTAGTGGTTGTTGAAAGGAATCTGAGGACATTCAAGAGGCGAGGAAGGAACGAGCTGAAACGAGATTAAGAGAATAAAGCTAGTGTTACTTATGTGTTGACGGGGCATTAAGTAACAGACCATAAGAGATCTTTTGAGATCCAGATCACCTCGGGCTGATGTAGACTTCTTCGCAAAAAGTGGACTCTGTGGGATCCAGCCCTGTACAAGGTTGCCTTCCAGTGACATAAATACAACGTGTGAGCGCAGACCTGGATTACCTAATTCGGACACATCTCCTTCCTACTCAGCCACCGCGCACTAGAGAGTCTAAATGCAAAAGCAGTGTGACCTCGGAAATCCCATCAGAAAAGTTAAATCTCAGCGAACACCGCCGCGACATCCACCTATAGTTTAGTTACTAGTTCACCGTCGTCTACCTATCTCGTGTTTCACGGATCACCCGACGTCATTTCTCGCCTGAGAATAGCGGGGGAATTTTGAGGTCCCAATAACGTCAACCGTGCGTTCACCTCTCCTCCAGTATCCCCTATCACAAGACGGACAGCGCTATGCTTACGTCTTGGCTCGGAGAGGGCATTGTCTTGTCAAGATCGGGGGAATCCATAAAGGATCCGCTATAGTCGGCAAGGACAGTCTTGATCTGAGTTGAGTTTGAACTACGAACCTACCTCATTTTTGGCTCTGATCTTCCTTTTCGAATATATGGTCAGATTCCAATCAGGTATTTCTACTCAACGACAGTCAAACCGAACAGGGCCACCGCAAGCCACTATGGGCATCACTACTAATGTCTGCCAGATTGGAAAACCCTAGGCAAAATATTCATCACAGAGAACCAAGTCTGGAGAACACCGAATTCGATTTGTTGTGCCCGTCGCGGAATATCCCGACGTCACGTATTCAGTCCACAAGGCACTTTCCGAAACCCCCGCTTGAAATGAATACCACCGCAGTATCAGTACTTTCTCGGGCACATGGGCTCTAGGTTCTGCTCATAAACGTCGTTAACAACTTCGAGGTAGAGGTTCCTTAATGATCCTTGATGTCTTTGGTAAAATCCCGCGACTTTACTAGGACCCCAGATCTAGATGACCTCCATGTCCATTTCAAAATCTACATCGGTCCGGATACAGGCGGTTGCCCTCTACTTGCTTCTCTCCTCAAGCTTCAGAGTCCGACCACGGAGGACAACAGACCACTTAGCAAAAGTTTTTTAGTCACCTACAACGCTTGCTGATTAGTGCACAGAAGCCTCCACTGACCGTGAGCGCGCACTCTGGTCCTACGATGAAGCTACTGACCATGCCGATATTATTGCGAATCACGCCAACCATGACTTCGAATCCGTGGCCCCAGCGTTTGGATAAACTTATTGGCATTGTGGAGGTGCGTAATCAACTATAGGGTAGCAAGCTAACATGGTCCGATCAGCAGTCCCCATCTGTACGACGTGGCGTCAGCTAACTCGTAACTTACTGAAGGAGCAGCAAAAACACGCTGTTCGCAAGTCGAACGAGTAGCTCGCGATGGAAACAAATCGCCACCCCCTTAGTAGAAATTCCACTAATGCAGCCGGCCGCTGCTAGACCCTTCCTTGCCTTTCTTGGTTACTCTCATCGACCATCGGCGACTTTGGCATCGTACATCCCCTCTCAGGACTTTCGAGTCAGTCAACATGATGTGATCAAACCATATCATATTTGGTTGTAGCCCCCCAGGAGGGGAAAGGCACGACAGGTAAGTACGGTGCTATTGCCAGCATTGACGCCATTGCCGCCCCCTCCAATCCTTCAAAACTTACAAGTAACGATTCCGCGAGGGATTTCGATCGATTCCCGCGGCGACCGCATTCTATTGTTATCAACGCGCACTTCTACGGCTAAACAACTTCTATTCACGCTGACTACTGTCTACCCCGGGTATCAGCAGTCTCACTACTGATCACTGGACGGACTCTTGACAGGCGCAATGCCAAGTTATCACACTAGAAGATAACGGGTAAAATGGAGACCACATAAGGGGACAGTTGTCTACGCTCATCGCAAGAAGCCTTCCGTGGAGTAAAAAGGTTCCCTTTGTATCAAGACCCAAAATTCTGGCGGGATATGATCCCCTGAACGAATCCGCACCGGACTTTCCAGAAACGGGCCCGTGCTCCGGGATCAAGGTTCTACGGGCATTGTCCGGGGTCCTTGCCACGCACCTCCACAGGTGCTTCAGGGACGTCAATGGCGTGAGATCGCCAAAATGACGCTGGCACATTCAGGTACCTCGTTCCTGCGCCGAGGATCGTCAGGAGGAAATCCGAGGACAGCATTCGATCACCGGTTACGTGGAAAGTTCACCAGCGGCTACTAGCTCACCTTGTATTGGTACTTCTAGAAATTCGAGAAGGTGCTTTGTACAAAATGAAACGGAGACTCATCAGTCATGATGTGCAGGGACGCTAGTACTATTGCCCAGTGAGAGAAGAAGACGGAAGGAAAAGCTCAACCGTTTTACCAGACTGATGGGATCGACAATCAATTGCTGTCTAAAAGTCTTGGCAAAACCTCAACCCTACGACGATCGAATGTTTAATTTTGCTACCAAGTGGGAAGCCCACGGAGTATCAAACAACAAAAAAGCACTCATCGTCCCGTCGGACACTAGTACGCACAGACTGTGGACAGATAAGCACCGCCTAAATTGAATCCTACGGTAAACTTGTCGCTAGCTGAGATAGTTGCGCCATTGTTCATATGATCATGATGCTCCAAATGCTCCAAGTTGCATTACAAAGACCAGAAGGTTTACATAACCAGTTTCGGTACTCCTAATCCATGCATTTAACCGCCGTCGCGTCAAAAATGTCTGAGAATAAATCAGGAATAGCCAAGATGGACTAAATGTTCCGGCACGGATGGCAACATTGTTTGATACCACCGAAGCGAAGCACTCGGAGAAGAGACCTCTCACCGATGGTATCAAAAAGTGTCCATTGCTATTGGTTCTGACATTAATGTGTCATGAAAGTGTGTCATGGAACAGATATTCATCAGACTTCCCTGTTCGCCATCCCGCTTACGAAACGGAGGTATCGAACTTCGCAAGGGCCTCGTCCCTCGAAACGAACTGGGGATGCCCCACAACATGTGGAGCAGAAGGCCGCATAGGTCGAAGAACTTGAAGCCATGCGTACTACGTTCGAAGTTCGTACAGCTCGCGAAATGAAACGAGGAGCATCCGAACGATGGTCGCCCCGATAAGCCCGGCCGAAGATCCGGGTGGGGGCAACTGCTGGCACAGCTGATGCCGTCGGAGTATTCAATTGACATGACTGATGAGAAAATGAGGGTGAAATGAATTAATCTCGACAGATATGGATAAAAGTGAAGGCGCTGCAGTATGGAAGAGGGGCCAGCTCTCGACGGCGATTCAACAGGGTCTCTCATCGATGCTGTTTCGACCACATGGCTTGTCTGGTGATGTCGTACACGTATATGGTTGACAATTGCAACGCAAGTGTATTGACCGGAAGAGGGGAGGTCATATAATTGAAAAATGCCGACGGTTCGAATTGGGGTTCAATGTTTGAAAATGCACCTTCGACTTATGGCAAGCGATCAATCGCTGATCAAAGAATATTCCGTTAGCATTTACTTGATTACAACAGGACAGGACAGAGCAGGACATTACAACCCATCACAGCCCCCTTTCATTACTAGTCAACGCGCACGTGCACGCGATATTTAGATTTGCGAGATGATCCGGCGGTTGGTTGGTTGGCAGCAGCAAATCGAGGCTGGTTGACGTCGCAGAACAAGCTAGAACGCGCACTCGACTGACTTTCCATGAATCAAAGCGCCTGCCGCGGCGGTCGCAAGGTTCGAGAACTCTCGCCAAGTATTTGACCGCTGAGTTCAGGCCGCCATCAGTACCTGGCCTTGACCGATGATCATGTTCTGGTGCCTTTTTTCAAATGTTCCATTGATTAATCAATGATGGACGACCGACATTCCATATATCGTGGGCAGCGACCATGGAAGCCTAGGAAAATGATAAATTAGTTCCCGTATCGACCGCAATTGCATATGCTCGTCATTCCGCCTACGCACTGGATACGTGAGATCCTTCCTGTGTTCGCCGCGACTCGATACGCCCAAGGCTATGCTGTCTGACACTTGCGTCAAAAAAGGGACGACTGTCTTCTTTTCTATGGTTGGTTATAGTAGAGATGATAATGAAACTTGAGGGTTGTAACTTGCAATATCACTCAGCGGTTCTGTTCGGAATTTGGTTCCATGGAAAGCGAAATTCCATCAAAACTGATCCTTATTGGTAACATTGCTCACGTGTCACCGAAATGAAACGAGCAGCAGGGCAGGCCAAGCCTTACAGCTAGCTCGTGCGTGCATTCAAACCATCATCTACATTGCGATGACTCACGAAACCGAGAATACATCGCCCACGTCTCAAGTGGAAGAATCAGATCCCGACGCGTTGCTCTCACCGCCTCCCGATGCTAGGCCGGAACCTGGGCTTAATGGTAAACCCGTTCGCTGTGAGTGGCTCTGTTTTTTTTGCGGTAACTCACAATCTGAGCATTCAACTCCATAGGGTATGATGTGAGTGGACGAATTTGGAATAGTTAAATTGAAAGGTTCAGTGGGAATCATAACATATAGGCGGATAGGACAGAGTCATATACGCGAATTGCGCCTTTCCAAGAGTTGCATGATACATCTATAGAGTGAGTAGTTGTACGCATTATGATAGTCTTTCGTGCTCACAGCCCTCAGGTTTTTCTATAAGCCAATTACGCTGACTGCACTCGGCTTTGGCCTGGCTGCATTGAGCTATGTAGCTATGACCCAGGACGTTTTGGAAGAAGGCCGGGACAAACGGCGTGTGTGCGTTCGAACGATGTATTTGTGTGGAATTTGATAGTAACCACCAACATTCTTTAACAGGGGCGCCTATGCTGCTGTAGTTTCATTCCTCATGTTCTCGATGATCCAATTTCGGGATGGACCATTCATTCGTCCCCACCCCGCATTTTGGCGTGTGATACTTGGGATCAATTTACTTTACGAGCTTGCTCTCGTCTTCCTGCTATTCCAAGATCTGAACTCTGCGCGACGAATGATGACCCTTTTGGATCCTTCACTAAATCGGCCTTTACCTGAGAAGAGTTATGCGGAACACTGCGAATTGACGCCGCAGAATATCTGGGTGAGATATTTTTACCGTTGCTACATAGTTCAGTGATACTGATGAGTCTATAGGATTCAATCGATATATTTTGTCTAGCGCATGCTCTGGGCTGGTTCGGCAAGGCCATGATACTGCGCGACTATTGGTTTTGTTGGGTATTCCTAATTTATCTTCTCTTTGATACCGATTTACATCTCAGCCTCAGATTCTGAGCATTGCATTTGAGTTCGCAGAGTATAGCCTACAGCATCAACTTGCGAACTTTGCCGAGGTATGCCGCCAAATCTACCACATGACAATTAGCATTGATTTAAAAAAAACTCGTCGACTGACAGTGTTGGTGGGACCATGTATGCCATCATCGTCTTGACCTGACACTTGATAATATTGCTTCCGCAGTGGATACTTGATGTTCTAGTCTGCAACTGGTTAGGAACTTATTTGGGTGAGTATCTCGGATGTGAAATGTATAGAATACTAATACGACATAATAGGCATGAAGACTTGTCAATATTTGGAAGTGAAGGTGAGCAATCACCTCGTCTGTGGGTGCTAGAAACACATATATGTTTCAGCCCTACGAGTGGCGCGGTCTACGGCAAACCAGGGGATTGCGGTCAAAGGCTCGTCGGGTGCTCAGCCAGTTCTCCCCACATGACTGGACGGCATTCAAATGGGAGGGGACTGCATCATTCTTGCACTATCTGATAGTCGTATTACTCCTAGCAGTCTTCCTTGCTGCGGAGTTGAATCCATTCTATCTCAAGGTCAGCACACTGATGTCCCCGTTGCCCTGGTTGCGATTCTCACGGAAATCGTAGAGTCTCCTTTGGATGGAGCCTGATCATCCGATTGTGATACTAAGGCTAGCAGGCGTCTTTCTTTGCGCATTGCCTGCCGTACGAGAGCTTTACCAATACATAAACAACCCGAGGTATGTATGCTGTGTGAGTGATTCTCGAATATCTTCTCATCATTCTTAGAAAAGCGAAACGAATGGGGCAACATGTGTGGCTCCTTCTAGCCACGATCTTGACCGAACTTCTGGTCATCGCTAAATGGGGCAAGGGTCGGTTTACGGAGCCACTTCCATTGTATGTTCGGTGGGCATGGGTGATTGGGGGAATCTTGTTGGTATTGTATCCGGCAATTAGGGTGCGTGCCTCTTGTCCATTGAATGCTTGTGTCTCTGGCGTTGGCTAAAATCGAAAATATAGTTCGGCGTGCCGAGCGTGCGCAAGTACGTCGGAAAGCAAAAGCAGAAGCGGAAAGGGAAAGGAAAGGGGAAGAAGGTGCAGTGAGACTTCAAATTATGTTGCTGATATCCTTTATACTACTTGTAGGTACTTATTGTGCGTGAATGAAGTTCGCCTGTTAACTTAAGTTGCTCGACGTTTGAGAGATGGACGGATACGACCGGAATATTCTGGTGCTTCCTAGACGGGATGTGATTAGTCATTCACACGGCATTAGTCATCAACACGGCATTGTGGATAGATTGCCCTGGTCCAAGAGACAATCGTTCGTTCATCCTTGTTCTACAACCGCCACCACCACTGCTACAGCATCACTACCATTTTCTTTCGTGCGACTGCGTAAATCGTAGGGCACAGTTTTAGATTTCTCATGGACAACAGCAACGGCGGTAATGACGACGGCCGTGGTCATCGTTTTGGTCACAACTTCCATCTACCAACGACAATTCAGAACGTATTTCGAAATATAAACCAGGCTTTCTCCCATAATCACAGTCCTGCACAACAGAGCTCCACACAGGAAGTCATCATGTCTGACGCGCTCCCAGCCGAGCTTATAGACGCCCATGAACTTGCAGTAGATCCTGACAGGACCCCAGTTCCCGAAACTTCTACCCTTCCACCCCTCGCCGAGACCTCGCAGCCTGTACCATCTGCAGAAGATGTAGATATGCCACTTGCTTCCAGTATTCCATCTTTGCAAGCCCAGCCCACCCGCGATGACGATGAGGACTCCATGCCTGAGCTGCGCTCCGTATCTGACTCTGACGAGTCAGACGACAGCCAGTCTTCTCGTGCAGAGACTTTACCCAATCTCCTGGCCGTCGATGATGACCACGACAGTGACTGGACGGATGATGAAGACGATCTGCCACCGCTCGAGCCTATCGCTGGGAGTAGACGCGCTCGGGTAGATGACGATGTAGACGAAGCCCGGGATCGCAGACATCCTTCAGAGCGTGTAGGTCGTCCTCTCTCGCCTCCTTTGCCTCCTCCACAGCCGTCTAACCCCGAGCAGCACCCACCTGCCGGCACCCAGGCATTCCTAAATAGCTTCATGGCTCCCTTATTTGGGATGAATCCATTGCCTGGTGGTAATGCATCACCGGGACCTACACCTGGCGCTGAGAATATCACGGTAGAACATACTGGTGAGGGCGTTGCCCATCCTCCACAACCGCAAAATAATCCAATCCCTGGTCACGCACATCATGCCGTGCCTATCTTAACTGCAGGTTTTACTTTCACAATACCACTTGGAGGTCCTCCCAATCAGAATGGAGGAGGTGCCGCCCCGCCCCCATTCGGTCCAGCGAATGTGCCTCCTGATGCTGCTGGAGGTCGGGATGATTTTCTTCAAGCATTCGCAGATTTTTTGCAGCAAATGCAACAATTCGGAGGGCTTGATGATAATCGTGAAGATCCTGAACGAGCAAAGAAACTCATTGCGGGTCTGGAGACCGTACCCACAGGGCTCGTAAAGCGCTTGGAAAGAGTTGGGGGCGCGCCTGGTGGCCACGTAGATGGCGCAGAGACCACCGACTCTTCCTCTCCGGGATGCGCAATCTGTTGGGATACTTTATTGGATGCTGAGAGTGATAGTTTTAAACCGAAGACTCCCGAGGAGCCACCTACTGGAGCTAACACCGATTCTCCATCTGCTCCATCAATACCCACCTCGGCAGATTCAAACCTACCGTCTAGCTCCCAGAGTTCTGATTCTCTGTTAGAAACATCCGTCCCTGAGGCACCCAAAATCATCTCCCTTCCTTGTGCTCATGTCTTCCATGAATCGTGTTTACTCCCCTGGTTCACAAGGGCGAAGCAAGCGACGTGCCCAACATGTCGGTTCAACATCGATCCTGAGAACCTTACCAGCTCGCCGCCTCCTCATCACCCTTTCAACTTTTCGCCCCGTGCTACTCCACAAGCAAATGGTGCTACTCCTGCCGCACAAGCAGCACCTGCACCTGCACCTAATGCAGCACAGTCAGTACCAGCTACTACTGCCGAGCAAGCTGCAGCCGCTCCTCCACCTGCAGAACCCGCCGCCCCTGAAGCTACAGCTGCAAGGCCAGCGCCTCAGCCTGCAGCTAATCAAATTCCCCCCAATTTCTTCAACTCTGGCCAACCCGGCCAGCGCTTCACCCTATCGAATGGCATGCCTGTTGGCCCTGGAGCCACTGTGCATATTCTGCAGTTCCCTGGTGGAGGGAATGGCTTCCAAGACTTATTTCGTCGTGGAGCAGGAGCCGTCCCAACAGGAGCCGTCCCAACAGGAGCCGTCCCAACTGGGGCAGGCCCCATGCCGCCCCCTCCGGTTCCTCGCACCCGTACGCAGTCCCTTCCTAACATTGCAGATAACCGTCCTGTTGGTGGGCCACAAGCAGGCGACTTCTTAACCATCGGCCTCGATCTGTTCTTCGACGAATCGTTGCCTACAGGGATGCCACTACCACAACAGCAGCCTCACACACAGGGGCAGTCCCAGCCGCAAGGGGAGCCGCAACCACAGCCCCAGCCTCAAAATGAAGCCCAGGAGCAGCCGCAGAACCAAACTCCAGGGTCAGCTCCAGGGCAAACGCAAGGCCAAGCACCGGCTGTTGGCCAGGTGCCCCAGGAGTTCCAAAACTTTATCAACAATCTCATTCAGAGTGCTACACGTACTTTCATCCCTGTTCCAATCTTCAACAACGGACCCGCTGCACCACAGGGGCAGCCTCAGCCTGCACAAGGGCAGGAGCCACCTGCTAACGGAGCGCAGGTTCCCCCTACTAATGTGCCCCCTCTAGGTGGTGCATCCCTGCCGATGCCACCACCATTTACCTTCCCGCATGCGCACCCTATCCGCCCGACGCGTCCAATGCCTCCGCGCCGCGAGAGGAAGACATGGATGCTGCCTGCCGCTCCCGGTCCCTCGCTGCGGCAACGCGTGGAGCAGAAGGAGCGCGAGGCGGGTCTACGGTGCTACGACCCCTCGTGTGGCATAGGCCCCTCTGACGAAGATCCCATCCCTGAAATAGTGGCTGAGTCAATGAAACAGCTCTCGATACATCCATTATCGCATCCTGGAGGATCTTTGTGCGCGCATACATTTCACCCTGCGTGCTTGGTTAGTGCGGAACGGGTTGCTGGATGGGGTGTGGAAGATAAAGCGGAGCCGTACGTGGAGGTGTCGTGCCCAGTGTGCCGTGATTTGGGATCCGTTACGAGGGAGGAGTGGGAGGAGGGCGTATTGGCTCTCTGAATGATCGATCGATATTGCGATCGTCCGTTCATTTTTGCATACTTCTTTGAAGTGTACCTGTATGGTGAGTTGATGTTGTGTAGCGCTAGGGAAGCTGAGTATCCTGATTGTGTTTCTTGTACAGTCTTGTCTCTAGTAATGATGTTTCATAACCCACAAAATATGTCACTTCTCGGATTACTTTACGTCTCTAGATTGTCACTTCCATTGTCTGTCGTCACAACATAGTTACGTGTATGTATGCCTCATTCTAATTGCACACACGCAATATATGTATTCATGAACGTTTGCACATCCATCGAGCCTTATCGCCGCAGCAGGATAATGTATGATGTAAAGAAACAAAAAGTCTATTGCCAAGTACAATACACAACTGGCGGTGAATTTTGCGGATGCGTAACTACAATATTATTACTACTCATTGCCTTGTTATAAATCGGTGAAAACTCAAGCACGCAACTTCTGACGGAGGAGCTCCTTGAGCGTCTCGCCATCCTCAGCAAACTTCTTGATACCCTCGTGCAACTTGTCAAATGCCATCGAGTCCTGGAGAAGAGCCCAGCGGAACTCAGCCTCGTTGTCGACGAAAGTGACCTTGGGTAAGGGATCGGCTTGTGCAGCTGAGGAGGGGATTTAGCCGTTTGTTACATAGAAACTACAAGGTACGTACCAGCACGGGCATCAAGCTTCTTGGGAACGGGTGCGGTAGAGTTCTTGAGTTCCTCAAGCAGTGCGGGGGCAATAGTGAGGAAGTCAACACCGGCGAGGGCCTTGATCTCGCCAATCTGTAAACCGAGTCAGACTCGTGCGATGTTGCATGAGTGAACAAGTACGCACGTTACGGAAGGAAGCACCCATGACGATGGTGTTGTAGCCGTGTTGCTTGTAGTAGTTGAAGATCTTCTTCACAGATTGGACACCAGGGTCGGCATCACCCTCGTAGGTCTTTCCCGTCGACTTCTTGTACCAGTCGAGGATCTGAGTGCAAGATGTCAATCGGTGACGCATAGATTAGATAAGTGATGAAGACATACACGACCGACGAAGGGCGAGATGAGGGTCACACCTGCCTCAGCGCAAGCGACAGCTTGGCCGAAACCGAAAAGAAGGGTCAAGTTGCAGTGGATGTTGTCATCACGCTCGAGTTCACGAGCGGCCTGGATACCCTCCCATGTCGCTG
This sequence comes from Suillus hirtellus, assembly GCA_016695485.1. NCBI lineage: Eukaryota > Fungi > Basidiomycota > Agaricomycetes > Boletales > Suillaceae > Suillus > Suillus hirtellus. The sequence goes on from MU172348.1 coordinate 145,111, forward strand.
CAATTTTGATGAGAACACGTTCCTTCTTGATACCAACAGACTCGTAGAGGGCAATGAGCTCCTTAGCCTGAAAATAGATAGAATAAGGACCCAGTCAAGATATGCAACAGCATCACTTGCCTTGGCTTTGGTGCCCTCCTTGTCAAAGGAGAGACGAGCATCGACTTCAGTCGATACACGGCCAGGGATGATAGCAAGAATCTCCTTGCCAAATTCGACAAGCTGGTTATGACTATTAATCAGTAAGATTATCAGCGCAAGGCTGACAAAGACCGACCAGACGGTCGATAGCAGCATTAGTTTGCTGCTCGAGGTCACCGCCCTTGCTCTTGCCGATTTTGACAGCGGCATCGATGAGGCGAGAATATCCTGGCTTGTTGGCAGCAGCCAAGATCAAGGATGGGTTTGTGGTAGCATCCTAACAATATACTGTTTAATTACAGGTGCATTAAACATAGATTCGTTGCAGTGATTACCTGTGGCTTGTAAACGTCGATTGCTGATAAGATTACCAGAATATCAGCGCATGATCAACAGGATGGACAATGGAGGACCCACATTCGAAATCACCGGAGTCAGAGACAACAACGGTTCCGGTCTGTTTGAGAAGGTCGAGAGATGTGGTCATGATGGTCTTAGAGAGAGATGATGGGCTTAGTCGAACGATGCTTACTACTAGTGATATATGCGCTCAGCCACGGTGAGATCATACGATCGGCCTGTTCCGAACGTGAGTGTCTTATTCCTCTTTAGCAATTTCTGGAGCCAGTTGCCTTTTATGGTACATCTTTCGTTGAAACGCATCACAATTTTGCACGATTATTCGTAGGCTATCCGAGTGTTGTGGGATCCCGGACATCGGTTTTCCACAAGCGTGTCTCCTTGAGGGGCCGATCCCATCACTGCTTGCTAATAGCGACAAACGTGTCTTTGACTTTTGAAGAAATCCGCCCGAAATCTGTCGACAGGAATAGCATTGGACTCCCAGAGATGTGGCAGTCGCCCTTGCAACCACCAGTCAGCTCTTGGGATGGCGTCCGGTGCCTAGTGCGATGTAAGATTCCTGTGCCGTCGCTCATACATTGATTACCATACCATGTGAATTGTATGCTAACCTCTCATGTCAGGCCCGAAGCCGCTCGACAATGGGCTGTATGAGAGCATTGAGCTGGAAACGAATGGGCTGTTCAACGTTACGATAGCAATGCTTACACGGACAGACTAGCTGGTGCAAAACTTTGTCTCAATCAGGATTCTTCAATCACTCTTGTCCGACCATGCGGGTTCGCGGATTGGCTCTCGGATCTGCTAAGAGAAACTTGGTAAGTCAAAAGTCACATCCTCGACTTTGCACTGTGAACCTACCGTAGGTGCATTACACATCATTGTAGATGCAGCGGTCAAAACCATCAGATAAGACATGATACTTCCACGTTCAATCTAAACTGCTCAAAAATTTTCTCGTCAGTCCCACACAAAGTTGCGCCTGTCATTCGTCGTACTGAAACCAACCATACGGTTTATCTTCCTAGCTACCCTGAGTCAGGTTTCGCCGTCCTATCGGTGGCGCGCATGTGACTGCACACGAGCCTGCAGTGCAATAGCATCCAGGACCTGTCGCAAAAAGTTTCAAATAGAAGCCCCCCCCTCGAGGTTCTACGAAGTATCTACAGATCTCTGTCCGAAGGCCGGAGCCTATGACCTCGATGACAAGAGTTTGGTAGTACTGGTGCGCCAAAGGGCACGACCTCGCAAAAATCACGCTACTTGACGTACTTATTCGCTTCCTCGGTTTCGTCAACTCACAGACACCCTATAAAATGTCGTCGGAGTTGGCAACTTTCACAACATGGGATCGCGATTGCCCTACGTAAATCAGAAAGGCTTCGCTACGTTGGCATGCCAAAGCTGGTCTTTTGAAATAATGACGTCGGGGGGGTTCAAACATGACGAGATACTGGCCTCTAGACTTGACAATGGCGAGAACGCCGTTCAAGTTGTCACCGTTTTGTGAGACTTCGCGGAGTTCCCCGCTAGCCCTGAAATTAGATGCAAGGCCTAAGTATGCATGAAACTTCGAGTCTCATTAGCTCGGATTCATAGAAGACAATTGGTGGCGTTATTTGAAGCCTTCTGACGGTGGAATTGTTCCATCTTTCTCGATACGTGTTCATTGATGGCATGTCAAAGTGCCGGAAAATAGTACCAATTATGTCATTTGAGTTCAACTGTTCCAGTTGTTTCGGAAATCTTGCAGTTGGGGACAAAGGGACAGATGAATGGTGGTAAAAAATACCAAGTTGAAGCTGAGCGCTCAGAACTGAACCACTCAAACATTTCAACAGTGGCAGATGACGCTCCATAGCTAATTACCATCAGGTGATATTGGCTCGTCGGTCGGGTTGTTCGAGAGGAAACATCGTGTTATAACAGGTGCACACCAGTAGCTGGGATGCGGGTTCAACGAACAATCTAGCTCCCCCCCCCAACAAAAAAAACCTCAACTTGACTAGAAAATCAGGTGACGAGTTTCAATCGCCCATTTATCGGTGGGGTGGGATACCTGTGTAGTGTCATCGGTAGAGATCAAGTGCTCTTGGGTGACTGTATGACCCTCCAGAGGTACCGACGAATAAACGACGGGCAGTCAAGTAGTTTGTCCTGTACATCAATCACGTTTTAGACTTGGATCTCAGCTCGAAACAAATGGGAGCTACGCGTTCCATTTTCCCACAAACCCGATGTATGGTTTGAGATATTCTAGACCAAGGCAGCGGCATAAAACTTTAGCCACGTATACATACGCACCCAAAGAACAGCGCAAATGACCAAGTAGTGAACAGAGTACTTACTAGTACTTACTCTGCGAGCCGACTAATCTTCGGAAACCCACTTGCAGTAGATTCCTTAAAGTTAGTATTCCCTGGTTGGGGGATAGCTGCACATAGGAATGCGTCGTGCGCATGAATCATATGGCGAATACCACGCTTATTGTGATAGGTATACACGATAGGACCTGCCAGGGATCAAGTTTGAAGTTTCAACAGTGGATCCACGATATTGATTGGCAGTTCCTACAGGCCATGAGGCCTTGAAGAGGCTGACGCCACTGAATGTTGAACACCTCGTGAGATTGCAGACGTCGAGAGTCGCCGAGCTTGTGCACGGAATTGTTTCTGGACAATGCCATGAGCCATGCCGAAATAACTGGTCAAGATGGCAGATCATTATGACAGTGGCGGCGTTGGTGTGAAAAGAATCCTGAAGGCACAAATTGATGTGATTGATTTGATGGCTTCCAAATCGAGACAAGTGACTGTGCATAAGTCATTAGAGCAGGATTAAGTTAATAAAACAACGACTAACACCTCTATTCTCGAGTTGAGTACAAGATCTGCCCATTGAGCAGTGACGTCGTAGTATCGGAAATGTCCCTCGTGAGACTCTACAGGTCATATGCAGACGGCTGGTAACGTAAACTTTGTTCAAGACAGTTTCTCGGATATCGTCGATAAGAGAGTTATGCAGATTACGATCCATAATGGAAGCGGACCTTCTTATATGTAGTAAACATGACGGTGGCAGGAACTTGACGAGGAAGTTCCTACCTTGCATGTATCGTTTCCTAGCTATCTTGTCACACCTCCTCCGTGCCCGTGTCAGAACAGCCATTCGTCTGTCGCGTTAGGCTGCGATCATTGGGTGCCCAATGGACTCCGTACCAACATTTGGCGACATTTCGGACTATTTCGACGTCATTTTCTTCGCCCAACTCGCATTATCACCGGGAAAAAAACTATTGTCCCGTTTCGAGAGCGTTCGGTGTCGATGCTAGCCTCGTCTCGTATTGTAAACCGGCTAAAAAGAAAGTCGATAGATTATCAAGCTAACAAAGGTCGTATTGAACTGCAAAAGTATGATTGATCAGCGAAGAGTTTGACGACACCAGTCCGTCAACAGCCTACCTAGATCGAACTTTATCTGTGCCAGTATACCAGATTTGTCAGATTGTCGCCCGGTCTGAAAGTTAGATCTTGCATGATAATTACCAGGATTGTTCGAGGATTGGAAACCATTACAGCAATGTCGGGAGTGAAATTGACCGGGGGGGTAGGGTGTTGGGAAGATCTATTCACAAGAACTACGACAGGTGCGGAGGGACACTGAGTTTACGTCGAGGACAAGGAGGAGATAAGAGTGCAGGAGGACACAAATGGTACGTATTAGCTTTAATAAGCATGAAACGTACATTGATTGCTGATTCCTTGCGAATGAATATCACGCACGGAATGCCTGAAGGTGTACTGCGACTGAGCTGAGAATCAACAGTTTTATTGCGATTGGTCAATTTGTTCGACGACAGTTCTTGCCTTGACTCTGGCCTGGCTCTATCACAGTTGATCAGTTCCACCGTGACATGAATGCAGTATCTCGCCTTGACGCCATCCACAAACCAAAGCAACCGGCGAAGAGCAATTATATAAGCAACACTCCTGCTCGTATTTCAGCATGCGAGGGAAACAAACACACAGGCTGGAGAGGACATGATACCTGTGTGTCGTGTCAAATTTGACTCAGAGTCAACTTTTGGCCCCGCGCAAAACAAATCTTCGAACAGTGAGATTTAATTGACCCTCGAAGGTGGACATCGCACACGCAGTGAGTTACAAAAGAACTTCCCACTGTGCAGACATCTTAGATCTGACTCGGAAGTCGAAGTAGTGCTAGTGTTGCCAGTGCAGTGGAAGCAAGTGCTCTATGTAGGGTGGGAATTATGATTCCGTGGTAAATTATTCCCAGATGTAGTACACAAACCAACATGATCAACCCACCGTTGAAGTCTAGCATGCCTCGGATGAAATCGACAATGAAATCGACGGGAGTCAATATCACTGCACCTATTGTCGTAGTCTCGTCACCAGTTGCCTTACCTTCCCCGAAGACAGTGATGTGGAACAATAACTACCTTGTCCTGTGCATACCACCGGTAAGTGCTCCGAGCTCGCACGTCATTTAATACGGTCCAGTGGCCATAGATTAACTTATCATCATCTACTCATTGAATTCGAAATTGTTCTAGGATGATAATTCATTTCTTGGTTTCTTCCTATCGATCAGTTGATAGCACCCTTCAAAGTGGGCGCTTTGCGTACCATCAAGAAAAATAGTACGGTGATTGAAAGGTTTACACGTCAGTCCATCCGCACAAATACGCCTTCTGACCTAGTCTTGATCCACTTTATCACACGTCACTTGTTCCGCTCCGTGCGTGTAAGAACAGACAAGAATCCATACTTGACAACTGGTGCATCAGCTTACAGCTGATTTCACATCCAGAAAAGCTAACCTGGATGAGCGGCAGTTACCCTGAGACTCCGTATCCATGGACATCAGGTCACAATCTCCTGGCACTTACCTGATACAAGGAATCGATAGGCTGCACAAGCCTGATCGGCGGTGAACCATGTATAGGGTAGATGTGGAACGCCCTGCGGGGGCCTTGCCGTCAGCATCCGAAAACAAACAGTGAGCTATTTATTGTGATGGCAGAGCAGGGCAATCGTCCTTCTAAATTTTAACACTAACTTTTCATTAAACGTTTGAATGAATTCGCCGTGCCCCGACTTCCCCGTTATCACTGGAGCTAAGTTCTTGCTCTCCTACAGAATTCACATCTGGTTATCTCGCACACCCACATCAGCATGAGGCCGGAGATTCGATGGAGACATAGTTGCGTTTATCGACGACTATTCAAAGCACCACGACGCATCGATTATCAGCCTAACTGGACCCTACCTGTCAAATGTAAGTGATTCACGATTCAAGTTTGGTCCGGTGATTCTTGAGGCCTTCCATCCTATTCGCTTAGGCTTTCAGTCGTGAGAGTGCTATGTAGTCTTGATTGTGAATTCTAAAATTCGACAGTTTTCCGTCCTCCACGGACGACTGTTAGAAGACACCATCTGTTTCGACACATAAAACGGATGTTTTATTGCTTCCACTGCGAGGGAAAGTGTCTATGAGAAAGGAAATGCGAACATGATGTACACTGCTGAACAGTAGTAACTTGGTATCTTTGATCGGCACAAATCGATCCTGGACAGAGTCCAGAGGACAAGGAAACCAGGATCGCGAGAAAGTACAGAGTAGGGAGCGTCTTCCGTCTAGGCCAACGCTACTGTGAACCAGGCAGCGAGAAGGCTGCAACACATGAGTAGGATAGGTCATAACACTTTTAGAAATATGGGCAGAATTAAAAAGGGACAGAATGTTGAGAGGTGTTGATAATCGAAGAGCGCGAGTTGATACGATGCGGTGCGATGCGATGCGATGAGGCCAAAAAGAGCGTGGCTGAAATCCAGTTCTATATGAAAACGGACATCAGTTTAAAGTTCGTTATAACATGTGGTGGTGGTGAAAGTACTCACCAAGAATACAGTGAGAGAGAGAAAATATGCAATGATCGTGACTCGTGAGGTTCTTTAGCGGTCGTATACGGGCACCGACCCGCTGAGATTCAATACCCAGTCCCCTCCAGACTTCGGCTGCGTCAGACCACGGAAGAGGGTCTCGTGCAGAAGCATGTCTACGCGCTTCCAGCCTTTGCGTTGCTCGACGATAGGAAGCCCTGCCGCTAGCTTGCAGCGAAGCCTGAACGCCTCTTCGTATACCGCACGGCGGTGGTGCGGAATCAAGCTTTTCTCATGAGGTGTGAGCGGTGCGTCGAAAGCTGCATATATCGCCTCAAAGACATCGCGGACACGAATGCCTTTATCACGCTTCACGTCGATGTCCCACTCGAATGGACCTCGCTGGAAGTTGATGGTCATCTTGACCAACTTTTCATCTGCAGCCGACTTGTCAAAGTCGGCATCAGACAAGCTTGTTCGTTGAACACCATAAGACGAGTTCTGCCTGAACTCGATATCGTGAGTTGGAAAAGCAACATCGAAGTGAAGAAATCGCTTTGATCGCTTTGGATGGTAGGGGAGCAGCTTCCAGTGAAGGTTTAGTGCGGGACCCTTCATGGGACCTTTATCGGGTAAAAGATCAGATAAGGTACGTAATGGTGGAAAGAGAGAATGAACTGGACCAAGGACTCACCCAAGTGTGCATGTTGCGGAGGGGAGTTGGGCACTGTGTAAACGTTATTCCGCGAACCCTTCTTGGCGGCCGCAACTTCTCCGTCGCTTTCATATGAGTCACGAGGAGGGGAAGTCTTTCCCTTCAGGATAGACTTGAGGGGCAGTGGTGTTGAAGGCTTGGGCGTGTGCGCCCGTGAAATTGAGCCTGAAAGAGAGGGCTTGAGCATCGTGAACGAACGGTGCTCGGCCCTGCTGAAAGAACGAGGGGACGTGAGTGGTGGCGACTGTGGAAGCGCCTTGGGGGGTATCTTTGGAGTGTTGAGATTGTAATTAGGACTCCCTATGTCGTGCTTCGTCTTAAACATGAAGGTCGTTACAGTTGCAAATGGAGGCGAACTTTTGTAGTAGATTTCAAGATGTGCGAGAGGCGAGAGCTGGAGATCATCATGCAACGTGTTACACCATGTGTACGAACTTTGCCACTGAGTGGATGATGGGGAACTTACCTGAACAGGCCTTTTGCCGAAGTAATGTGCAGAGTAGCCTCTGAAGTCCCACCGGGGGCTCGCGCAGTCAGTCCCTGCGTCTTATATGGACCAAGAAAGACACAAGAAGCTGGAAAGCCACGAGCGGCTTTGCAAGCGGCGAGATATACATTCCATACTACCACGAGGCAGGACAGGGCGTAAATACATCCCAAAATGGTATAAACTGCTAATGATATACACGAGGCTCCTTAAGGGGCTTAAACAGCATGTTGTCAATCTAGCTGCTTACGCGTGTTGGAATCAAACAGAAGATAAACCACGTCAGCTTCGCTCAACATGTGTTATAGGCACGTCACCATGTTAGCACGCAACACTGGTCCAGAATTACCCAGTGAAAGCATCCCTGCGGCCTGCGTGCCATCCCAGGTTGAACACCTTGGCGCCTAATTGCCACAGCAAGATTCCAAGGAAAGTGGGCGGTGTTGCGGCAGTTGCAGTACAGGTTATGAGCTTCGAAGCTGTATAGCTATGGTCTTTAATCGATGATCTTCAATGCCGAGACACATCTATACACTGCTAGCCCGAGGTAATGCGAGAAGCGCTGGCGCCGGAACTTGGCGCTTTGGAACGTGAACTCCAGAAGAAATTTCAGATTCGCAGCTCCACAACATTTTGGGAAATCGGAACAGGCGGAACTAGCTATCGGCCTTGCCCCATGTAGGATTTCTGAAACCTTATGAATGGGCGTGCCATAACGTAGCCGACCCATATCACACCCCATGGGCCTTATCAAACCCCTCGTGACTAAGGGATATTGGATTGATCACAGTGAAACTTCACTAGCAGGATACGGGGCGTAATTGAAATCTCACGTTCTTGTGACACTCGACCAAGACTCATCATTGATGCATGCGTTTTCGTATATGTCATGGACAGAGGGTCAAATTTGGTAACTGTCATAGAACCCAATAATCGCTGAGACCTTGGTGTCATCGCCCATCATTTCGCAGGCAGGAGCAGCCGGGCCGTATGCCTCCTTGCAAGAATCGAAGATTAGTTTTGGGTCGTGATGTAACGAGGCAGTTCTGTGAATTACCTTACCTTTCCCGGATGTCATCAGATGCGGGGAAATCAGAAATACCGAAAGGTCTGGAAACGTAACACCACAGTACATTGTCCGAGACACATTGCAGTGGGATGGCCTCACTGATCATATCAAAGTTGTCCAAGAATGATAGTGGGCGCTATAAATAACCCACAGCAAGACCGCATACCCCGTGAGTCGTCACCGAGATGATCGCGACCAAAGGACAACGGCGATTGCACCAATAGAAATGAATAAAAGACATCGAAGAAGTCTCTCTATAGCGGAGAACAGCCTAGCAGCGCCTGAAATTCTTCTGTCGAAATTCTGTCCGGCGACCTCGCATGATTATGTATAGTGTCATCACAAGATTGCACCTCAAGCTGTGCGCATACCAAAATGTGCGTGACGCATTGCATGAACACCCGCAAGTTGGTCATTTGAGTGATACCATCATGTTCAGTCAAACTTCCTGCCAGTGAGGTACCTCGGGGCTGCCGAAACTGCTGTCAACACTGAAAAGCCTCCCTCTCTCCGAGTGCCAGCTTCCATTCGGCCGATGTTCATTTTAAGACCGTCGAATCATCTAGAGAATACCCGTAACAGGAGGATTGTCAGAGAACACAGGAAGTTCGGAGAAACAAGCAGGTTATCGTATACTAGCCCACGTGATCGTGGTAAACTTTTCAAGGGGTCCCGGTCAATGTCCCGAAAAGAGGTGCTTTCCGGGCAGTCACAACAAAGTTGTCCCAAAGGTTCCTATTCGGGAGTCCACAATCAGTAAACGCTGGAGCGCCAGTGATAGCCCAAGCATGTCGTTGCTGTATCGGTGTATGATCCACGACTTCACCTACTCTGCGTAGCAGCAGCACGCCAAAATTCTCACTCGCTGTTATTGGTTGATACAAACCGCACGATATCAGATTTCGCCATCTTATTATTCAGGGATTCAGAAGCAGCAAGGTACCGAGGTAACCTGACTATTAGACAAGGAAGGTCTGTTGTGCTCATCCATCCCATAGCTAGCAGCTCCCAAACCCCATTCGATCCCATCAGCTGTATCGCGCATTGTCTGAGCATCGCAGAGCTCTCGAGTGAGCATCCAAACCCCTTCGTTTTGCATGACTTGAAATTTGACAATATGGACTGCACGATTTAGCGCCCTTCGCGAACTACACGCATTGCTTGAGATCTGATCTTCGGTGTTAGAACTTTCAGTTAAGAACAGTGTGTACATTCCACCACAATCTGATTACTGATTTACTAGATTGCAGGTAGTCGATTCTCTTGCCTTTCTCGCCTTTTCCCTGCGTTATGAAATACAGCGCTGTTCGCACAATGGTAGCCGACACCAGCAGTGAAGAGAAGATCTTCGAATCCTTAAGTGCGGCCGTTGTCCACCATGCATTATATGATTGTCCCGAGTGGGGCCCTCGGCATAAACTCGAATGTTTAGATGGCACTTGCACAAGAATTTTGGAAGAAATCGAGACAGTTCTGCAGGCAGAAAACAGTACGCTAATTTGGCTCTCTGGCTCTCCTGGGACAGGGAAATCTGCGATTGCCCATACAATCGCTAGTCGCCTCAAAAACACGTCGAAATTGGCTGGCACGTTTTTCTTCAGCCGCCAACATAAAGATATGCCAGGCATGGCCAGCCTTGATTGCTTTGCGCCTACCTTGGCTTACCAAATTTCGAAAAGTAAACACTTGGCAAAAGACGCTGTGATCCAATCAATCAGATCCGACCCTATTATCCTCGATCCAAGGAGGTCGTTTACTGAACAAATCCAAGGACTACTAGTCAAGCCGTTGCAGAATTTGCAGGTTTCATGGGGGCATTTGGAACCAAAGGCGCTTGTAATCGATGCGATTGACGCATGCGAAGAAGGACGCATCTGCGAGCTCATTTCGTGTCTTTCAAACCTCCTCCGCCAGCCGCACATCCCACACTTGCACATCATCATCACTAGTCGTCCTCTTCACGCTATTGATGATGCATTCGAGGTTATTAACTGCAGGGAGTCGATACATCATATTGCTCTCGATGATGTCGATGTTACTGAAGACCTTCGTCTTCTCTTCAAGCGCGCTCTGGAGAGGAGTTATAGGCATCACGGACTTGAATACCCCGGATTAGAGTCCGATGATCAAACAATCCTCTGTCTCGCTGACAGGGCAAGCGGTCGGTTCAGGGCTGCGTCAATGATGATAAGATTCCTCGAGACCGATGATGATGACGAAGTGCCGTGCAATTTGGATGAAAAAATCGACCTCATGAAGGATCCTGGTGATGCATATCTGGATTCCACCCAAATATTTCGGTTCTACGAGTTCGTTATCAACCTGTCAGAAAATCCAACCCGTGCATACCGGCATCTGTCCACGGTGGTCAATCTCGCCAAACCATTAGCAATCCTGCACTTGCGGAAGCTTCTGGGATCTTCAGAAAGTGATCTATCGTCCGTTCTTGCGTCGTTATCCCCAATAGTCAGCGTCCCTGTTGATGATTCTCGCCCTGTCGAGGTTCTCCACATAGAGTCACTTCGCGAGTTTCTTTCCCAACATCCGTCTTCGTCGTGTGCATCTCAGCTCCTTGCACAGTCCAGTCTGCGTACGATGAGAAGTTCATTCCTGCGCCAGTCCGGCCTCAAAGATAAGCTACAACAAATGGTGACGCTGACGAAGATACCTACTGAAGCAGGTCCACAATCAGATAATGTCCGTGCCTATATTACAAGCGCATGCTATCCTCACGTTGACATCTGCACAGATTTTGATGGTTTTCCTTAAGTTTTGTCTGGCACAGTCATGCAGCAAGACCATATCTACGACCACATGGTACCATGAATATGCGCAGTCAGGGACTGGCACTGCTTACTGCGCTCCGCCTACTGTCCAGCTCTGTAATATGTCTGAGGACATATCGAAGGCTCGGTCGGCGCTTATGGACTTCCAAGCGAAATCTGAATTTCGCGACTTACACGTCTTCGATCTCTTGTCAACATTACAAGCTCTACCAAAAGTATTGATCATTGTAATACTCTTGGCAATCCGTCATGCTCACCCTCCCAACTCCAATAATATCAATTCGACATATGGGTCTGATGACGAGTCGGACATACCTCCAGCGCTCAAGCACTTCGTGCAATACGTACGGGAGGGAAGCGAGCGAAATTTATCTAGCTCACCAGCCCTTAGACATGCTTGCCAGCATTGGGGTTGGTATCTCTCTCAGGATTCAACGGTCGTGGATAAATTTCTGCGCACATATTTACGTGCCTTTTGGCAGGATAAGCTACTGTCGTGGTTTGAAAGGCAGTGGTATCTAGAGGGTTTAGAATCATGCATAACCATACTGAACGTTGCACAGACCATCGATTTCAAATCTGAATAATTCTTTTTGTGATCTGTGTACAACAATTATCACTTATAGTTCAAGTACAAAATGGTCGTAGAGTCGATGCGGACTAATACAACAAAGTTGTATGAACCATGAGCTGATAGGTATTGTTATACACTAGTCATAGCACAAACCTCGATTCATTGACGACGAACTTCCTCAACCCGAACCCAGTAAATTATTGGGCTGGGCAGATCTTGCGCGAAGGGATACCGTAGACACTTTAAAAATTAAGAAATATGATTCGCGATTAAGAGATACAACGCAGGGTGATAAATAGAACCCAACCCGATCGAGGCTGGATAAAGGCTCTGCCTTGTTGATCATACATAGTATTGTACTAGTAGGATGGTATCGTATACGGCCGATATTGCAACGACGTCAAATAATTAGGTGCATAGGGTATCGATCATCATTACAGCCCATACGGAATCGCGGCCTCCATTGGTAATTTGGTATCAGTCAAAACACGGAAGATCCAGGCCCTCCGCCAACCACGACCTCCTTCCATATTAAAAACTTTGCAACCAACTTGATTCCTATACCAGTCGCTTCGGCGACTGAGAACGCGTCTAGATGATCCTTACCTACTCGGTTACACATATCGTACGCACTACTTATAAAGTCACCTCTCCTTCGTTAGATTGCCTGTCTAAAACGCGCGGCGGGAACGGCGGACAGATGGAGGCTTGCCTCAGCATCGGGGCATTCAGGAATCTAGAAGTGCAACCTTCCTTTCCACATTCATTTCTGCGGTGACTTCATCAACTCTCTCCATTCCTGCCTCTGCTTGATACGGTCGGCGCCTTCTGACTCATCCTCGACAAACTTAATCTAGGCCTTTTCAGCTCATCTACGAGTTCTTGCACACTGCGCGCTGCCAAACTAGCTTTTTCAGCATCATCCCCAGCCTTCGTGTCCGCGGCGGTACGTGGTGCATCAGGATCAAAGTGAATAGGCAGATTAATTGCCAAGCAAAGCTCCCGAACTTCGCACAACGTCCGAAGGCAAGTCTCCAAATCCTGGAGACACCATGCTTTCACGAGCCACTGCTGGAGCTTCTGCCTCATGAAGGCAGTCACGATGGAACGGAGGTCATCGTTCCACTCCGCCAAAGAAAGGTGATACGCCCAGTGAGTACACGCATAGTCGAGTGTACCCGAGCCTGTGCTGCGCTGATCCTTGAGGGCATGCACATTGGACACAATTTCGGCCACTGTATCCAAGGTTTTTATGCGAGAGTCATACGGTAGAGTCGATGAACCCAGAGTTTGGCCACTTCTGGGAGATTCAAATGCCAGAAATATTGGAAAGGCCAAGAGTACAGGCAGGGATTTGATGTTCGCTAGCAAGCGGAAAGCAGGCAGCGTGTCAGCCACGGACAAGTCGAAGTGCTGTAGAATCTGCCAGATATGGCAGAAATATAACAGAGCTGATTTTGTGCGAGAATCAATCTGAAGTCCCGTATGCTGACGTTGCATGATATGCCAGAGCATAGACAAAAACGGCAGGGGCTCTGGTGGTGAATACATGGCAAATGACAAAAATTCCGCATTGTCAAAGGTACGTAGCGACACGGAGTTGCTTTCCGTCGCTAACTGGGATAGACGGGAGCAGAGGGCGCTGTCATTTGGTAACTCCTCTATCATGACGCTCAAGGAAGAGTAAGCCAGCAGACGATGAACCATAGCTTCAGATATGAACTGCTCTCTGCAGCGCAGAGGGTCGGACAGGAAGTCACAAAGGGATTCGTGACAGACTTGCACAGCGCTGTCGTGACCATCCGGAGTGCGAACCAGAGGTGACAATTGAGACAACACGGAACGCATGTCAAACTTCGGGTTTGGTGCTCGGTTAAGAAGGCCATCTAGTTGCGAACATGACAGCATGCCAGCAAGATTCACAACAATTGTGAGATATAGGCATGCTTGCCCTGGGTCGTCGGTTGTGGATATGATAAATTTGTAGAAGTCATCTATCGATGACTCTGAAGACGATGAGGGGTTGGAAAAAATATGATCAATGGAATCCATCCTCTCTGTGGGGTCATGGTCGGGGCATTCAACGAATTTTACAATGATGGATCCTGTAATGAAGTGGGGTCCTACTCTATCCACTAGACGGCCGATCACCTCTTCCGGCGGCCACGGCTTGCGACATTGAAGATAGTGGCGTTTGTGAATCTTATCGAAAGATTGGCGAAGGAATGATCTAACCTCCCTAGTAATACCAGTGAGATCCAGAGCAAGGTCCGATATCATTGGAAGGAGATGGCGCTTGATCAAGACTCCTTTCATATAGTCACGACTTGTGAAGAAAATGTGAAGGCCCACGTCAATCATATGGGAGAGAAGTCGAGTAAGGAGTGAGATGAGCTCGGGCACTTGGTCTTGACATTGATCCATAGCATCAATAACGAACACCCTCGAAGGAGAGCCCCAATCAACTGCCTCCAGAGGTTCAATGAGGAGCCGAGCGAATTGTTCGCGCAAATCTCGAGAAGGAGAAATTATACCAGGATCGTTGTCCAGGGCTTCAACTATTTTTTCCTTCGCCTGCGATTGAGACAGCCCAAGTTGATACGCAAGCGCAAATACGAGAGAAGATGCGTTTCTGCAGTTTGCATGCCTGCGAGAGAAGAAAAAACTACCCGCCAATCTATCTTTCTGTCTGCAACGACTTGCAAGAGTGTATGCAATGACAGATTTTCCTGTACCGGCAGGTCCGTGTAGCCATGTCATAGCATTACTGGGGTTCTCAAAGTTCGCTTCGAGTCTTTCAACGAGGCGAGCACGATCACTGCCCAATTGAACCATCGGTAGAGGTTCTCGACAAGGCGAGTCAAACAAAGCACCGAGGGGGACAAATTTGCAAAAGAAGGCCCAGATATAGTCTTGACTCGAAGATTCCATAATTGACGGGGGAATATTGTTCAGTAGAGTGCACAAGCTCCTATGTTGAGAAATTGAAGTCAACCGCGCAAAATTACAGATCCTGCAGGCACCTCGCGGGGGGAGCTTAAGGGTTTATCAATAATGATCAGGAAAAAGACCAAGGTACGTTACCACTATATCACTGCCCATACCCTTTATAGGTACAAATGCAGCAGAAAGCTGACAATCAGAGTCAGCCAACGAAGGCGAGCGGGTCACAAAGTATTACAGGTAAATTGAACAAATCATTATTGGAGTAATTTGGTAGCGCGATCAGATTTGGGTTGGGGTATGGGGGTAGGTATTCCTGTAATCAATCAAAGACATGATTAATGCGCACAGCTCGTGGGATGGAAATTAGAAACCAACACTAGGAAGTTCCAATACTGGCGGGCTTGGGAGAGAATGTGATGCGGTAGTTTTACTTCCAAGCTTTGACATCAACGGCAGCCTATCAATTTCACAAATATTGACAAGCGAATAGCAACGCACGATAGGATCCCACAGTAAATCCCTCGCTGGGTAACGTTCAGTTGGATCAGCTGCAATATGGGACGACATGAGACCCCTGTCAATGGCTTTGGACATCGTCCCGCTGAGATTTAATGTCCAATCTTCTCCTCGCTTCGACTGAGTCAAACCGTGAAAGATGGTCTGGTGCAGAAGTATGTCTACACGCTTCCAGCCCTGGCGTTGCTGCACGATCGAAGGCACCGGCGCAAGGTTGCAGCGAAGCCTAAATGCCTGTTCACACCCTGCACGGAGGCAGAGCGGGATCGAGTTCTTCTCGTGGATCGTGAGCGGTATGTCGAAAGCTGAATAGATCGCCTCGAAAACATCACGAACACGAATGCCTTTATCACGTTTCACATAGATACCCCATTGTAAGTCATTGCACTTGAAGTTGATGGTCATGTTGATCAGTTCCTCGTCTGTGGCTGGTATGTCGAGATCGGTATCAGACAGGGGCGTCCGTTGGATCCCGTGAGAGGATTCCCGCATATACTCGATGTCGTGGGTTGGAAAAGCGATATCGAAGTGAAGGGATAGGTTAGGTCGAGCTGGATGGAATGAGAGTAGTCGCCAATTGATATTCGGTGAGGAAATGGAGAAATGCGACACTGAGCTCGATGGATACGGACTCATCCCTGTGAAATCCATGTAAGTATTTGCGCCATCATATGAATCGAAGATCCCGAACTCCTCACCACCTTCAGATATGACATGTAATCTCGGGCTCAAGTGGGGCAGCTCCGGCCATGGCGTACTGTCGAGAAGTGCAGGAGACAGTGTTGTTGCACTGGACGCATTACTAGCTGCAAGCCGCGACGTCTCGGTGGCACCGCGGAGCATCAATCGGGCTCGGTATGCTGCTTGGCCCGCGAATTGCCGAGAAGAATCGAGGAGATGGGGGGAAGTGGATCTTGAGTACGGCGGCGGCAGCGATGACGGCAGCAAGGGATAGTTCTCCGGGTTGGGAACTCGCGGCGGAAGTTGAGTGATCTTCCTGCGCATGGTTGTCTGGGGGGCAGATGACTTTGACTCTGATCTGGGGGATCTCGATTTGTATTTACTGATGGACTTCACTTTAGATGGTGGAAATATCTCGTCGACTGCGGGTATGGCAATTATACTAGAAGAAGCATCAGGTGCGACTTCCGGGTTAGAGGATGATGAGTCCTGCGGAAAGTCTGAACCTGTCCCGGTGGGAGAAGTACCCGTCTGTCCCTTTGATATAGACAGGGATAATTTTTTCGCATCTACGGGGCCCATGATATATATCCAGAAAACACAAGATGGCGGTCAGCGTCAGCGTCAATACTTGACTCTGATGACTGTCCGTGCGGCCACAATCACAACTGATTCCACATTTGGCAACTAAATTTAGCTAGATGTTCGGGACATACCGATCCAAAATTTCAGTCGTTGTTCAACGACTTCAACAACGCGCTCAACATAGGCCACGATGGCGACGCACGCACTTTTCGAGTCAGCATCGGGATACGCCATCTTCGATGTAAAACTCCATGAAAACATTGGCTCGCGTGTCAAAGCAGTCCAGGACTGCATCAATGACCTCTCAAAATTCGGCAAAATGGTCACACTTGTCAGTTTCTCGCCATTCAAAAATGCAGCGGACGCTCTCGAGAACATAAACGATATATCAGAAGGTACGTATAACTGGTCACATTTCTCGTGCTCACAGCAATTTCAATGATCCCCAGGTATTCTCAGTGATCATCTCAAATCCCTCCTCGAGCTCAATCTCTCGAAGCCTAAAAAAGGCTCCAAGATAATCCTTGCAGTCTCAGAAGTCGGACTGGCAAATGCCATCTTCGAAAACCTCGCCATAAAATGTGATGCCTCTGAAACTTCACAGGAAGTCCTTCGCGGCATCCGCTTCCATGCATCAAAGCTTCTCAAAGGCCTCGATGCTACCGACCTCATCAAAGCCCAACTTGGTCTTGGCCACTCCTACTCTCGCGCTAAATTGAAGTTCAATGTCAACCGTGTGGACAACATGATCATACAAGCCATCGCCCTCCTCGACCAGCTCGACAAGGACGTCAACTTGTTCGCCATGCGCATACGAGAATGGTACGGCTATCACTTCCCCGAACTTGTCAAACTCGTCCCAGACAACTACCAATACGCCCGCATCGCACAATTTATAGGCGATAAGGACACTTTGAATGAGGAAAAATTACCTGAGCTCACTACTCTCTTGGAGGACGACTCCACCCTCGCACAAAATATCCTCGACGCCGCCCGCGGCTCAATGGGCTCATCCATATCCGAAATCGACATGCTCAACATCTCTGCATTCGCAACCCGCGTCGTTTCCATTGCTGACTACCGTAAATCCCTCGTTACCTATCTAAGCGAGAAAATGAACCTCGTCGCTCCATCTCTTACTGCGCTATTGGGAGAACGGATAGGCGCACGATTAATCAGCCATGCGGGTAGCTTGACGAATCTAAGCAAGTACCCTGCTAGTACCGTGCAGATCCTTGGTGCAGAGAAGGCGTTGTTCCGGGCGTTAAAAACCAAGGGCAACACCCCCAAGGTTCGTTACTCCATCCCAAGCGCCAATCAAGCTAACTTTCAGTACAGTACGGTCTGCTATACCACTCCTCCTTCATTGGTCGTGCGGACCCCAAGCACAAAGGCCGGATATCCCGGTTCCTCGCAAACAAATGCTCCATTGCCTCCCGGATAGACTGCTACTCGGGTAACTCCCATCTCATCTTCACACACTCACCCCTCACTAAAAATACCCAGATAACCCATCCGCAAAATTCGGCGAAGCCCTTCGCACACAAGTTGAAGAGCGTCTCAATTTCTTCGAGACCGGTGCACCACCGACCAAGAACGTCGATGCCATCCGCAAAGTCCTCGATAGTCTCGCACTAGACTTGGAGGATGACGAGGATGAAGATATGGAGGATAAGCCAGACGCTCAGATGGATGATGCAGAGCCTATATTGCCATTGATTGACGTCACGCCTAAGAAGGATAAGAAAAAGAAGAGGTCGAGAGACGCTATGGATGTGGACGAAGCGGACGAAGAACCTGCGGAGAAAAAGGTGAAGGTGTCCAAAGAGGAGAAGAAGGCTTTGAAGAAGGCAGCCAAAGCAGCACGTAAGGCCGAGGCTGCTGCTGCCGCTCCTCATGTATGCTTGAGTTTGTCGAATAATCGCGGTCTTGGCTAATTTTCCTTCTTCAGAATGGCACCTCTGAGAAAAAAGAAAAGAAAAAAGACAAGAAAGAGAAGGAGAAAAAGAAGAGCAAGGCATGATATGATATCTGTGGTATACCTTTCCGTCCGGGTGTTGTCTTTTTTGTATTTCTGCTTTCATAATCGTCCACTTTGATGAATGGTTCTTGCGACATCAACGTTCCGTTCGGGTTAGAATTTAATTTGGTGCGCTACTGACTCGTGCAATTAACTCCAAGCATCACTATTCGTCCCCTCGTCCCACCACCCTCTATTCTGTTCAATTCTAACATGGTGGTTTTCCGTTACCACCGCCCAACGACCAACTTGCGACACGGATCTGACGGGTACATCCAGCGGACGTGTGCATCCCCCGCATGTGGTAAATCGATAGCGTTGGACACCAGCAACCGACGAATTTGCGCGTTTCACTGCAAATAACAGAACGTCCTCATAGTTGAATCCGTTTTCTTGTATATCTTTATGGTTGCCCATGTACCCCGACAAACGTGTAAGTTCATGTTCGTTCTCATTGACACCCCCGGTGTGCTACTACTATAAAGCAAACATGCACATTACATAACTGCAGTAACATATAGTAGAACTATGCGTTGGTATGATTTCGAGTCCTGTCCAAACATGCCTACATCTTATGAAAATTAGCAACACATAGGGTAAAGTCTGTCGAATACCGCTTTAAACAACACACCACCTACACCCCAACTAATGCACCCCCGTATTCGCAGCCTGCAGCACAACCACCGCACTTGGGCACCCAGACACTACAAATGCAGTTGCCACATCCCCGATCGTCTTACTCATCACCTCATGCCCCACCACTCTATGCTCCTCCACAAGATCCTTCAACTCAGCATGATGGTCCTCCACTGCCAGCCGCTTCGACCGTCCAGTGACAACCAATACCCGTTGGTACATAGATGCACGCTGGATCGCAGCATGCAGCGGGACGGGAGACGCGAGGTTCGTGAAATCGATCCGCGAAAGCGCGGCGCGCAATGGCCCAGTTGTGTCCGCATCTGATGGGTTGTGGCCCGCATATCGTGACCAAATGATGCTGTCGGCTGTTTCGGACTGCATGCGCATTTGAGTGTTGGTCTGCCCGTAGACAGTGTCTGGAAATGCTACCATCTGCATCATCGATGATGAAAATGATTACTCGGTTCATGCGGAGAAGGTGGTCGCACTCACTGATGATACTGTCAATCCTTGTTGATGAGCAAGTGCGAGTGAGTTGGTATCAACTTTGACATCAGAGTGGGCCGTAGAAGGTCGTTCGATTTGCATATTTTCAATCTCACGTTTTTCCATCTTCACCACCGTTGCATTGATCCTCGGGTTCGTACAGAGCTGCATCACGAATTCCAGCGCAAGGCGGTCATCGGGGCCGCCAAAGAATGGAAGAAAAATGTGATACGAGCCGCCTGTCTTCGCACCCGTGTTGAGGTGATTTCCAGGATCGACAAACAGGGCAACGTCTGTATCACTTCGTGCGAATACCCCACGTACAAACTGCGAGTGAATGGCAGACGCAGACTTATCCCTTGATGTACCGAAAATGACCTCGAAAGGGTTGTGATCGAACTTCTCTCGCCGTGGCGTCGCGCCTTCGCTTGTTTCAGCAATGCTAGCGCATGGTGGCAACCACGGGAGTAGTATGAGCTGAGATGCATCTTGTCTGGCATGATCCACAACGTTGCAAGCGAGATCATCGTGCGGCACGATGGCGAGCGATGACGATACAGGCAAATCATTCAGCTCTCCAAACATGCGGAATATGCCCAGGAGCGGATCGGTATGGATAAGCGTATCTGCAGTAGACGATTTCATCACGGCCGACGCACGATCCGAGAGCTCGATGAGGCGGAGTGCATTGATGCTCACTTCGGGCCTCCTGTACTTCAACGGAGCTGCGTCAGATGCAGCAGACATGGACACAACTGAGGAGAAATCTGGTACAGGAGGACGGATGAGCTGTGTGAGGGCCATCATGCACGGCATATGTTCGAGTTTGTCGAGAACGACAGTAAAGCGATACCGCCAGGGTTGCTCCTCATTCATAAGAGATTTCTTGTCTGCATCAAGATCCCCGCCCTCGTCGTCACGAGTTTTGGGCGAAGCCCCGCCTGAAGTGGCGATGACACGCCGTTCTGGAGGATACAATGCTCTGACGAGTGGGGTGGTCATGAACGTGAGTGTCAAAGCTTCTAGCACGAACATGGAGAAAACTTTCGGAGACAAAACGCCAGCGGAGAGACCGACATTAAGCACGATTAGCTCAACGAGACTAAGTGACACGAGTAACACAATTTAGCAGACAAGAACACCAAAATATTTAGATACTTACCCCTTACAGCTCATGAGTGATCCAATTGTACTGGCTTCACGCCAGCTGAAACCAGACAACCTTGAAGCAATTGTACATCCACCAAACTTGCCCAAGAATGCAAGACATGCGATGGCGATTGTAAAAGCCCAAGTGATACCTGCAATACGCAAAGTTATTTTTAAAAAAAATGTAAGAACAAGGCGACTTAGATGACCGACCGTCATCAAGGAGTCCAAGATTGGTGTTCAGCCCTGAGAGGGTAAAATACTGGAATGCATGAATGACCAAACAGGGGACAAAGATGATGAACATACCAAAGGCAAAAATATGATGGTGACCATATCTTCCAGCTTCTCCGTCAAAGCAATGGCGAGACCGCCCTCCCTCGGTACAATAATACCGGCTAGGAATGCACCTATGCGCGATGACAAACTGAAGATTATATAATAAAATACCAGCGCTCACCGAAAATAGCATTGACGCCCACGATATCCGTAAAGAACGCACATGCCCAAAGCAAGATCATAACAACAGTCATGTAAAACATGGTAGGACCATCATCTGTACTGCCTGTAGCTCTGGCAAGCCAGAGCATTACTCTCTTGACGACCAATAAAAGAAATATTGTGAATGCCACGCATGTGAGTAATACCCATAGGGCAGTAAGACCGGAACCAGCGTTGACGAGCGCTACACTGAGCGCCAGTAGAGTCCAACCCACGACATCATTGCCTACGCCAGCTGAAAGGACAACAATGCCAACAGTGGTGTCCAAGAGCTTGAGCTCAGTAAGAATACGACACAGTACGGGGAAAGCGGTTATGGAATATGCGACGCCGGTGAACAGCATGAAATGCGTGAACTGGACGGATGGGTCGATGAAGTGGTGGTACAAGGGAACAGACAAGGCAGAACCGAGGCCAAAGGGCAAAGCCATGCCCGCGAGCGATACAATAGCTGACATGCGAGCATTGCGCTTGATGACACTGGCGTCAATTTCGAGACCTACGATGAAGAGAAACAGGCAAAGGCCAATATTAGCAACGAGAGATAGGTATGGTAGTGATTGGGAAGGGAATATATGTTGGGTAAAGCCGGGTATACGTCCAAAGGCCGTTGGGCCTGTGTAGATTTGTAACGTCAGATAAAAATTTACGCAGAAGGCAAGAGGATTACTCACCCAGAAGGATACCGCCGAGCACCTCGGCGATAACTTTTGGCTGCTTCATCCTGCCTAAGCCCAGAGAAAGTAGCTGGTCTAACATTATAATGACACCTGAATTGAAGTGAGATCATGCCAAGCGATGGTCACATATGACATACGCACCAACTTGGATGATCCATAACCTCAGCGGGTCCGAGACATCGAAAGCTGATGGATCAGAACCAGTGAGCAAGCCACCCTATGATGTAGACGGGCGTGTTCAGCACATGTTGGTTGTAAGATGGAGAACAAACCTCGCCGGTGGCCTGTCTCTTCTTGAGACCGTCGAAGAGGTTGATGATGGTGTCTGAAAACTCTGGCATGGGGGTGTCAGAGAGAAGTGGGACTTCAATTACGGTGGCATCTTTATCAGCCTGGTGGCGATTTAAGTCAGTACTAAGCTATTGACTGTGGGCACGGATATCGGCAAGGGGCATATACGCATGTGTGCCAGTACCAGGGGTACTCTGATATATATTCAGCATTCTCTGTTCGTGTTCTAGATATTTCCAACGCTTTGATGCGGCGGCAGCTTTAGATCCACGTGAACGTATGATACTTTAAACGAAAGTGGGGAAGATTGCGCCTGAAACAATTTCCTTTTCCTCACAAAGTTCAAGCTCAGGCCATATGCCTTGACGCCACCAGCTGGGACAGGGTAACAACTTATTCAATGCTTGTGCCACGATGCACTCTACTGCGCCTTCTCAAGTCCCATAAGCCTAGCGCGGTTCTTTCGGGCGTGAATTCGTCACTCTTACCTACATTAAATGCTGATCCTGTTTGGATTGGTACACCTTCAAGTTCGCACTAGTAGGCCTGTAGGCTCGGGTGGCGCAATTAGCGTGACAGCATGCGATTGCGATCTATTTTGCCGTCGACTCCTTTTGCCATATTATATTACACTCTTGTTCGCGGAAGACTACAAACAGGAGCTTCGAACGCAAAAAGTGGGAGTACTGTAAGAGCAACTTCATCTCATATCATGGCTCCACACAACAATCAACCCGACCCGTCACCGTCATCCACAAGCTCAGGACTCTTATGCGAACTTCACACTCGAATTAGAACTATCTGTCACCGGGTACAGCTGGAATCGCCTTGCCAAGCGAGATTTCGCCATCGCCTTCAAGACATGCGCTATCTGGTAACATGTCGAACTCAGTCTGGCTGCTGCTCCGCGTAGGTAGGTGTGCCGTACCCCCGAAGCACTGTGACTGTAACAGAGATGGGTTTAAACTTATCAAGCTGGAACGGGGGGAGGGTGACGATGGAAAGTGGCAGGAAAATGGGCGAATGGAGAAGTTGTTTCTCATCTCTGTCATTTCTTCCACGGCGGGTAGAGGATCGAGATGAAACTTAAGTTCAGGCAGCTGGGCCTGCGGTGACCAGAAGACGTCAGGCCCAGCTGTTTTGGCCTGCACCGGCTTGTACGGTTCACGTACGACACCCTTTCTGACGAGAACGGAGTTATCCAGTGAAGGCGAGACTACGTTGTAGGGATCGCGATCGGATGAAGCTAGAAGTTAAAAGGTGTGAATAGGGCGCAATCCCTCGAGTTAAAGTATACCAGTCTCTAATGAGCCCTTACCTTGTTCCTGATCAGCGATAGCATGACGATGAACTATCCGCCATGTCCAAAAAATACACGAGAGTGCGAGGATAAAGACAATACTGATCACTAAAATACGCGTATGATGAAGTTTCTATTCCATTGTAGAGAATGACTTACCGATGATTGTAACGATATCCCCAATACAGAGGGTCGTACCGCTGGAAACAGGCTGACACCGTATGCCATCATGGATGGCGCGAGCAACAGGGGCGGTTTGTGGAGTCATCATGAGGGCAACGGAACTGAAATACTAGTATATACAAATTGCGATGTTAGGAGGACAGCAATCTTGACTGCGAAAGGAGTGGGTGACACGCTCTGCGTAGAGGTGGTGTGCTGGTTATGATATGAACGGCGACTTGAGAGGAGCCTGACTTGGATTTAGCCAAGAGCGACCGCGGTCAGCCTCTCTAGCATAGAGGGGCCCTTCAAGTTTGTAGTATGATGATCGAAATCAAGATTCAGACCAGCTTGGCTGACCCTGGCTGACCTGGACACAGGCAAGTAGTGTGCTGCAAGTGATTAGTAGTATCTACAGAGTCATAGTTGAATGAAAACAGCATTTGAGAAGAAGCCACGCGGTGCCACTTGTGCCTTGAGTTCGAATGAATGAATGAATTTTTGATTGGCCGCATCTACGCTCATGAGCTCAGGTACTCAGATACCTCGATGGCTCGATTACAAACGTTATAAGGCTAACTACGAAAGCCAGGAATAAACATTTTTCTGGAGGTGATCGTCACGTGTGCAACACAACAGTTTGCTGGCAGCCTAACCATGTCTCCAAGTGACAAACATGCTTAATTCTCGTGCCTGCTAGTTGTGGAAGCACTCTATGGACTCCGTCACACATCTCCTGTCTTGGAGGCGAAGAACGGGAAACTAATCACTCATCAATCAAAACCACCACAAGTTATGCACTAAGGCGCCGCCACCCTTCAGGTTGCTGGTCGACATTTAACTGATAGGCATTGCGCCTATCCACTGCGCTTGCACAATAAAGTCAAGCCTCGATTCTTTCTTTTGCACCCCTTGAAACACGCCGTTCAGAAGCATTTGTAATATAATCATCACCATCACTGCATCTGGAGAATGCCCTGTTTCCGTTTTAGCTTTGCGACGAGCATGCCATACGAGTATCCTTTCAAAACGTGCGTGCAGTGTGGTCAAGCACCCCATAACCCAAGGTGAGGGTTACTAATTCAAGCTGTGGCTACGCCGCCGCGAGGCCAACATGAAGCTGAGTATCCGGCGAATTTGAACTATATAGTTCCGACACGAGTCATCCACCAGCCTTTCAAGGTAGCCCATCGAATCATTCCGGGATTATTCTCATCTCTTGCAGTGATCGCACACTATTGTACGGACTTTTCTTTCCAATTGTTCGACTGCTGATCACTTTGCGCAAGCAGAATAATGGCATGGCTCGTACCTGTAGGGATCTGGGCAGTATCGGAGTTGTTCGGTTTCGGTCGCGGTGACAGCGCTCCCAATCCAACTTATGCTGAAATCGAAGCCCGCCGGTGGGCTGAGAGAGAGCGGGATAGGGCCATTCGGGACCTTGACAGTATGAGGGTGGAGGTGGCGCAGCTCACGCAATCAATGCAATCAATGCAAAGTAGGACACTTCGGTTCCAGCAAGAGGCCATGTCGGCTGCGGCAGCCGCGCAGCAGAAAAATCAGCAAGAAATGAGGGCTATGTTTGACGCCGTGAGAGCTGCAGATGCGGCCCATTTCGCTGCAGAAAGCGCTGCACGAGTTGCAACAGAGGAGTCTAAGAAGAAGGCTCAAGAAGCTGAGGCGGAGAGGCAGCGCACCCTAGCTGCTTTCGAAAAAGCTCAGAAAGCGACGGAGGCTTCTAAGCTAGACGCCGAACGTCTCCAGAGAGCAGCCGAAGAAGAAAAGAAGAAAGCCGCCGAAGCCGTCGCAGAATCAGAGGCGGTAAGAAAGGTAGCTGAGAACAATGTTCGCGAGGCTGCAGCTGCCAAGGAAGATGCTGAAAGGCGGCTTAAAGACGGCATCCAGCCTGTATTAACGCCTACTCCTCAAGAAATTCTCGCTGCCCAAGCAAAAATTCAGTATCAGGAGAATTTATTTCATTTCGCTGTTGCTGGGAGGGCCGGTGGAGGGAAGTCATCACTCGTAAATGCATTCCGCGGCATGAGTAACCGCGCAGCTGGTTCCGCTCGGACAGGGGTCATAGAGACCACCCTGACGATGGGAAGGTATTCAGACCCTGACGAGCGGTGTCAACATGTCTGGTACGATCTTCCTGGAGCAGGGACAATTAGGATCCCGGATTGGCAATATTTTAACGCGCAAGGACTCTACGTCTTTGATTGCATTGTCGTCTTGTTCGACAATCGGTTCACCCAGACCGACATCGCTATTCTCCGCAATTGCAGGCGCTTCAAAATCCCCACTTACATCGTTCGTTCAAAAGCGGACCAACATATTTCAAATATCGTAAGGGAGATGGGATACGAGAGCGATGATGAAAACGCCGATCGGTCGCAACAGGCAACCTTGTACATGGCTGCGAGAGAGCAACTCGTCAACGAAACTCGCCACAATGTGAAGGCAAATCTTGCGGAGGCGAGTCTACCTGATCAAAAGGTCTACATCGTCTCTAGTAGCTGTCTACGAGCTGTGGCCAAAGGCAATCAGCCTTCAAAGGTCATCGACGAAATCCAACTGCTCAATGATCTATATACGGAAGCACAAGCCAGGCGAGTCCGTCAGTCAGGAGGGGTTTCCGCCTGAGGAACTAGTCCAGAGGAAGTAATTGGTTTACTTTGAAAGACTTGTGTTTCGAATTTGGATGGCAGAGGCATATTTACCTATGATTCAGATTCTCGTGCTCATCACATATTCGGATCTGATGATACGGATATGTAACTTGACAGTTCTGCTTTTTCTTGTTGCCGCTGCGCGAGCCATATGCAGGTCCTGACAGTGATGCATGTCATCCTCGTTGATACAGATTCTACCATCTCCTCTGTCAATAGTATGGTACTTTGATGTCCTCTACTTACCTTTGACCTCCTCGTCATCGGAGGGAGCATTGAAAACAGGGCGGTCAAATTAAGGAAGCTATACGACATCCTAGGATTCCGAGAATATGGTTTCTAGTACAGACAATTCGTGCGTTGCGACAAGATTTGTTTGGTTACTACTTGGTATTCTCCTTGAGATTGCTTCCGCGAGGACCCGAGGCAGCACTTCCGAGCGGAGTGTCGGCGATGGTCCGTCTCTGTTGCGATGAAGACAATCTTGGCAGTTCCGATTATTACCAGGTGCGCAGGGATGGGACAAAAAACGGAAAGCTGGCGGGCACGTTGGCGGGGTTGATTGGTTCAAAACATCGAGTGGAGTTTATACTCTACTCCGAGTGGGAGTGCCGTTGGCTGCCCTCGTGTCCCAGACTTTGGCCGTACTTTGGCCCAGACGGCTAAATCTCTGACATCCTGAGTTGTGAATGGGGTTAGTAACTCACGTAACGCTTCAGAAGCTTCAAATTTTAATCCAGAACCATGTAGCAGAAAATGCCCCATGAACTTTAACCGAAATCACTACCTCTTGCTGCAACCACTTATACCATATGGAGCACGTCGCCATGTAATCTCCTCATGTTCTCTTCCGACTGAATCTTTTTGATTCTCCCGGAAGGATCAACAACCACACGATATCGTCGCGTTCATCGTCGGAAATGCGGAACAAATGGCATCGTCACAAGTTGGAATGTAACACCTTCATTAATGTTGACCCCGATATGTAAGTTGCATCACGGTATCATAGAGGAAAGGATCAAACTTCGTCGGCAGGGTTCTTCTTTAACGGTTCATCGTACTGTTTGAATGATCACTATTAACTTTGTCAACAAAGCATCAGTCACGATGGAAATACGGAGCAGAATAGGAGTACAAATTTGTACAGTAAGATACGACACGAGTTAGCGAGAGCGTGTGGATGGCATAAGTTCAAAGAGATGTTATACGGGTGACAATCCCACTGGATTCTGGGTACGGGTTTGAACCAAACACACGTCATAAGCAACATTGAAGTTGATTGTAAGAATGAACACGCACAGGTCAGCCTTTGATTGGGGTTTTCCCTTTGTTCTGTCGTTCGGTAGAACACGGAAACTTTTCATCAGAAGACGAGAGTCGGTCACATACTCCTCAAAGTTGCATACATAGATGAAAGTGATGGTGACCTTAATGTCGAAACTGACCTTAAAGTTGCGAACGGCACCCGAGCTCGGAGAAAGTGCTATCAAGATCGTCCTTGAACAAACGAGAAGAGGCATTCTCACAATCAAGTCCAATCGTAGAACCGGCATATCCTCCTGCACGAGTCCTCCGAGTGGCGAAGCTGCGTCGTCTTAAGCCACTTCAACTCGAGAGGCTTGCGACACACAATGTCTTACCGCTGGTCCTATTAGAACACATATTCTCAGTTGTTCGAGGCCGCGAAATGAAGTTCACCCGGGCCAGCAGGTGACAATTGCCTATTACTGCAGCGTATTCCTTTACGGACCACAAATCGCAGGGGCAGACCATTAGCAAATCAGCCATAGACTCGGACATCGCAACCCCACCCTCTGCAGGGCTAATGTCTGTGTCGTACTGTCGCGAAGCCGTGGACACGCGGCCGTGGCAGCATTCAATTACCTCGAGATTGATTTGAAAAAAATTATTTGATACATCCTTACGAGCCTATCTGCGCTGAGAGGAATGTGCGAAACTAGCAGCCCTTCAAGTTGATAGAGGTGCGGAGAAACGGTGGAAGATCGTAGCAGGGTGACGAGAATATACCACAACGCACAAGCAGCGCAGCCGCCGCAGCGCAGAAAAAGCTTTAGTGTTACGTAAAACGCAATTAGGTGTGGTAATGAACAAGTTCAAATATCCGATAATACAGGAAATACACTAGCAGGTACTATCTACTCTGTCTATATGGACTCTATGATATCCGAATCATGACTTCGCATTACTAGCACTAGCAATGCCTACGCTGTCACCAAACCCAATTTGCCTCGTTCTAAGACAGCTTTAAAACCAAGGTGTTCCTCCGCGGCAAAATACTCCGTGGGGTTGTACATCGTATGAATGGGTTTTCGCGCGTTGATCTCACTCAGAACGATCTTAGCTTCTTCATCGGTATTTCCGAGCAAACGATCAATGTCGTCCTCTATCATGATTGGGGCATCTGGGGAAGTTAGAGTAGGATCCAATCTATTGCATTTAGTATGGGATAATTTGGTAGAGTAAACGGCGAACGCTTACCTAGATTTGACTGCAGAGTGCATCTCTGGATCAGTCGGTGCAAAGATGTGACGACAGAAGTCCATAGTTTTCTATCAGGCGAGTTGAATATGACGTGGAGATTGATCACATAATATAGGGAGTACCTGGAGTTCGTCTTCTGTTAAAGTCTTACCAACATCTGCTGTTCCTTGTATCACTGCACTCGGGTGATCAGCTTTGGCAGTGATAGAAGAAAACATGAATTCTCACCCGGTCTGAGGATATCAAAGGCTTTGTCAAAATTGTCCTCATCCACATCGCTCATGACTGGCATGGCCTGACTCCGAATCTGTTTATAGGTCCCAAGGACGACGAGAAGGAACCTGTATCATTCATCACATTAGTTGTTATCGCTCTAGTGACTAAGCTCACGTGCCTCGTGTAAGAGCTGCCAACCTTTGAGGTGTGCCAACGTTGGGCATCCTCTTCGCTAGTTAGTCCTCGAATCGACGCAGCAATTGTAAGAGCAGCCGAAAGTCCTCCTGTGAAAGCCAAATGGACTCCAGATGAGAAGAATGGGTCGATAAATGCTTGCAAACTGTTAATTACGAGTATCATAAAAAAGCAAGTGATATACCTCCAGAATCCCCCGCCACGCGGAAATGATTCCCAGCATAGGAGGAAGCAGAGTAGCTGAAATCGCTCGCAGATTTCACAGCTTCCGATGTGCCATCGTTCCGAAGAGTGCCCTTTCCGATCAATTCAATGGCTCCAGGAGCTCTCCTTAATTCTTCCTTATAATGAGCCAGGAGATTTGAGCCAGATCCTCCTGATGCCGCACGAGAAGCCTTCTTCTTGCGATTGCTTGACTCTTGATCAATCACGATTCCCACAGATGTGGATCCATCGTGAAGAGGGATGAACCAAGCCCATCCAGACTCGTCTGTAGAAATTAGGCTTAGCTTGACGACTTCGACTTGCTTTCATACCTTCAAGTGCTTCAATCCAGACAGCATTGTCGCGAGTAGTACCCGGCATGTAAGAGTTAGTTCCATCCCAGTATCCCCAGCATGCAACGTTGTTGAGGGCTTGATTATAGCGTCTGTTCTTGAGGTACTTTGTGGACATGATCCCATTCCTACCCGATGCATCGACTAGATAGTCGAAAGAAATACGGCCCTCTATTCCGGTGCTGGTATTCTTCCAGTTGGCTGAAACAGGTCTGTCACCCTCGAACTGAAGTTCAGTGACCCTTGTGTTGTCGAATACGATCGCGCCACATTTTGAAGCATGGTGTAATAACAAATCGTCAAATTCTGATCGAATCTGCAAAATGGTCAAAATGGTGAGGCAGTAAGCATATCTTCAAAATAGTACGGACCACATTCCAACACCCATTGGCTGGGTTCATTGCTATAAAATCCGTATCTGGAGCAAATGATCAATATTGTTGCAACAACGTGTAATGGCGAGTGGGGCTCACAGCCTTCCCGCTTGTACTGGTTCAGCTTGACTGCAGCACCAGGCTATGAAACGAGAAGGTCACCGTCTAATGTACTCTGACGCAGTGAAGACTATCACACACCTTAACTGTGAACCCGTGGTTCATGACCAATTCCTCCGCACCAATAAATGCCAAGAAACGGCGGACCGACGGGAGCAAGCTCTCGCCGATGTGATAACTAGCACAATCGTATATTGGTGACTGCATATACGGACGACATACATCATATGGACTGACCGAGGGAACTTCGCAGCTTCAAGAAGAGTAACTTCAAAACCTTCTCGAGCCAAAGCCGCAGCAGCGTAACTTCCGGCGGGTCCGCCACCAACAACAAGTATTTGAGTCGAGGTTGGCTAGCTTGTGTTTCAGCCTTCATAGTAAAAGAACAGATATCAGCCACTCACAAGTGGTTGAATGGCCATTTCTGCGAAAGAGGTTGTATGAAAGAGATAGGTTGTAGGCTTAGGTTTCGAACAATGAGAACTGGTAAAAGTGAGCTTTAGAGGGGAAGATTGATTGAATAGTTAGGAATATCTGCTGGGATAAAATACTGTTTTGGATGGCGGAGGCGAGTTCGCATTACCGATAGCCTAACTTAACCTTGCATCAAAAACAATCGGGACAAATGAGCGAAGGGGCGACGAAACGGATCATGAGGCGCCAAAATTTCTATCCGCAGCATTACCATCGGAACATGAGATTGACCCTATCCGAGACCTCAGCGGGAGGCTGGGTAAATAATCTGCAGCTACCGAGGGACTGGAGGCAACTGGTCCTACAAGTTTCAGCTAGTGAACCCAGCAACGCCTTATCGCAGCGCTAGAGCACCAAAAGATAATTAGAACACCGCCCGAGAGGAGATGAATGCACCATGTCCTTGCTCCGGGAAGTTGGGTCCGGCTCATCGAATTGAAACACTTCTCAAAGCCTCAGAATCTTTTTGCTGCTCTGTCAAAATTGTTATGACAGCTGCGAGAATCCAAGGCTATTAGGGACGGGCCACAGGCGGAAATTTAAACGCTGTCATCAAGACTTTCATAGGGGGCTTGCGTCGAACCTACAGCCGCATGCCTTGTTTTGATTCTGACATCCTGCAGCCGAGGCGAACGATACTTTTCAGTGAATATATCCGACGTCCCGTCACAACTTACAAACTCATACACAGGTCCGATGTCAGCATTCCCCCATGATCCCACTATCACCAGGCACAAGAGCAGCTGTGTTGAAGGAGCTGGGTAAAGCACCGCGGATTTCGAGAATGGCCCATCGTTACCAAAACTAGCGTTTCAGGCATAGCGTGATCCTGTTGACGGAGACTACCCGAGGAAAGAGTCAGAATACCATCCCTGTTATTCGGAACAAATTCTTCAGTGTTCTAATTTTCCTTGATAGTAGTGAAGTACCTTTGAGCTATCGCCGTTCAACGTACGCGCCGGTATACAGCAATTTAATAACCCCAGTCGCACAATTATGAACAAATTTAGAGGGCTTGGGGAAGTCTACGCTGTCTGTTGTACTCAAAATATGTTGGCCTCTTCGCCATCAATGTTTCAACTAGTATTAGTCAGCTGTGAACATTGTCAGAAACCTAGAAATCTTGAAAATTTTCACACAACTTCAATACCAAGTACGTACCCAAGTAGTGTCAGTCACTTTGTGAATATGTTAGAAATGTGAGTCTTGGATTTTCTGGCATGTATGCAGGCAGCAGCAGATTCTTTCCGCTAAGATCTGTTTGCAAGTAGTTGCGGTAACGGTGTCAAGTACTAGTAAAATTGTAGTATGGCGGAGTTTCAATTCTCCGTTGCTCTTGAATCAAGCTTAAGCTTCAACGCTCCAACTTCGGTTCACTCGGCCTTGATTAAGCCGACATCAAGGGCTAATGCTTACGGTCTACCTGTTCACCAGGCTATGCGGTCATGGATGTGGACAGCATCTCATCATCCTTACGTTACCACCATGAAATAATCTGTGTCCTGAGTCGTAGGATAGATTATTCCCAAGTCCATCTTTATCTACATCTTTCGGACCCCAACATAGTCTGGGCCATCCTGATTCATCAGCCAGCATCGTAACCGCCCTGCTCATTGCTCGTGCTCGCGCTCGAGGTTGATGCGTTTAGAGCTGCATCAGAAGGCTGTTTATTCAGCGCGTACGTTACTCTCGTACATTTCTCCGGATATCCCCACGTTACTTGGAAAGCATCTGTCCGGAATCTTCGGATTGTGCCAGATCCACCCCGATCGGCTCACGAACGAAGACGTCGTGATATACCTTTTCATTTAAGAATTTTCGGCGGCTACTTTTTTTGTTGGCGGCGTTCTTCCAGACTCATATCTTGACACCTTGCAGGCGCAGCTGTGCTGTCCTCCGGTTACACGAAAATAAGTGGCGTACTAGGGGAACAGAACTGGGAGCGATACAATGCTGCAGGTGAACGGGTGTGATGTGTTGAAGCAAAAAGACCTCAACTAACGAACCGGTTTGCTATACAATCGTAGCAGCACTCAACGCACCAGCCCCCGACTCTCCCCGACCCGCTCAGCACGGAGAGCGCGTGTTGTAGCGAACTCAAAGCGCCAAAATAATTCTACCATGCATGTCAATTATCTCCGAGTCTAGAATATACTCGAAATTTTAGAACTTCAGCTTTATTCTGGTTGGCATCCTGTGCACCGTCAATACGCCAGACTATTCCATAGTACATTATTGATCCGGGAAATCGGTAAGTTCACATGCACCGCAGGGAACCATATTCTTAATGCATATATCGTATTCAGCGTTCCGTGCGCTGACTAACTTGAAACTTGGAACACGTACTACGGCGTGTGAATCATGGTCATGTTCTCCGCGGAACAGTGTCTTCGCTACTCAAGGCCTTACTCATCGTTCTCAGAGTCAAATCACAGTCCGGGTCTGCCTCAGGGAAGTGCAGGGAAGTGATAGCTCAGGTATTCTGATGAAGTGAGTCTTGCATGATAGGCTATATGTATATCAACTTACTCGGCCAAAGATGATCATGCTCGACTTCCGAGTGAGCTTTGGGAAACCGGATGGACTACGCAATATTAATTTCCGTTCGCGCAAGACTGTCTGTCTCTTTGGAGCAACACGGGAGAGTGGTCATGAAATCCGCTGTCTCCTTGTGGAAGTTCTCGTCCTGCTTGTTATCCCCGTTGATAATGGCGCGTTCGTTTGCCAATCATAATATTGCATTGTCATCCGCCGATGTGCGACTGTGGGTGTGTTTCTAGGTGATTGTCTTGGTTAAAATGCTGTCGCGCCTTCTTCAAGTGTTCTTGCTGGCTTGTGAATTCTTGATAGATGTGTCAGATCCCAAGTGCGGTGATCCACACATACTTAAATGACCACCGTAAGTGCGGTGTGATCACGTACTTACGGCTCCGTACAACGGCGTCACCTGTCTCAGT
Organism: Suillus hirtellus; assembly: GCA_016695485.1. NCBI lineage: Eukaryota > Fungi > Basidiomycota > Agaricomycetes > Boletales > Suillaceae > Suillus > Suillus hirtellus. The sequence goes on from MU172348.1 coordinate 179,172, forward strand.
CGACAGATAGCGGTCGAAACCAAACCTCCAATGCTTTCTACAGAACCTCAGGCTACCCGAGACTCGGACAATGAAGAATCAAAGGTCCCTGATGTTGAATCATCAATCTCCAAGGACTCCGTCCTTCCTTCACGTTTGGATGAATTTCCTGAAGGCGGTCTTGCAGCTTGGTCCACTGCCTTTGGGTCGTAAGAAGACTCGATTTTGCAAAAGACGGCAAGCTGACTCTTACTTTATTTGTTTAGGTTTCTTATATTGTTCTGCGGTTGGGGGTGAGTATTTCACCCTACTATTGGTGAAAAATGGCTCTCTGAAAGTTACAAGTTACACCACCTCCTTTGGTGTATACCAAGGTATTGCCGCATATGAAAGTGAGGATGTGACTTTATTTACACGACTCGCCTTCCAGACTTCTATACTCAACATTACCTCACAAATAAGACACAATTTGCTATTTCGTGAGTTGTCCTAGCTCCTCTATTGTTGGTATTATCGAGTTCTTTCGCAGATCCATTGGGAGCTTCAATGCATTTTTAGGCACCGCTGTGAGCATTGTAGCAGGTTCACTGTACGACCGAGGTTATTTGTGGGTGTATATACAAGTGTGTCGGAGACGATACTCAGCAGGCTAAACTAGTTATCATCTTGTCATCATCGGATCATTTTTGCAGGGCTTTTCTATCTTCATGCTATCATTTGCGAAGCCTAATCAGTACTACCAGGTAACATCCTTCGGCTTTCTGGCGTTTTTGTTTTCTGACACCATATAGATATTGCTTACTCAAGGCTTATGCTCTGGTGTCGCGTTGGGGCTCCTGTACGTCCCGAGTCTGGCTGTCGTCTCTCATTACTTCAAACGGAAACGCACGCTGGTGATGACGCTCGTTATTCCGGGTTCATCGCTGGGTGCAATCATTCATCCGATTATGCTTAATAACCTCCTGAATGGGCAGCTCGGGTTTGCCAATACCGTACGTGCAAGTGCAGGGATGGTCAGCACGCTGCTTTTAATTGCATGCTTGTGTATGCGAACCCGCCTTGATCCACCGACGACACCAGTGAATTACATTGCAGCAGCTAAAAAATGTCTTCATGATGTTCCGTTTATTTTCGCTCTGTCAGGGTAAGTCACAGTCTCTCGAATTTGTCCAACTGACTCATTTGTATGCAGGTCCTTTCTTGTCCAAATTGGCTTCTACTACCCTTTATTCTTTCTTCAACTCGACTCTGTCAAGCACGGTGTCAGCATCGACTTTTCGTTCTACTCTGTAGGATCTAGCATTAGGCAAAAAGTGGTTCTCCTGCTGATACGTTAACTAGCTCGTGATTTTAAATGTGTCCAGCTGTGTGGGACGAGTTACATCAGGGTACATTGCAGCGTATACAGGAGTCCCAAACTTAACCGTGATTTCGGCAATTATGTGCGGATCGGTGATTTTGGGCACTATTGGATTAAGTAGCCTGACCAGCGTCGTTATTCTTGGTGTACTTTACGGCTATTCTTCGGGTGTGTGTGAGTAGTTTTCCGTTTCACTATATAGTTGAAGGTGTGTTGATCGACCATACAGATAACGCAATGGTAGGTCCACTCGTGGCTGTCTTAACGCCCGACCCCTCTGAGCTTGGGTGAGTGATAAATTAAATTTGATCTGCGCAAACTATCTGATCTGGCCACAGCGGGTGGATGGGCATTTGTTTCTTCGTTGGTGGTGAGTAGGATCAGATTCACTTATAGATTCTATTAAATTTAATTTGCATACGTTCGCTACAGGATTTGGAAGTTTGATTGGTAGGTGTACTCGTGATATTTCTTGTTTCAACCTCTGACTGTTTATCTAGGAACCCCCATATCTGGTGTTTTGCTTACATCAAATTATACTTGGTGGAAACCCGCTCTGTTCTCTGGGGTGAGTTGGCTATGGTTCCTGTTTTATTGTTCCATTGACTCGGATGATTTGGATCACAGCTCGCCGCACTGGCTGGTGCCCTGATGTATAGCTTCATGGGTTTCATTTGCATCAGAAGAAATAAGTTCTAAGTGAGCGGCTTATCGTCGAACGCGGACCAATACCAGTAATCCACGGGAATCATCAAAGCATGATAATACAGGGCTTGTCTAGGCTTGTCTTGATAGAAGTTGGGGCACGGGCACGAAGCCAAAACATAGAGTACATTGATATGGGATAGAAATGATTGCCGCTGCGCGGCTTGTTGTGTCACCAGAATTATTCTACTTTGATTTTACAAGGATTCCCCTTCGTCCAGCTGCGGGAATTTGATGAAAGAAATTTTGTAAACAGGGGTCATCTCATAACTTCAATTCCACACATAATGATGATAACTGTGATCCAGGAAAATAAGATCTTCAATTGTCATATAGGCTACTTATGCAACACTGTAACATGCATTATTTTACAGGGATGTAGCCTGACAGGATGTTGGCATAGTTATGCATGTGGTTGCAGGCATTGAACAAAAAATGCAATCACTTCCTAGCGTTATAATAGTACAATGCCTTCCTTCGTCCTCTCTAGGGCAGACTATGACAATACTAGTACAGGATGACTGTCAAATGATCACAGTTCAAGCGAGTTCCCACTCTTCCCCATGTTCTGTGCAAAGGAGCTCCTTCATGCTCTCACCACTCTTCATCAAGGAAGGCCCCATGGTGAAGTTGCCCAAAAGGGCACTAAATGTCAAACCCAACTGAGGGGCAGGTGAAAGAATTACTTGACCAGTGGCAGTGTTGACATTAATGAACATATTGATGTCAGTCAATGTGATGGTGATCTTGTCAGAGCCAATTATGATGGTCCCTGCAGTACCACTGTCAATGCGACTAATGGTGAAGTGAGTTCATTTGGTGCATGACACATAGACTGCATTTGTCACATTAGATGATTTTGGAAAGTACCAATAGTTGTGAAGAGCGACCTTAGAATGGATGAAGAAACTTGGTAGGGCTGCTATCAGCAAAATGTAAAATGTCCTGCAAGGAACTAACTCATGAGTTCTTGTTAATATGGTCTGCAAAGTAATCAAGTGGGGGGATAATGCTCGTCCTGCGACCACCCAAGTCATTCAGCAAAGTGAAAAACACCTTGCCAAGTAATTGGGTCGCAACCCCATTCGTGGTGAGGGAGTTAGTGGCATTGACCAGGTTCATGTTATGGGTGTAGAACTGGGCATTGACATGCTGAACACTGTTCATGAAACTAGAGACAGTGGAAGTGGACATGGCATGCCACCACTCATTTGCAATTGCACGGCTAGCAAAGATGATCACATATTGATAGGTTGAGTTGTCTGTGACCTGAATGGCAATTTAGCATGACATTGCATGCATTGAGGAATAAATTAAATTTTAGGCATACCTGTTTTACATATGCATAGAAAACCATGATTGTATGTTCAATAGGAGTGATGATTTGTCAGTTATGGTTGAATTGAAGTAAGTTGTTTGAACACTATATATTATATAGGGTTGTCTTGATTGAAAGGGGGTGGTGGGTGGGTATAAAGAAAAACCATTGGACCAAGTGAGAGTTCAGGTCTGGCACAAGGTATGACAAACTTGACATCATGGCAAGCTAGCCATTCTGGCAGGCTGCATTACCTGGCACCTGAATGAATGTAATGTGCAGGGTTGGCAACCTCATACAATAGATATGTATGGTAACCATTACATACTTACCAGTTTTGCAAAATGACACATTATGCATTCAACATTCCCCATCTCTGGCACTACAGCCTAGGCCTAATAGGTGGGCCCCTCCTATGCATTTGTAGGTTCTTACATGAGAGAAGTCCAGGTCTGCATACTAACTTATACTAAGACCTCTGAATCAAATGCAATCAAATACAATGAATCACATGACATGATGTTATTGTAACATTTTGTGATGCTACATTTTGATTTGTAATGATTCTATCTATTTGCAAACCTAGTAAACCTGCCTCCATGAGGCTCTATCGAATCTCTCTGGTATATAGTATAGGCTAGACCTAAACTTCTCTCATGTAAGAACCTACAAATGCATAGGAGGGGCCCACCTATCAGGCCTAGGCTGTAGTGCCGGAGATGGGGAATGTGTTACAGTTACTTCACTGCCCCATCATTTTCCCCTTCTATTCACCTTGCAGGACTACGTATGCTCTTCTTCATTTCCGTCTTTCTTCTCTTCTTCACTCTTCACAGGATACCTTGAGGCCTATGCATGTATCACCTTCTCTTCTTGATCCCCATCTAACTTCTAGACCACCTCATGTCGACCATGAGGATTCTCCTTATCTTTGACTGCCTTTCCTGTACTTTTACAAACACCTCTCGGACTGGTCTGTGCGCAATTCGTTACCTATTTAAACCTCAGCTACCTCTGTACTTTTTCCTTAACTTGAATCTACTCAGTTCTCCTCAATACTTCCTTAGGACCAAGGGATCCTATCAGATCTAGCTTCTTGTGAGAAGACTAGCCATTACTCAATCACTTTGACAGAGTTCTACCTCTTGTCAAAGCTCCCTCTTGATACCGTACATTTGATCTCCCTTTATTGGGATTGTTACGGAAGAACTATCTGAGTTCATAACAAAAGATTCAAGTTACACCTGATACCCCAGCTATCCAGCGGGGCCCACTCTGACCAGAACGTCTTCACAAAAGCAAAGACACACCGCCCAAGAAGCCTTTGGGCTGAACCCATATCCCAGATCCCCGACCTTGACAGTTGGGCAAGACAGACCACAGACACCACCGAACCCTTTCACCTCACTCTACCCAGGACCATCATCAATCCCTGGAGGAAGAGTAGTAGCACTTGGAGATATTGCTGAAGCAACCTTTGAACCCTCTGTTGTTATTGACCAAGACGAAGAGATCGCAGACGCACCCACACTGTTACGAACTAGGATAGTTCTAACAGCAAAGGCTCGACAGAGCCGTCTGGTTGCTGAGATTTCAGGTAGCTTCTCAAATAAGAGAAGGTTCTTAGACTTAGATGAAGGGGTGCTTCGACTAAGAGATCGATTCAGATGACTTAAGAGTGGAGGTCTTAAGCGAAGGAAGTTCCGGGTAAAACCTAGTAAGATTGAAGTGAAGTATCTAGGTGATATTACACGTGCTTAATTAAGGTCATATGTGCGCACGGACCAAGATGATCGCGAGAAAGTAATGTAAGCGATATATCAGGAAAGAAAGTGAGAAAGAGTCGGAATAGGAAAGAGAGAAAAAGGTAACTGGTAGTACAGGTAACATGACTGTAACATTACCCCCTTACTAGGGTTAAAGTCACCGAATTTAATCATCCTGATTCGCCCAGTAGACCGGGTCATCAGTATAGTCCAGATCGTCATCGATAGCCCCTGCTCTCATATGCTCGATTTCATAGAGTGCTTCCTCCTCTCTGCACTGGATGACGTATGCTTCGTCTCTAGCCATCTCCCAGGCTGCAAGTTCCCTATAGAACCCTTCGTCCTTCCATGTTAGAGTGGTTGGTGGACCTCCTGAGTATTGTGGGCAGTAAAACGAAAGGTGCCCGGGAGATAATTCTCGGCAAACGCGACAGTAATAGTCAGGACAGTTTACCTGACGATGGCCTAGATTCTTGCAGTACCTACACACTCTATTCTCATCGGGATTTGAGGATGATGCTCGAAGCGGCGAGGGTCCTGGTTTGGGGCTTAAAGCCTCATCTACGCTTGTGGCATGCTTCTTTTCTTTATCGGCACAGGCCCTCAACCCTCGTGCTCGTCTTCTGGAAGTTGCGTGAGTTCTTCGCATGGGGTGCTCGACGTTACCCTGTTCTGACTCCGCGATTAGCTCAGCAGGAGTGGAGGGTTGTGTCTGTCCTAGCGCTTGCATAGGGACAATTCCATCAGTGAAGGAGTGCGAGGAAAGAGAGTTGGGAATAACTAGTGGTGGGTGAATGTGTAGTGCGGCGAGGGCGTTCGCAAGGTCTTGTTCCTCGTGGTAGGAGAGACACTGGTTGTTCGGGTTGGACGCTATTTCGTCGTGAGTGGCAGAGAAAGCGGAATAGAGATGAGGGGGATGTTCAATGGTTTCTATTTCAACTGGTTCAATGGGGGCAGGTACGGGGATGGCTGAGCGTTCATCGTTCAGGCGTTCCTGGGTTTCTCTTTCTTCTCTGATCGAGGCGATGATTGCCTCAGTAGTCTGCGTGAGATTATTGACCACAGCCAGTAGCTCATTAGGAGCGCGAGAGGGCAGAGAAGGTGTGGTGTTCTGATAAGGAGGTGGAGGGACTCCATCTTTGGCGACGGGTTCCGAAGGAGAAGGTGGGCGAGCAACCCCTGCTGTTCATTCAGCGATGATGTGGATGACAGTTCTAATGTCATCTTTAACTTCTTCAGGAATAAGGCGCAAAGCAAAGTTGCGTATGTGCCTCTGCATGTGCATAAGGCTGTGACAAGCTGCGTTGTCCTCGACGAGGCGGGTGACTCGTTCAATGAGTTCTGTGGCCCTGACGATGTTGATGAGGAGATTAACGGCATGTGCGTCTCGTTGGAAGAGTACATGGGTGAGTTCGATGGCGTGTCCGGGGCAGAGGATAGCAGCCTTGATGAGAGTGAGATCTTCGGCCTGATTAATGAAGGATTCGTAGATAGTGTCGTTGTTGCTTGCGGGGGGATCGGCGAAGGTGGATTGGTAAGGGAGAGTGTAGGTCGATGGGGGGAAGGGCATTCTGGTTGCAAGAGCTGGATTTGGGTGGTGAGGATATCGTCAATGTACTGGGTGACCTCAAAGCGAGTTCCTGGCTTTATAGGCTCTGAGTGTCTCTTCGGCATTCTCCAGGTTTTCTTCGGGTAACCACTCGTTGCTAGCGGAGGAATACCCTTTCCATGATACTAGATATCTTCTTCGCTTGGCAGTGCCTTTATGGGCGAGAATGGCCTCTATTTCGTATTCCTCTTCTTCTTCAATGACGTCTGGGGGCGGTTCCAGGAAGTTCGGTCCATGCGTCTCATTTTCGCGATAGGACAATAACTGAGAAGCATGGAACGTGGGATGGATCTTCCATTGGGGCGGTAACTGGAGTGTGAACGTGATCGGGGAAAGTACGGCTTTGATCGGGAATGGGCTGTATCTTTTCGGGGCGAGCTTCCGAGACGGGAGCTTTATTCGGAGATTAGTGGCAGATAACCAGACCTTATCTCCTATTTTCCATGGCTGATACTTCTGACCGTAGGATCTTTCCGCCATCCGTTGCATGGCAATATTATGGCATGAGACGGCTTCCTCTCTAATCTTCTGTAGAGTTCTCACATGTTCTTCTGCCGCAGGAACGTTGGTTTCTGGGATAATATAGGGAAGACCTCTTGGTTCGTACCCCATCATTATAAAGAATGGAGAGGCGTCTTTAGTGGAATGTTTTCTGTGGTTATGCACAAATTCAGCCATTGGTAGATGCTCTACCCATTCAGTAGGATTGTTTTGGCAATACATTCGAAGATAGGTTTCTAGTTCCTGGTTTAATCGTTCGGTTTGCCCATCTGTTTGGGGATGATAAGCGGTGGATGGTGCGAGAGAGTAATCCAGGAGTTTTGCCAATTCTACAGAGAATTTGGATAGGAATTGAGGCCCTCGATCGGAGATTATTTTGTCATGGAGACCAAATCGTTTGAAAATGTGTTTCAGGAAAAGCTTGGCTACTCCTTCGGAAGAGATCGTTTTGTGACATGGAGTGATGATCACCCCCTTACTAAGACCATGGTCTACCACGACCATGATGCTGTCGAAGCCAGAGGAAATGGGAAGATCCGTGATAAGATTGACGGAGATCTGCGAGAAGGGGCGAGTGGCCATGGTTGCAATAGGAGTTAAAGGAGGCGTTACAGGGTGGGTATCCGCCTTCATTTGCTGACAGAGAGCGCAACCGTTAACATAATTCCTAATATAGGTTCCCATACCTGGCCACCATGCTTCTTGTTTAACTAATTCCTCCGTTTTAAAGTGCCCAGGGTGTCCGGCTGAGGGGTGGTCATGATGCTTCTGCAGTATCTGTGATTGGCAGGAGGGAGGGATATAGGCGCGGCCTTTGTAAGAGAGGATACCATTATCAATACGCCAGTCAGAAAGAGAGGATTTCATCGGGGGAAGGCAGAGCCCATTCAGGGCATCTTGTGTGGCGGAGAAGATGGGATCGAGAAGGGGGTCAGGAGAGGCGATGGTTGCGCGAAGATCTTCATCGATCATCCTTACGAACCAGGAATCCGGGAGTAGCACGGAGTTGTTATTATCATCTATCCTGATTCCATGATCCGGTCGTCTAGAGAGGGCATCAGGAGCAGCAAGCTTGGTGCCAGGGACGTGATGTAACTGTAGGTCATATGAGGAAAGGAGGAGCTGCCACCGTGCCTGGCGCCTAGACAGACGTTCTGCTTTTCGAAAATAAAGTAGGTTCATATGATCTGTAAACACAATTACCGGGGAGGGGTGCCCTTCAAGATAGTGTCGCCAATGGGTCAGGGCGCAAATAATAGCGAGGAGCTCCCGATCATGGATAGGGTAGTTACGTTCGGGAGAAGTGAAGGATTGGGAAAGGTAGGCGCAGGGGTGATAGATCCCGTTATCATCGGTTTGCAAGAGAACCGCTCCAGATGCGACGAGGGAAGCGTCGGTGGCAATGGTGAATTGCCAAGAAGGATCAGGGTTTTGCAGGACAGGGTGAGAGGTGAAACAGGTTTTCAATGTCTGGAAGGTGGTTTCACAGAGTGGTGTCCATGAAAACGGGGCGTCCTTCTTTGTCAAATCAATAAGGGGTCTGGCAATGTCGGAGTAGTGGGAAACGAATGTTCGGTAGAAATTGCAAAAACCCAAAAAGGATCTAACATCTTTGACTGTTTTCGGAGTAGGCCAATCCGAAATTCCAGCCGTTTTTCCTTTATCCATTTCTATGCTTCCTGGACGGATGATCATGCCGAGATATTCCACCTCATTGGTGTCGAACGTGCATTTCTCCGGTTTCACAAACAACTTTTCTTGTCGGAGCTTATCCAGGATGGTTCGGGTGCGTTTCTGATGGTCTTCTATGGACACGGAGAAGATAAGCAGGTCGTCCATATAGATGACGAGCCATCCTTCATTAAGCTTGGTTTGGAAGGTGTTATTCATGTAAGCTTGGAATGTTGCCGGTGAATTGCATAAGCCAAAGAACATGACCGTGGGTTCGAAGAGTCCTTCTTCGGTGATGAATGCTGCTTTCCATCTATCATCTGGGTGAATGCAGATATTATTGTATCCGGACCGAATATCTATCTTTGTGAAAATCTTTGCGCCGTATAACCGTTCGACCAATGATGAGGGGAGTGGGAGAGGGTAAGCGTTCTTGATAGTGTGTTCGTTCAAAAATCGATAATCCTGACAGGGCCTCAATTCTCCGCTCTTCTTTCCTACGAAGAAAAAGCCGCTTGCTTGCGGGGATTTAGATTTCACGATAAATCCTTTGGCAAGGTTTTCTTCCAAGAATCTTTTGACAGCGATTCGTTCATTGTGAGAAAGCGGGTAAATTTTAGATGTTTTCGGAGAGAAGTCGGGTTTTGTTTCTATCCGGTGATCAATACCGGGTCTCTCTGGGGGGAGTTCTTTTAACCCGTCCTTTGCAAATACGTCGGAGAAGTCGTGGAGGTAGGCCGGTACGAGTTCTTCGAAGGTCTTCTTCTTCTTTTCCTTTTCTTCAGAAGCGAATTCCTGTGCCTTGTTGCTGAACTTCTGTACTTCTTCGGCTTTTCGAAGATACTCTCCTTCGTCCGTGAGCTCAGTGAGGGAGTTTGGCGAAGCATTCCAGACATCCTCTTTGGTGTTGAACGTTTCTTTAGAGGAGGTGTCTTTGGTTCCTTTTCGTACGTAGTTTTTGATGACGCCGGATTTATGGGTTTTAGGGAGGGACACAGTTTGCTTTGCCCAATCGATGGTGGGGTTCATGGCTCGTAACCAGGGAATGCCGAGAAGGATTTGATCCTTCTTGCCTAGTCGGGTAATATTGAATTTCCCGATCATGAACCTTTGGTCAATTTTGATAATGAGCACGCAATACCGTTCCACCGGTCCACTGGAGAAGTAGCTTCCATCTGCCGTTCTGATCTGGAAAGGTTTCTCGAGTTTCTTTGTTCTGATGTGATGTTCTTTTATGAATTCTTCGGAGATATAGGTTCCAGCAGCTCCGGAGTCAATGACTGCTGTGGTTTCGACATTTTTTCGCTTCCTGGATACGAGGGTTATGGGAACACAGAGTTCTTTTCTTTCTCCTACTGCTCGTATTAGTCGTACACGTTCTTCTGGAGATACTACCGTCGACGTAGCTCTCCAATTTAAAAATCCTCGTTGATTTTCCTAGCTTCTTCTTCCTCCTCTTCTTCTTCCTTCATCCTTCTAATCGCGGGTTTCTGCGTTTTCTTCTTCGGACATTCCCGCGCGCGGTGTCCAATTTGGTGACAATTGAAACATCTGCCCACGCGCATGTATTCTGTTTTTGCTTCATCAGTCAATCTATCAATCACCATGGCATCCCTGTCCCTGATGGGAACAAATCTTTGGTCTCCTCGGCTGTTCTTCTTCTGGAACTGCCTTTGGGGAATTCTTCCTCTTCCTGCCTGGAGTCTGGTGTAGCAATTGTCCAGGTCGACGATTGCGGCGATGAAGTCATCGAGATTCTTTGGTACTCCCCCAGCGTTGTACATTTTTGTCAATAGCTTGTCGTTGAGACCATTCTCGAAGTGGAAAATCTTCATGTGCTCTTCATTAATCTTTGCTTGAGCGAGCAGTCTTTGGAAATCAGCGATATACGTCTGAAGTCCTTCTGGTCCTTGCTTGAGTTCTAGAAGTTTGGCAAGTGCGGTGCCAGCTGGATCGACCGGTCCGAAAGCCTTGTCAAAGCTCTCCTTGAAATCTTTCATCATTCCATATCCCTTCTTTTGTCCGGCTGAGGTAATTGTCTGGGCATCTTCTAGGAATTCTTCCTTCCACGATCTTGCATTCCCTTCATTCATGAAGGAGGTAATGAAGATGATCTTCTGGGTGTCTGTCTTGTATATATCCTCATTGATGTCCATGTAGGCGTTACAGGACAACAAAAAAGACTTCGATTTATCTCTGTCGCCATCGAAAACGGGCAGGTGGTTAATCTTGAATTCGAAATGTTTCGTGGAAGACATGTTTAGTGGTGGTATCTGGGTCCCAAGGGATAGTGCTTGGAGTTTCGGTGTCAACGACGTCAGTTTGTTTTTCTGTTCTGGTGTCTGGTGTTCTGGTCTGGGCTCGTATGGATATACATGCCTGGTTTCTGGACTTCAATCTTTTGTTACGAACTAGGATAGTTCTAACAGCAAAGGCTCGACAGAGCCGTCTGGTTGCTGAGATTTTGGGTAGCTTCTCAAATAAGAGAAGGTTCTTAGACTTAGACGAAGGGGTGCTTCGACTAAGAGATCGATTCAGACGACTTAAGAGTGGAGGTCTTAAGCGAAGGAAGTTCCAGGTAAAACCTAGTAAGATTGAAGTGAAGTATCTAGGTGATATTACACGTGCTTAAATAAGGTCATATGTGCGCACGGACCAAGATGATCGCGAGAAAGTAATGTGAGCGATATATCAGGAAAGAAAGTGAGAAAGAGTCGGAATAGGAAAGAGAGAAAAAGGTAACTGGTAGTACAGGTAACACGACTGTAACACACACCTGAACCCAGATTCCCTAGAGCTCGTTACAAGGCTCCACCCCCAGACCCAGAACCAGAAGAATCAACAGACAACAAAGAAGATTCAGAAGATGAGATGCCTAAAGTAGCAGAAAAGAAAATCAGCACTCCCCCAGACTTCAATGGAGACAGAGAAACGTTCTCCAAATTCATCAGACTCATGCACCTCTATCTCTCTATCAACAACAAAATCTACGTCACCGATACCGAGAAGATTGGTTTCACCCTCTCCTTCTTCAAGGATGGTGCTGCCACTACCTGGATGGAAGATTTCATCGACCATGCCATGGAGATCAACCTAGACACAAACCAGCCTTTCGGCTACGGAACTTGGGCAAAGTTCCTAGATGACCTGAAACTCACATTCGACCCCATTGATTCTGCAGGTACTGTGTTGTATAAACTCCACAGTCTTAAACAGACCAGAGATATCAACAAGTACATCAACACCTTCAAACAGCTCTCCAGAAGAGCTGGAATCACGAACTATATTGCCAAGAAAGACTACTTCCTTAGAGGCCTGAAACCCAAGGTCATAGAGAAACTCTGCAACTTGGGAGACATCCCTGATACTTTTGATGCCCTTGTCAAGAAAGTGATCAACATCGAGTCAGCTTATCAGCTACTCATGTCTCACTGTTCGCACCATACTTCCCAGAATAACTGGAAGTCAACCCCCCGATACACCCCTACCAGAACCTGCGATCCTGATGCTATGGACATGGACCGCCTCACTCCAGAAGCCAAAGCCAAATACATGAAGAAAGGCTTGTGCTTCATGTGTCGCAAACCTGGCCATTGAGCCAATGACCCTGAATTCCACCCGAAGACGAAGAAGACCGGAGATGACTGAAAGAAAGATAAAGGAAAGCAACCGGTAAGGCATACAGCGCCTGAAGAAGAAACCTCGAAGATCGAAGAACTCTCCGACAATGAAGAACTGGAGACCAAGAGAATGGATTTTTAGAACAGGAGCCTACCACAGTGTTAGAACTCCCATACCTCATACATACCGTCAAGAATGTAGGAAAGACCAGAGAATTTAGAGTGCCGGTCACTGTCTTATCCTCCGAATGTCAAGAAAAATCACTGGAAACCACTGCTGTCATTGACACTGGCGCAGTTGCAACATTCATACACTGGATGTTTGTCAGAAAACACAAGATCACCATGCACAAACTGTCGAAACCGATCAAGATTCGCACTGCTGATGGAGAACTCTCCAAGCACACCATCATGCATTACTGTCACCTTGCAATCAAGATCAATGAACATGTCATGATAGGAAAATTCAATGTCCTTAACATGAACAAGAATGACATGATCCTACTCGGGAAACCCTGGCTGACCACCATGAACCCTGAATTCAATTGGACAGAAGACACCGTCCGATTACCTTCCACCTCCCGATCCATCAGATTCGAAAACATATTCCGAAAGAAGTGGGGACTGCACATGGTCTACAAAGATGGAAAACCTCATGGAACCAGTGCTAAACCCACTGTCTTGGAAGAACTCAAGACAGAAGGCGATTATCCTCGCCAGAAACCCCTGCCTATGAACGGCAAAAGAACCATGGAATGAATCAAACTTCGAGAAGAAGAAGTATGGCATGACTGCCTCGAAGAACTCCCCCCAGCAATCCCTGATCACGTTGTTCCCCCTCAGTATGACACTAACTGGGATGTATGGGATGATGTTCCCACAGAACCTTGGGAAAAGGACTGTTTCCTTGCAAAAAGGGTAGACGACCCTGCAATGTACACTCTCAATGACAATGAGGTACTGATCAAATATGCCACTGATGGTTCCGAGGTAACCTTATTCGAAAACCTCTCATTCGACACTCCCCTCACTCGTGATGGCACATCTGCTGCCAAGATCCGCTGCATGGCATCCCTCTCCCCTCTCAGGAATCAATGGATTCTGAGAAAAGCTGAAGAAGATGAATATCTGAAGACTAGCAACAAAGCTTAAGAATTTGCTCTCAAAGATGCTCAAGAAAAGAAGAAGAAATCTTTTGAAGAACTCGTCCCTGAATGCCTCCACAACTTCACCAATATCTTTGCCAAAGACGGCCTAAACAAACTTCCTCCCTCCAGACCTGGTGTTGACCACAGAATTGAGACCAAACCAGGCTTCATCCTGAAATCCGCGAAAACCTACCCCTTATCACCAAAAGAAACCAACATTGTGAAAGCCTTCCTTGATGAACACATTGCCAAGGACTTTATTCAGCCATCGAAGTCGCCTCAAGCGAGCAGCTTCTTCTTTGTAGGAAAGAAGGATGGTTCCCTCAGACCCTGCCAAGATTATCATTACATCAATGAATGGATGATTAAGAACACCTATCCCCTCCCATTAATTCCCCCTTTGATCGCAAAGCTCCGCGATGCAAAGTATTTCACCAAGATGGATGTCCGCTCCGGATATAACAACATCCTGATTCACCCTGACAATTGCTGGAAAGCAGTGTTCACCACCTCATTTGGACTTTTTGAACCAAAGGTCATGTTCTTCGGGCTGTGCAACTCGCCAGCCACCTTCCAAGCATACATGAACCAGATGTTCCAGAAGGAGATCTCCGAAGGATGGATGATCATCTACATGGACGACATCCTTATATTCTCAAAATCCCTAGAAGAACACCGCAAAAGGACACGCCGCATCCTAGAAATCATCTGAAAAGAAACCCTATTCTGAAACCCGAAAAATGCCTCTTTGACGTCCAAGAAGTAGATTACCTTGGCATGATCATCCGTCCTGGCCAAGTAGCCATGGATCCTGCCAAACTTTCTGGAATCAGAGATTGGCAAACCCCTTCCTCAGTTAAAGAAGTCCGATCGTTCCTCGGATTCTGCAACTTCTACCGACACTTTATCTCCCACTACTCCGACCTCGCACGACCCCTGATCAACTTGACCAAGAAAGACACCAAGTTTGAATGGTCCCCATCCTGTTCTGAATCCTTTGAGAAGCTAAAGAAATGCTTTCTCTCTGAACCCATCCTCCAAAACCCTGACCCCTCTCGACAATTCGCCCTTGCCACCGACGCTTCCCTTGTAGCCACTGGGGCTGTACTCCTCCAAACTGATGAGAATGGGGCTTACCACCCATGCGGATATCTCTCACAATCCTTTAACCCTGCCAAACAAAACTACCAGGTGTATGACTGGGAACTCCTCGCCATTATCCGTGCCCTGAAAGCATGGAGACACTATCTTGAAGGAAACCCCCACCCTGTGATAGTATTCACTGATCACAAAAACCTCCTCTACTTTCGATCTGCACAGAATCTCATACACCGCCAAGCACGTTGGCAATTAACCTTGAATGAATTCGACCTAGAACTTCATCATGTCGCAGGAAGCAAGCTTGCTGCTCCTGACGCACTCTCTCGCCGCCCTGACCACTCTGCTGAAGCCTCTGACAACACCGACGTCACGCTACTCCCCAACTCCCTTTTTATCCGAATCCTTGACACCGAACTCGCCCAGTCTTTGAAAGACTCTTCCCTGACCCTATCCAACCCGATTATCCTAGCTGTGCAGCAGGCCCTTGATGGGCTGAACGCACCTCCCATGAAATCCGCACTTTCTGATTGGAAGATCGATGATGGGACCTTGTTCTACAAAAACCGCGCCTATGTCCCACCATCACTCTGTCACCGGATCCTATCCCTCCACCACGATCACCCCACTGCCAGTCACTCCGGATGCTTTAAAACCAAAGAACTCGTTAAGTGAGATTATTGGTGGCCCAGTATGGGCACTTTTATCCGAAAATACGTGGAGGGTTGTGCCCTTTGTCAGCAAATGAAATCAAACACCCATCCAACCACTCCACCCCTGAACCCCATCCCATCCTCTGCGCTTCGGCCCTTCTCGCAGATCTCCATAGACCTGATCACTGACCTCCCTGAATTGAGAGGTTATGACTCTGTTATGGTCGTGGTAGACCATGGCCTTATGAAGGGGGTAATTCTCTGTCCCTGCAAAAAAACCATCACTGCAGAAGGAGTTGCCCAACTCTTTTTCAAGAAAGTTTTCCTCCACTTTGGGCTCTACGACAAAATTATCTCAGACAGAGGCCCGCAATTCGCCTCCAAATTTGCAAAAGAGCTCAGAAAACTCCTCGACTATGAAGTCACTCTATCCACCACTTATCACCCCCAGACTGACGGGCAAACTGAATGCCTGAATCAAGAACTAGAAACCTACCTCCACATTTATTGCAGATCCACACCTTCCAAATGGGTCAAACACCTCCCTATGGCGGAATTCGTCCATAACCACCGAAAACATGACTCTCGCAATGCCTCCCCTTTTTTCCTCATGATGGGATATGAACCTCGAGGAATTCCCTACACCTTCCCTGATTCATCCATTCCCACAGCAGAAGACCAAGTCAAGCACCTCCAGAAAATCCAAGAAGAAGCCTTATCTTGCCACAACCTTGCAATGCAACACATGGCTGATCGGACATTTGGAAAGAAATTTGAACCCTGGAAACCCAAAGACAAGGTTTGGCTCTCCGCTGCACACCTCATCACACACCTTCCCTCGAAGAAGCTTGCTCCCAAGCGATACGGACCTTTCGAAATAGAAGAAGCCCTCTCCCCCATCACATTCAGAATCCGACTTCCCCCCTCCTGGAAATCACACCCTGTCTTCCATGCCTCAGAACTCTCCCCCTATCATGAAACCGAAGTCCATGGACCCAACTACCCTGAACCACCCCCTGACCTTATCAATGGACATGAAGAATATGAAATAGAAGCTGTTCTCGCCCACAAGGGAAACATAAAAGGAAAATGCCGCTTCCTTGTGTCATGGAAAGGGTATCCTAGTTCAGAAAACTCATGGCTTTCCGAAAAGGAACTGGCCAACACCCAAGAAATCCTGAAAACCTATAAGAAATGCCTCCAACTCGCCAGACTCCTCATCTGAATCAGCTCAAATATCATGCCTTCCTCTCACAACTCCTCCTCTTCTGCTTCCTCCCTTGAAATCCACCACTCTGATCTTGCTCTCTGTGAGAGACAAGCCCTCATAGAAGCTGCTCTCCTATCTCGATACTGTATCCTCCCCCTCGAATCCTTTTTCTCCAAAGACCTTGATGCACTTGTGCAAATGACCATTTTCCGTGCCGCAGACCTTACTATCGCCTATACCAACTCCATGATGATTGACGACGAAGCCAGACTCGTCATCACTCAGCAGGTTAAAGTCAAGAACCTTGCCCTTCGTTGCCTCATGGATAAAGGAATCGAGTCTGCCATGGCTCTTCCCGATTTTCCCAAACCAGACAATTACTTATGCTCCTCTTCCTATAATATTTGCATGACCCCTGAACCAATTGAGCAGATCGTCCCTGCTTCCTCCTCCTCATCAGAAAGTGACACCCCTATTCCTGTCCGACCACGATCCCCTACTCCTCCGCACTCTTCACAACTCGCCATCCACTCCGTGGGCTCCCCACGCTGCAGTCGCCAGAAAAAGAGAGAAACCATCTCTTTTGGCATCGGACTCTCCTGACCTATTAACCGAACCCCCACACCTTCTGTAAAAGAAGAAATTCCTTATGCATCCCAGTCCATCCGCGCCCCTTCAGAAGAAACCTTCTGCGACCGCAATGGTGTTGATTATTCCACCATCACCTGCCGCTACTGCAGCTATGAAGGGCATCGCCAGATTAACTGCCCCAAATACTTTTGCCGTGTATGCAACAAACACAAACCCCGCCATCTCTCTGCCTTTTGCCCAGACCTTAAAGGCAAAAAGATCATCTCCGCTAAGCCAGGCACTCACACCTTTCACTACCAGCTTAAGCAATGGGAGAATACTAGAGATAATGAAGCGGATGAGTTTGAAGCGCAATTCGCCAAGGACGCAGACATCAACCCGGAGTTGTACCAAAATTATGATTGAAGTCGGAGACTTCAGACGTTGACAGGGGGGTAATGTTACAGTTACTTCACTGCCCCATCATTTTCCCCTTCTATTCACCTTGCAGGACTACGTATGCTCTTCTTCATTTCCGTCTTTCTTCTCTTCTTCACTCTTCACAGGATACCTTGAGGCCTATGCATGTATCACCTTCTCTTCTTGATCCCCATCTAACTTCTAGACCACCTCATGTCGACCATGAGGATTCTCCTTATCTTTGACTGCCTTTCCTGTACTTTTACAAACACCTCTCGGACTGGTCTGTGCGCAATTCGTTACCTATTTAAACCTCAGCTACCTCTGTACTTTTTCCTTAACTTGAATCTACTCAGTTCTCCTCAATACTTCCTTAGGACCAAGGGATCCTATCAGATCTAGCTTCTTGTGAGAAGACTAGCCATTACTCAATCACTTTGACAGAGTTCTACCTCTTGTCAAAGCTCCCTCTTGATACCGTACATTTGATCTCCCTTTATTGGGATTGTTACAGAAGAACTATCTGAGTTCATAACAGAATGTTGAATGCATAATGTGTCATTTTGCAAAACTGGTAAGTATGTAATGGTTACCATACATATCTATTGTATGAGGTTGCCAACCCTGCACATTACATTCATTCAGGTGCCAGGTAATGCAGCCTGCCAGAATGGCTAGCTTGCCATGATGTCAAGTTTGTCATACCTTGTGCCAGACCTGAACTCTCACTTGGTCCAATGGTTTTTCTTTATACCCACCCACCACCCCCTTTCAATCAAGACAACCCTATATAATATATAGTGTTCAAACAACTTACTTCAATTCAACCATAACTGACAAATCATCACTCCTATTGAACATACAATCATGGTTTTCTATGCATATGTAAAACAGGTATGCCTAAAATTTAATTTATTCCTCAATGCATGCAATGTCATGCTAAATTGCCATTCAGGTCACAGACAACTCAACCTATCAATATGTGATCATCTTTGCTAGCCGTGCAATTGCAAATGAGTGGTGGCATGCCATGTCCACTTCCACTGTCTCTAGTTTCATGAACAGTGTTCAGCATGTCAATGCCCAGTTCTACACCCATAACATGAACCTGGTCAATGCCACTAACTCCCTCACCACGAATGGGGTTGCGACCCAATTACTTGGCAAGGTGTTTTTCACTTTGCTGAATGACTTGGGTGGTCGCAGGACGAGCATTATCCCCCCACTTGATTACTTTGCAGACCATATTAACAAGAACTCATGAGTTAGTTCCTTGCAGGACATTTTACATTTTGCTGATAGCAGCCCTACCAAGTTTCTTCATCCATTCTAAGGTCGCTCTTCACAACTATTGGTACTTTCCAAAATCATCTAATGTGACAAATGCAGTCTATGTGTCATGCACCAAATGAACTCACTTCACCATTAGTCGCATTGACAGTGGTACTGCAGGGACCATCATAATTGGCTCTGACAAGATCACCATCACATTGACTGACATCAATATGTTCATTAATGTCAACACTGCCACTGGTCAAGTAATTCTTTCACCTGCCCCTCAGTTGGGTTTGACATTTAGTGCCCTTTTGGGCAACTTCACCATGGGGCCTTCCTTGATGAAGAGTGGTGAGAGCATGAAGGAGCTCCTTTGCACAGAACATGGGGAAGAGTGGGAACTCGCTTGAACTGTGATCATTTGACAGTCATCCTGTACTAGTATTGTCATAGTCTGCCCTAGAGAGGACGAAGGAAGGCATTGTACTATTATAACGCTAGGAAGTGATTGCATTTTTTGTTCAATGCCTGCAACCACGTGTACCACTACTGACTTGGAGATGTACGTGATGTTTGCATTGCATAAAGGCCGTTTGATCACGAGTACCGTAGGACATCGCGTTTGATAATGGCATAAAATGGATTAAGTATAAAGCGGCTTACCATCCCACAACTTGAAGTCAGGCAGCCATCAAAAGACCATCAGTATTAGTTATTTTCTTTGAGCTTTGACTAGCACAAAAACCATAAGAAATGCTCATACAATATGACCTGAAGCATAGTGAGGAACAACTATATCCACGAAAAGTCCGTTCATTGCAACGCATCCGCAACCATCGCAAGTAGCTCCTTCGTGCTCTTCCCAACGTTCTTGTCATCCTTCGCTATGGCCTGCCAAACAGGTCCGTGATGCGGCTCAGCAGCAACGCACTGCCTAATAACCTCCTCCATATATTCCTGTAGAACTCAATTAGTAAGCATCTCAGGTGCATGACAATCGACGCACGGGAGTGCCATGCTGGCGCTCGAACTTAAGCCACCACCCCCAATGGTCTCCGATATCCTTATCCTGTTCTGTAGCCACACTCCTCGAGAACCACTGTCTCGCCTTCTCAATCTTCCTTTCCGTCCAGAACAAACGCGCAACTGTACATGTGATCAGTGGATTATCCTTGCTTTTCTTCAGTGCATCAACAGAGCGGCTTTTTCTGGTCGGCCGTGGTTCAGCCCATATAGACATCGACCATAGGAGACCGGACGATGGGCATTCCTGTAGGCCACGGGCGAGCATCGCTTTTGCTTGTGCAGCTCCACCGGATCGCTCTTCCACACCAACAGATTCTGCCCACAAGATTTCATTTGCCGGATTGACGAGCCGTCCCTTCTCTAGCAATGCGCGAGCTTTGATGCTCTTTCCATCAAGCTCCTCCAGCTTGCTCGCAAGCACCCATAAGGTAATCTCCTTCGGGCAAGCCTTGAGGCCTGCAGCGTATGAGGCACGCGCAGCGGAGTACTGCTTTTCCATCTGGCGGATCTGCCCTTGGACCATGTACAGTTTGGCAAACTTAGGGAATTTAGATAGGGCGGTGGAGACAGTTTCAAGTGCTGCAGCGTACTGCCCTTGTTGACGCTCGAATACAGCAGATTTCATCCAGATCTGAAAGGTTACAGTCAGATCAGTCGTGAATTGGATATTGGGATGAGACACTCACCCGTTCAGTATCTGCAACTGTCCGTGCACGCACGAGTAGCTCCCTTGCGACACCCAGTTCACCATTTTCGGCCTCGAGCTTAACCGCGGCAAGCCAAATTTGTTCGCTTTCGGGATTAGCGATAAAAGCTTTTTCGAGAACCTCACGTGCCGCTGGCACGTCTCCAGCCAGCCACTTTTCTTTAGCTGACATGAGCCAGAGAACTTCTGCCTGCGGGCAATAGTGCACTGCCTGAGAGAGAACTCCATCGAGCGATTCCCTAGAAAAAGTTTAGTACAAGATATGTATTCCACAAAAAATATCTTACTTAGTGCCGTGCGCCTTCTCCAAATCTGCAGCCTTTCTCCAGAGGTTCCGCTGATCTGGAAAGACTTTGAGCGCATACGCAAGCACGGCCCTCGCAGTCCCGACCATGCTCCTCGCCTCCGCACTCTCTGCATCGCTAACCCATGTATCCAACCTATCCTCTTCCTCGACCTCCATACTCACTGTAGCCTTAATGATTGCCTCGCACGTACGCGGGCTGCCGTCGCTCTCACACCGCTCCGCCTCCTTCAGCCACTGCTCGCGCGTGAGTAATACTTGGTGCTGCCGGAGCTGCCGGACACCAAGCTCGATTGTCTTGTCCACCAGCTCAAGCTCCTTGTTTCTGGTTTCTGTGGTCTTGTCGGGGTCGTCGCCCGTAGCCCCTTGCTCGAGCAGGCGTCCAGCAGCAATCCAAATCTCGTGCGACGTAGGGACAGACTTGCGGGCCTTGTTGAGAACGGCTTTGGCGCGCTCGGGGGTCTCGAGACGGGCAAGAGCGAGCCAGAGCTCGACGGAAAGTGGTATCACCTCCACGGCGCGGGAGAGGAGTATGCGAGCGTCCGTAGCTGATTCTTCGAGATTGACAGTTTCCTTCCATAACCGAACAGAGTTGGGAATATTCTCGAGCGCTGCATGTCATGTAAGTAAATCGCGGTGGACTGGATGGAAAGTTGTGTACCTTTACGCAAGACACGTTTCTTCGATTTAGCATCTTGTTCAAGGTCGGCTGCTGCAAGCCAGATCTTGACGCTCTGGCCGACATGTTGAACAGCATTGGCAAGAATGACTTTTGCATCATCATTATTCTGAAAGGGATATCAGCGACAACACAGCGTGCCATGGTTCACGTACATGTAACCGCGCTGCCTCAAGCCATACGTCATCGCTCTTTGGACACTGTTCACAACCTGCTTTTATGAGTTTCCTTGCAGCAACCATACGTCCAGCGTGTTCCTCCAGACATGCAGCTGCAATCCAACCAGGAGCATGTTTAGGATTCGACTTGACGAGCGAGTCAAACAGCATGCGGGCACGCTTGATGTCACCGATTTCAGCTTCAGTCTTGAGAACAACGCTATTGAGTGATGTGAGGTATCCCTTGGGATCAACAGAGGTAGCAGAACCAGATGTAGTGGCTGTCCCAGAAATCTACGATACAATGAGTATGATGCAATAAGTACCTATGATAGATAGAGAAGACGTACTTGATCGAGCTTCAAGGACAGGATCTTATCACGAGCTTGGCCGATTTCGACGAAATTGGTCATGGTACCGGTGTCTGCAGGAGTCTCAAAGCCATTGGCTTGCTGTTGTCGTGTGTCCAAGGAATTCTCATATTCAGACTTAGATCGATCACCGACGATGATACTGTCAGGAACGGCGAAAGTCCTTTCGTCTTTTCGCCGCTTCTTCCTTGTAAGATTACCAACTTCTGGTATGCTTTCCCACTCTTGGTCGGTGACGACGGACAAACCACGCTTCAGGTCAGCGAATTGTTGCTGAATCTTGGGGCGTTCAGCTCGATGTTTTGCAAGCTCGGCGTTCTCTCTCGCCTCCCTGGATAGAAAAACAAAGTGAAGCAGCTGAACACAATAAAATGATATAACTAACCAGAAAGCACACACCTGCGTGCCCGACGCCGTGAGTCCATCTTCTGATCAACATCATCATATATTTTGTCAGCTTCCTCATCATCCTGTTCATAAGTTGTGCCAGCAAATAGGCCATATTCATTGTCGGGGTCTTGGAATTGTTCTGGATCAATTTCAGGCTCCTCACCACGCCTAGCTTGGGCCTCGCTGTACAAAGGATGAGTGAAATCTTCCACGGAGAAATATTCGAACGCACGCAATAACTTCCGCAGATGGACCCTCTCTGGCAGGTCCAATGTCTGAACGAGTTGTGAATCCAGAAGCGCTGTCGTTGCATTAGGTCGGGGCATGCATTGATATACGAGACACTAACCCTCGACCGAGACCAGCAACATATGATGCCGGAGCCGGCATCGACAAGAACGCAAGTTTGTTTTTATTTGACGCCATAGTGGTCGATCACAACAGAGTGACGATGGGGCACGTTTGGGGCACGTCGTCCGAGTCGTCGTTGATGAAGCAGGAAATGCGTGATGACTAAGCAACTTACTGAATAATAAAGATTTGTTCTCCTAATACATGTTTATCGCGTAAAGCCATCATTATGCGTCTATCATATCTACCCTAGCTAGACCTCCGTCTGCAGGTCGGCATCAGAAGGTAAGTTCACGCACGAACGGCGGTACATAAATATTTCCTTGAAGAATTGACTTGGCGAAGTGTCAGCGTGCAGGGCGGCCCAAGCGACAAAAAGGACTCCTAGCTGATACACTTCCTGACGTTACATTCAAAACGATCCGTTCCAACATGTACAATAAGCCACGATGAAAGTATTTAAAGCATAGTTTGTATCAGTAAATAGTACATGAATATCGAGATAAGAAATAGAGATAAAGTTGTTGGGTACGAGAAACGGTACCCGACGCTTGCTTCAACAAGTATGGTCGTCGATGAACCATTGTCCGTAGACACCCCAAATCTAACGGTATGTCAGCTGACTGAGACATAAAGGAAGCCAAAATACACATACAGTATTCACGCATGAGTTTGCGCCAGTGAATTCCCGGTCTAGGAAACGAGTAGGGGTTGTTGCGCAAAACTCCTTATAGTCTGCTAGGAACGGCAAGTTTTCGAGACGTTGTTCGATGTGCTGTAAGAATGATCAAATCAAGTCCTAGAAAGTAGTGCATCCACTCTTACTCTCTTCTTCGAGCCTCTAGCGGAACAGCCCTACAGGGTCGAGTGGTTAGTATGAATAAAAATAATATCTTCAGCTTACCATGTCCCTATATCCACTCCAGTAGGTGATGCAGTCGGGTTCGTCATGATTGATGGCAAAATGTCCAATCACCGTGCCTGAACGCTATACAAAGTCAAACTTTATTATCAGAACTAGTGGGAAAGGTCGACCAACATCCTCGCATCTGGAAGGCCAGTGAGGCCGGCCATGAACAAACATCGGTGTAGCTCTGCAGATTTCCATCCTATGACGGCTCCAACGAGACGCGTTGAGTTCTGCTACGTACGCCTTTGTTGCATAAGTGGTGCAGGAATGAGATTCGATATTGGTCCAAGCAAACTCATTGAGGGGAGCGAATGAGAAGAAAACGATGGCAAACACCCCAAAAATGATTATGGCTCCAAGAATTGTAAAGAAGCAACATCCTGGGTCATTGTTCCGTCGTCTTCCTGTTGGAAGGAGAGGGTCGACTTCATTGTACCTAAAGATAAATATCAATAGCTGCATCCTTATTTCGTGCGCTGCACATCATGCCTTGAATGAATTCTAGCAGTCACCTCTATCAAGTACTGAGAGGATTGGGTACAGAATGAAAGCTTACACGGTCCTAGAATCAGGAATCATTGGTACTACAATGTGCATCGGGGACTGGCAATTTACATGATGCCTAAGACAATCATGACCATGGGTGTGCCCTTGCGGAGTGCAGTGAGTATGGTCGTGATGGGATGTTTGTGGCATTGAAGCATGAGGCTGGTACGCCGGAGGAGGGTGACTGAAATCACTAAAGTTTGAAACGTAAATGCAAGGAGCTCAACTATCACAGCAGCCTTGTAATCTCACCTGGTATGATGTGACATCGTATCTCTGAGATAGCTAAGGTGCTGCGTCGATGCGGTAAGACCAAAAAGGCAATTAAGGCAAGATCCGGAAAGGCAGTGAGGGCGATTATCGATGTTTGATCGATGTGCTCTGTTTCTGAGCCTCACAGGATTCCTACTGCATTTACAGTAGGCATTGAGATTGTTGAAAAGTACCACCCAACCACTTTTTTTTAGTCCCCCGATTCAGCTGAGCAGCACCACTGCGTACAGCGCGAATCATAAATATATCCAAGGCCTATTGAAAAGCTATGGTCTAATATAAATTAAGTGGAAGCAGATTGTACCAAAGATGGGTAGCGGGATCCTAGAATGCATATAAGAGCTATTTGTGTGTGGACATGAAATCTAAGTCGTGAGTGATTGGTTGTCTAAAATGAATTGCTAGTAATGAGTCGTGACGAGACAGGAAAAAGAAACAGGCTTCAAGGCGAACTGATCTACCGATGACGATATCACGGGCTCACAGTAATCCCGGTACAAACCAGAACCTCACTTCCGCAGCATATGCATCCCACTCTGATGCAGATAGTTTACGAAGCTCACCATCCTCTGCGTACGCACGGCTCACGCCTACAGACAACGCCCAAGCCCACCACGTAGCCCCTAACAATGCGGAGCTGACAGGTCCGAGGATGCCGCATTCATTTGCCCAGCTCCCGGGAGTTAAATGCGAGAAGGCAATGCCCGCAACGAGTAACAAGGAGCCTGTGTAGGCTGGGTGCCGGACATATTTGTAAAATCCAGATGTCACGAGCTTGTGCTCAGGGTACATGGTGAGATCGAAGGTGAACAAGTGACCGAGCTCATGGAAACAGCGCACGCGGATAAACATCCCGAGAGCAGCCATCATGACCCCGAGCAAGAACACGGGAGTGACTAGATGTTGTGTGCGACGTGCAGGACAGAATACCGAGTCAACGTGGCTTGATAGCTGCGTTGAGAACAACGATCCACAAAAATGGTGGAATGTCGAAATCACTTCATATGCAGCGCTCAGCCATAGAATTATGGTGTGGGCCTGGATAAAATACAAAATTTTAAGCAGATACAAAAGCTACAATATCACCAGCTTACCTTGAAGATCAATGGAGCTATTTGCAAGACGGATGCCTCCTCAGTGTGATAGCGCCATTTTGTTGGCGTTTTATTGGGTGGAGTAAATGCAATCTGGTTGCAGAATGCTTGCACCAGGACAAGGGAAGAGCGCAGAAAAAGAGTCATTACAAACTATGCTGCGTAACGAGTGAACGTATATCGAATGCCTTTTATATTGGAGAAACGAATACCCGGTACGGCTCAACAGGGATGAACCATACATTCACGGGGGGTTAGCCGGCAAAGTGTATCAACCAAAGTTCAAAACCAACCAGGGGTTCGTGTCGAGAGCCATCAAGCCGAAGATGTGCGAATTTCCAGTGCTGCGGCGTGTTGCGCTATAAACCTTATCTAGATCGTATACATTATGGAGAAGCTCAAAAGACCTGCAAACACTCCATTGAAATTGATTATGCTGAAGAAAAGTTTCTGCCTGTCATATTTGGTTTCGTGGAAGGTGGGCAGTTGAAACGTGTGTGCCATATCTCGTTTGGGGTGACAGCGCACAATGAGATCACCCTCGGGGGTATGGTACGACCAATGGCAAACCCAAAGTACCAACTAGCAATGATATGATTTATGGACCGTCTCCAACAGCCTGGAGCAGGCCCGGGAGCCGGGTGAAAATCTGTGCTAAATCTTGTTTCATTCGCATGCCAAAGAGATTTGATTAAACGTACCGATGAGTCCATCAACGAAAGCACACTTAGCAATTGGTATTGTTCCTCCGTCGACTCGGAACGTTGTCACAAGCCGTTCATGAACTGCTAAAATCGTGATTATGTAATTAACAATCTGAGTCTGAAGTCGACTTCGGAACTGATCCGACCTGTTCCAGCACTGACTCCGACCAGGACCGATACCACAAGATTATCGATTATCTTGAGCACGAGTCCTTGCGCACGAGCTACGAGAGATTGCATATTGATATCTCCAATGGCAGACTCAAACTGGCACCCCTCTTCATGGAAATCGAGGTCAGCTGCTCAGGTGGGAATGCCATCGTTCAGGTTCAGGCTCAATCGATGATGAACCATGAAACGTTCGATCCACATATCAGATGGTAGATTACCCTGACCAACAACATCTCCAAAGGTCTGTTGTACACGTGCAATTCAATACACATCCGTAATTCACTCCTTCAATTGATCAGAGTCTTGACAAAAATCAATGCTTTACCCCCTCTCGTAACGCCCGCAGAAGTCGGTGTTTAGTATTCCCATCTGCTGCTGTTCATTACCGTGATTGTATTATAGATTGAGCGCCTTCGCTTTCAGATAACTGCTGTGCAGCGGAACGAGGCCTTCTTGCTCCATGCGGGAGATTGCGCCGAAAATTTTGACGCGTGTACTCAAGTGAGCTATTCCATTCTTAATGCAGCCTTCTAAAGCGTTTGGAAGCAAAACATATCAGCAAAGATCGGGTTGATACTTTCGTTCTCTCTCATACTTATTTGGGGTGGACGTCTCCCAGTGGTGCGTTGAAGATGCATGCCATAACGCATGATTAGTTTGCCTGTGCGCATATTCTCACAACGGGCTTTCGTGATTCAGGTACGCATCGGACGCATTGCTGGGCAATATGCCAAGCCCAGGAGCAGTGGGACAGAAACAATTGACAATAGAGAGGTTTTAAGTTTCCGGTGCGCAATGGCTAATTCAGACATCGAGTCAGACATCATCTAACTCCAACTTGAATTCACATTGCAGTGGTGATAACGTCAATGGGTAGCGACAACAGAAGAATCCATTTTGATTGACAACTAAACTTTTAGCAGGCTTGATCCTAATGATCGAACCCCAGATCCTGAGAGGCTCCTTAGGTTTGTACTTCACTACCCTATTATAATCGACATCGAACAGCCTTCCTATATCAGTGCCTACTTTCATTCCACCGCTACCCTCAATTACGTTCGTGGGCTTCTCACATCCGGATTTGCTTCATTGCATCACCCGCGGGACTGGTCGCTCTCACATGTCCGTTCACCGGCGTTACGGTCAGTGTATCCTCTCACATGCTCTTACATGCTCTTACATCCCTGATTTCGGGCATTGTATCTACCGCAGGAGCGAGTTTGAAAAAATTACTCGAGGTCTCTCTGATGCACTCGACTTCAGCCGCACGATAGGCGCTGACTCAGGTAGGGAAAGTGCGCCTTTTGACCGGGGTGGTGGTCGAGGTGTTCTGGGCGAGATTGATTTCTACACGAGGTCAGCTCCCTAATGACATGACATAGTGTGGCGGATCAAATTAATGGTAGTTGAAACTGCAGCCATGAAGGGTTAATGCTGGACTGGGAGCAGGCAATGACACGGGAAGTTGATATCACTGGGTCAGGGCCATCTCCGCAGGAAAAGGGTTTTTACAATACTTCTGCCCACTTTATATGGGTTGGCGACCGTACAAGACAGCTTGATGGCGCCCATATCGAATATTTCCGAGGGATCCGCAATCCCATCGGCATCAAGGTCGGACCTTCATTAGAAAGTGCAGAACTAATAAGGCTCCTACAAAGTATGTATAATTCTGGGATTACGTCTCATAGAAGATACTCATCGCATGCCTCTTTATAGTCGTGAATCCAAACAAAGAGAGTGGTCGCGTGACACTCATAACCAGGTACGGAGCAGGAAAAGTGCGTTCATTCTCGACTGTCTTCGACAATCTTTGACCAAGCTATCAAGATCGGGGATCATCTCCCTGGCCACATTGAAGCCGTTAAGCACTCTCAACACCCGGTCGCATGGGTATGTGATCCCATGCACGGAAAGTATGTTTACATCCTCGATGATGTGAAACGTGAGCGCTAAGCCATTCCAAGCACACTTACCTCCAGCAGCGGCTTCAAAACACGTAACTTTGGGACTATAATCAGCGAGCTGACTTCCTGCATCAGTATTCACGCCGCATGTGGGTCTCAGCTCGGCGGAGTCAGTCTTGAGTTCACAGGCGAGCTTAATGACGAAGGCTTCAGCGTGACAGAGTGTCTTGGAGGAAGCATGGAGCTCAGTGAGGAACAGCTGGGGCTCAGATACCAGGTGTGCCAGATTACGTTCGCATTCGATTGCGATTCTAACCCTCAACCTCAACGAAGTCGTTCTGTGACCCCCGACTCAATTTCGAGCAATCACTTGGTATGACGAACTAAATTTAAGTCAAGAATTACTTTCAGTTGACACATTTGACAGACGTTGCCTTCCTTATATCGAACTACTTCAAGGAGGAAAGACTCGGTGATAAAGGAGAAAACAGTATCTATGCCGCCCTTGGAGGAAGAACAATCTGATGGAAATATGATGAAAGATGTAAAGTCTATCTCGCAAGATGCCATACAGCTGTATATATCCGTGATACAGCAACAACAATGCAGTGGATGGAAATGTAGAAGGGTACTATGAGAGATCGAAGCCAGCGCCAGAGGAGATTGCCTGTAGGAGCTTGTCACGAAGCTTTTTTTCGCTCGTATACCTGGGCAGCTGATTGTAACAAGTCAGTCACGCTATATATGTCAGCACAAAGTCATTCTACCTTTAGGAGGTTCACGCAGGTGCTCGAAGTTGGTAATCGGTGCTCGTCACTCCCTGCATCACGTATGGCAAAGAGAGGGTTCAGCTGCTTAAAGCCTCTGGAGAATAATGAGCGCCTGCAACGGCAAGTAACGAGAAGAAATGGTGGAGGCTATAAACTCACAGAAGTGGCGGTCGACTGCAGCTTGTGACAAATCTCAAGAACAACCGTCGTTGTTCCTGATCGAAATCCTCCAAAACCTACAGATGAGAGTTACGATCGATAATACATTTGCAGTCTATTAAAATACTGACCTTCCAGAAAGTCTGTATAGTGGGTTCGTCATTATCATATAAACCCCCATATTGGGTATGTATTCTCAAGTCCTGCACATCCACAGGTGCGTTCACGCCACCTAGCAATATCTGAAGTTCCTGCTGATTGAACATTCTAGAAAGAGCTATATCAACAATCCAGACAGAGTTAATTTGATCCCAACACACCGAAGCCATTTAGGGTCTATCATATCAGAAAGACCCTCAAAGAATGCCTCGCTCTGGAGCTTGATCTGCTTGCTCAATCTGTAGTGAGAAGTGAGGTAGATATATTGTAGTCGATTTTCCCGGGTCACAGGGACATTGCTGCCATCTGGTATGAGGTCCACGGCTTTGGCGACCCCAAACTCTGGTAACATCCCGCGTCAGAAAGATATAATCCGGGCGCATATTTCAGTAATGACCAACCTTCGATCGCAACAGTGAAGTTCAATGCGAGATCTTCCACATCTCCAGTGTAGTTCTTGAGGAATATGAGACCCTGGTATAAATCAGGATCGAGAGAAGCAAGGTCGTCCAGAAAACTTTGTTTGTCTAGCCACTTTATCGTCGATCAATGACGTGGCAGCTTGTTATCAATGATACGGCAATTACCTTGGCTAGGAAAAACCCTGCGAATGCGACCTCGACGAGGATGCCCTTATAGAGTGCCTTGCCTAGAATCCGTCCGATGAAGCGATACCAGTTCAGGTTATGCGCTGCCTCGGATATGAACGTGAGTGTGAGTATCAAAGAATAGATCTGCAAACAACATACGTTCTGTGGCGTACGAGTGGGGATTAGGGTAAATCTCATTCCTTTTAGTTTCTAGCCATAGTCCACGGTCTGTGTCAAACACTTCCTTGCACAATGAAGTAAAAAACTCCTTGAACACGCCACCGCCGTCAATTCCAGCCCTGACAAATGACCACTCATCAGTATCTGTACATTAGACGAATTTTATGTCTTATACACACTCAGGCTCTCCAAATTGATCGATAAATGTTATAGCAATCGGGGCCCTTAGATCTGCTTCGGCCAGTCTGTCGTATCCATCTTGCGCGATATGGCCTCTGCGAATGGATACATCGATCCGTCCACGTGTGTCCCTATTGCGGTTCCACTTATCGTTCTCTACGAAGCGCCTAAAAATCAAAACACGAGTCTCAAATTGGACAGCGAATGGAATATTGTTGAGGACCCCGAGCCGAGGGGAAAAGTGTGAGAGCTGTCTCTTCGTCAAGGTCCGCGGCGCGGAGGACTCATCGAGCTGCTGTTCTTCGAATCTGTGAAGACGTTAGTTAGCACAGGTTAAAGATGATAGATTCACGAGTGCGACCCACACAGCGGCATCTATGAAAGAATTCATGTCGATCTGAGAGCTTATATGCCAGTGGTTCTCAGGCATGAAAGGTTTGCGGGAGCTGAAAAACATCAAGTCTGAATGAATTACTGAGCGACTGCGATGATATGTGCGGACTTACTCCCGTGCATGAATAGCTTGTAGACATTTCGTTATCTTGTCTCGTACACCTACCCAACGGAGATTCAGACCCGGCACACCACCTTCCTGGATCTTCGTCTGGTCATCCCGCCAGTAAAGAGTAAATGCGATGTTAAACAGCGCACGAGAAAAGGCCACCAGTTCGTCCAAACTTAACGACGTTCGGGAGTTGGAGAAAAATTCATCATCACCCATCGTCAAGAGAGATTGAGTATAAAGCTCAGTGAGTAAGAGTAGAGGTGGCCACGCCGACGCTAGCGAGGGGTCTTGATTATAATCAGTATGATTCATTACAGGAAGCGCGAAGACGAACCCATCAAGGATGACATATTTTCATTTTTCCCAAGTGGAGAGTTTCGTACGTAGTCGCGGTAAATCTCGCGCACAAGCCCACCCCCTCCATATAGCAGCAACGTACTCAGTATTTTGCTCTTCCGGGTAGGACATACGATGCATAAGTTGACAAGCCATGATACAAGATCGGGAAGTGCGCCATGATCATGCTGAGCTGCCTTCAGTAAGGAATTTAAGTGCGAGGGACTTGGAAGGATCTGGAGACGCTTCTGTGTCCGAGCATCAAGCGGAGGCAGCCTTGGCGTCGGTGAAAAAGATGTAACAACTGTAACTTGTGGTTGTTCTGATTCCGAATCACCATCATCAGCCCAAGACATTGTGGGGGCGCGGGCATCAGATACTGATGGAGGATCGAGCACATGCACAGGAAGGATGCTCAGTGAAGCGGTCATGAGCTGGAGATATGTTTTCAAAGACGAAAGAGGTAAAATCGCATATCTTGGGGAGGTAAAAGCGTACAGGTTGGCTATAAGATGCACATGGGATTGGAGAGGTATTGTGGAGACAAGTTCGGCAATAGAAGTCGACAAGACTGACAATGAAGATAAAGGAAGTTTTGCGGAAAGGGCTGTGAGTGACGAGATCGGGATTCGATTTGGGAGAAGAGGAGTTGTGAGTATATGAATGACGAGAGACCGAAAGCACTGCAAAAATGCCTCTGAAGAGCGTTCTAATGTGTTGAGCGGGCGATATATGAGTTCCACAAAGAAAGGTAGAGTTGGGGCATTCTTTGTCTCCGGCCCCTGAGAACAATATGAAAGATATAGAGAAGATGGGGCCAAGGAAACTCACAATGGTTTGTATTGAACGAGCAAGGTATTGATACAAGTCATGCCTTACAGCATATTCGGTGATGCTCACAGTGAGCTGATTACCGGAAAATCCCAATGCTTCAACAGCAAACGCTGGGTTCAAAAGAGCGCACAATACTTGAAGGCATGAGACAGCGCGCTCAGATCTGGATCAAGTTAGCTCAATCAAGAGATTGATAATATATATCAGAACCTTGGGCGATCAGAAACAGAGCGTAGGAGTAGGAAGAAGACTTGTCGCATCAGTACAAGCCAGTGTTCTCGATCACGGCCATGGGCGAGGCTGAATAGCGAACCTAGGTGAATGATTATTTGGTGGAAGCATAGGGTCGTACAGAAGCTGCGTACCTTGAGAAAGGACCTCCACAGCCCATTTATTGAGAAAATCAGTGTCTTGTCCGATGAGGACGAGGCATCGGAGGCCAGTGAGTCCTGTCACATCTCCTGTGAACAGTTCACGAAGCTCTCGGCGGACCCTTCTGGAGTCGGTGATGCCACGCCACCAAGCCTGGATTGTAACTGCACTATCTTGTCGTTTTCGGACAGTTTCCCTCTCAATTCTTCGAGCTCTGGCCTGATTTAAGATGGCTGCTTGAGAGGTGGTGACCGAGCTCGACCCGCCAAGATTGATCTCGCGACGTCTTTCGTCCCCAAAGAGTGGTAGCATATCTTGTGGTTTTGATATGAATTTGCGTGCTTGAAGATTTGGCTGTGAAAAGTAGTTTTGCCTGTTGCTAGAGTGGAGTGACCTGGTTGGTTGGTCGTACTAGGGTAAGTAGCAATGAGTATGTCGTATTATGATACTAGTAGTATGTAATTCGGATGCGGCTACGCGTTCTTGCTTGGTCAGCGAATAAACCCTAACCCTAGAATGGGTTTTGAACTTGGTCACACATCGGGGGTTTCAACGTTTTGCCTCTTGCTAGATTTCAATCAAAAGCAGATCTGGACCTGATTAGACCATTCCAGACCTAGCAAAGAGCGTTCCAGAGCATTCCGAATTGCCTTTCGAATATAATTTTACTGGCGGCAAAAGGTGGTAAAAATGCCACTTTCCCGCCATGTGTCACGTTTAGATATTACATGAAACCACTGCATAAAGGTATGGACGCGACGGCTGCATTCATATCACTCATTACGCGCGCATACTACGAATATTGTAACCTTGCTCTTATTTCTTTTCACACTAGTTTTTCACATATCGACGGTATTATCATATAGGACCGAGCGGCATTGAGTATGCTTTCGCCTTGGTCACAACTATTCCCAATCAGCAGTTTTCACCTAGGATTCACAACTTTTTCGCCCTCTCCTGCATCAATTGACGGGCAACATGTCATCTCAATCCGTCTCGCAGATTCTCCTCTTGGGATACACAAAATCACACGCTCGTTGACTCACGAGGTTGTATGCCCACCACCCTCTCGGCATCCATCCTCGGACGACCCTCAGCTCGCTTGGCAGGCCAGATATCCCAAGGGTTCCTGCAGTCCAAAAACGGAAATCCCTGGTGGATTTGGATTTTATCTCGGTGGGCCCAAAGAAATTGTGTCCTTGTTGGAAGGCGCAAAAGAAGTAGTTTTTGGATATCGGGTGATGTTTGAGAAGGGTTGGGATTGGGTCAAAGGAGGGAAATTGCCAGGAATATGTGCGCTCATCCCCGATCAAGCCCTGAAATGAGATATTGATACACAATTGCAGATGGTGGTATCGGCGATATCGCCTATAGATGCTCTGGTGGACAGCAGAACGACCGTTGCAAGTGCTTTGATGTTCGTCTCATGTGGAGGTAAGTAGCACGCACCCCTTTCTGACTTGTTGCCTGATTCCTGGCTAGGCGTGACGGGCAAGGGGAGATTTACGCCTATCTACCTATAAACGAAACAAATACAAATGCGCTTCTTGCAGTTCTGCCCTGCTCCAGAGCCAACCCTGATTATGGAATTTCAGTCGGGATCGGCGCATGGATCTTTGGGTCAGGTGTCTGGTCAACTGTCGCACAACGTGTTCAACTTAATGATATCGGCAGAGCTGATGGTAAGGCGTGGTGATCGCTTGGGTAATGCTGAATCTTGTGTCCTAGGAGAACTCCAACTCTGGATTAACGGCGAATGTGTGATCCACGCAAAGGGGCTAATTTTCCGAGAGGACGAGGCATCCCATATCAAGGGCATGCATTTTCAGACGTTCTTTGGAGGTGCGCGAATTCTTCCGTTGCTTGTTGTCTGGTAAATGCTTCTCGGTTGTGAATTGGTTTCTCATATTATTGATCAGGACATGAGTCCGATTGGGCATCACCCAAAGATCAACATGCTTGGTTTTCCGATGTCTCTGGAGCCGTCATTCGTTGATATATATTTTCTGAACGAGTCTCGAGTTGATTCGTGCTCGTTCATACTACGTGTATACATCTCCAGTGAGGCACTTAGCCACATATCGACTTAGCCCCCTTTTTTACTTCCTTTCATTTAAAATGTTTATCATGACACACATGCAGTACACCTTTCAATTATTTTTGAACGTGCCTTGATGTAAATATATGTAGGTATCACCAGTCATTCATTACAACAATACTGCAGCAAGTGGTTTCGACTCGGAGCTGCCCCACCAGGCAAGGTCGCTCGTACAGTAAGCATATTGTGCATATTTACCTTATGCAATTCCTTTACCTCCACAGTGCGACCCAAGTAGCAAACAGAGATAGTCTTTCTGAGGGCAAAGCACACCAGCTTTCTCGTCACTGACCTCGCTCATAGCTGACTATTCCCAGCACGAACTTGCGATATTTGTAAACTGAGCGAGAAGTCCGTATGGCCACTGGAGCAAATGGGCAGTCGTGAATCTAGGAGATATGATGAACCGAAAGTTCCATCATGTTGTAACTCTAACTTACTCTCATAAACCAAACATCGTTCTTCATCTGCTCCACATCTAAGGGACCCGCGAGGCGCACGATGCAGATATTTGCATTTCGACACCACCTGAACATTGAGCGTATAGCCTCATCGAGCTCCGTGCTCACTGCTGTTTATGTTGCTCATGCCAATTGGCGTCCTAGTTCCGTCGCCTTCTCTCAAAACTTCGACAAGTTTTGAAACCCATCTTTGCCGCATTCCAAGACTTCCTAGTGGTGATCGAGACTTGTTGAGCGCATGAATGCTATCTAGACAAATTCACTCGCACCCGCTCATCTTTTCCCAAAGCATCCTCAACTGCAGGCGCGTGGCGAGTCTCTCGCAAGCCACATACGCATCATAGAAGTTCGGAGGGATCGAGCGCACGACGAAAACGTACAGACATCTTCATTGAAACGGTGGATGGTATTGGTGTGGGACTGTAATCGCTGCTCATGTCCTCTTAGTTGAACAGCGTTTTAAAATCGCACCGCCTGAGGATTAGACGGTCTGCAACTCGAACGAATCTGTTCGACGGGTTTCTTTCCAATTACAATAGTATTGGGCAACGATGTGCCTGCTTGTCTCCCGCGTGGTTATTGTCTGAGGTATAGAATAAAATAGCCTAGGCCTGTGAGTACAAAGATTTTAGCGTCCATTAAATTGCGTGATCACCGTGCGTTCAAAAGCTGGACCTCGGTGAATATGAAACGGATCGCCGTAAAGGAGGGTGTTGTGAGGGCGGTAAGTTTAATATTACCGTTCTTCCCATGCTCGCCTTGACTGACCTGTCCCACCACATCTCGAATCCTATCCATTGCACCAAAAATTGGGGACAGTGGTGGAATTCCACCATACGATAAATCGTTGCTAATGTCTTCGTTGTCCTTCCGGTTGTCACGTGGGGTTTTGAGCACAATATCACCTCCGTGTGTACTTGCATCAAGAGCCTTCACATAAAAACTTATCTGACTGAAGACATGACGCAGTATCCCGCACGCAAAATCATGGGGAGTAGGGTATAAGCCAACAAAAACACGGCCCTTGCTCGACATGTCGCAAGGTGTTCCCGGAACTCCTCCATCTAAGGTTCTTCTCGACGCTCTATCACACTCATCGTCTTCTCCGGGATCATCAGGGTACTGCCATGTTCTTGGAGAACATACCCTTCGTTCTTCCTTTGCGGAGGAGATGAAGACAGTATACGGACCAGATATAGATATCACCCAAGATGACATTGCTATCACGGCTGGGTGCAATATGGCATTTGTCGCGACTGTGATGTGTCTTGCTGATCCAGGAGATGAAATTATTCTGCCAGTTCCATGGTACGTTTGTCACCTCTCCCTTGTAGTCCCGCTCAAAAGACGTCGAGTAGGTATTTCAACCACCAGTATGGTAGTTTACTCACCGAGTCTGCTCTCATTGCCTGATAACCTGCCCAGAATGAGCTTGAATCTTCTCGGCATCAAAACAGTTCCACTATATACTCGCGCTAATGAGGGCTTCCTTCCTTCAACGAGCGACTGCGAGAAGTTAATCAACCCGCGGACAAAAGCAATTGCGCTTGTGACTCCAAATAACCCAGTTCGTCCCTTGCTGGTTGACGTGCGTTAACTCATCACCACCGTACAGACAGGTGCAATTTATTCTCCAAACTTGGTTTCAAAGTTCGCCGAGCTCGCACAGAAACACAAGATTGCTCTTGTCCTCGATGAGACTTACCGGGATTTTGTGGACATTATGCCCCCGCACACCCTTTTCTCTCCATTTCAAACCGAGGTGTCGAAATCCTCTTGGTCATGGAGATTCAACGTCATCCATCTCTTCTCCTTTTCCAAGTCTTACTCCTTCCCTGGACATCGGCTGGGTTTGATTGCAGCGTCGCCCGACCTCTTGAAACATGTCACCACCACACTCGACTGCCTACAAATATGCGCACCACGCCCTCCACAATTAGCTCTTGCTTCTCCAGGCTTGCTACCTATATTGCGTCAGTCAATACATGCCAGTGCTCAATCGCTCAAAATACGCCACAATATCTTCCGTACACATCTCCCTCCCGGTTGGACAATCGGATCGCAGGGTGGTTATTTCGCCTTTGTAAGGCACCCTTTTGTCGGGATCCCTGCAATCACACTATGCCAGCGACTTGCAGAAGAACTCGGCGTTTTAGCCCTTCCAATGCAGTTCTTCTGCGATGACAGTGTCGGATCTGAACTCGAGTCACTTGGTCAGTCGAAGATGGATTGGGAGCGTTGGATCAGATTCTCAGTGGCAAATGTGAGCGATGACATGGTCAAACAAGTATGTGGGCGACTGCATGAGTGCGAGCAGCACCTCGGTTTGACAGCAGAGTAGTCCAAATTAGTTTGTGCTCACAGATTGGGCCACTTGTTGCCACAAATTTTCAAGATGATTCTGCCGCGGCATCTTGAGGCCAGACTCTGACGGCTCAGAATGATCCGTATCTGGCTTGTTAAAAACCCGGTACCTTGCCGTGATTTGGGTATGTGTCTGAATCGCCCAAGCGCTAAGGTACCCGTATATGTACGAAATGGAGTTTGAGCGCACACACGCGAGACAGATACTTAGGTTGAGTTGAATCGGAATGGCCGCTGTAAGTCCCGGCCGAGTAGATCCTTAGCCAAGAGAATCAGTGACAGTAACGCTTAGCTCATGTTGATCATGCACATGGGTCACCAGGATGTTCCAGCTGTGTAGCTCCGCGCTTTCAGGAATCAGGATCAAGGCCTAATCTGTCATATTGTTCACTCCAGAAACTACAAATTGTCAAATGACTAATTAGCGCGGTGCCTACTACTCTCCTTCTCTCTACGTGGCCACTGTCAATATGATGGCAACTCCAACTTCAACCTTCCGCACAACTACTACTCCGCCTCCTGGACGCACCTTTGCGAACCAGCATACCCTGCCGAAGCTCCCAGTTCCATCTCTCGATGACACTTGCAAGCGCTACTTGACCGCTCTTCGAGGTCTTCAGGACGACAAGGAACATGCTGCCACTCAACATGCTGTTCGAACTTTCTTAGATGGCGAAGGTCCCGCTCTACAGGGGAGACTGAATGAGTGGGCTCAAGAGAAAGCAAGGTGAGTTTTGTCCATCGCTATTTGAACTGCTGCATCATGATGGCTTCCCGGATCTTGTCTTGCAACCCTTTCGTCGCTCGCAGTTATATCGAGGACTTCTGGTGAGTTTCTCCCATCTTACCTCTAGGTACTTCTTCTAATCATAGGTATTTCATCCTTATGGTGGGTAGGTATGAAAGTTATCTCTCGCACAGCGATCCTGTAGTACTTGCTCTCAACCCGTTTTTTGTCCTTGAGTGCGTTTCATGTGATTTTCATTTGACTTCTAAAACCCTCCTTAAATCCACCGCCGGCAGGAATGATCCTACTCCGGATCGGGGCTCTCAGCTACCCCGGGCTACGGCTCTTATCATATCGTCATTAGGCTTTATTCACGATCTCCGCCAAGGTCAACTTGACCCCGATGTCGTACGTGGTTGCGCTCTAGATATGGATCAGTACAGTAGATTGTTCGGGACTGCTCGTATACCAACAGAGGTATGTCTCGCAAAATCATACCTGAACTCAAACCAAATCTATCCGTTCGGCTAGCGTGGCTGCAAGATGCTCGTGAACGATGCAGCTCGTCATATAGTGGTTTTGCGGAGGGGACAGTTCTGTTAGCTGGACATACTAGCCCATGCATTTAGCCACTAATATCTCGCTAGATTGGTTCGACGCCCTTGATGAGGACAACCGACCTTTGTTAACCGAACGTGAGGTTCTTCGCAACCTCCAAGCCATCTGCAAGGATGCTGACAAGACTCCAATCACTGAGGTCAGGACTCATTGAACACCATCTATCTATCTCCTCTGACTGTGGCTCATCAAGGTTGCTCGTACGGCTATTGGTGTTCTCACTACCGAGAATCGGAAAACTTGGTCTTCCCTTCGACATGAACTCGTGCAGGATAAGACCAACGCAGCTTGCCTGCGTCTGGTCGATGATGCTTTGTTTGTGGTCTGCTTGGATGATGCAGCCCCAGGTCGCGATGGCATCGGCGCGCTCGCTCAAACCGGCGAAAAGGGAGAAGACCTCGCTGCTCTATGCAGTAATTTCCTTTGCGGGACTTATGACCTGCGGGAAGGTGTGCAGGTTGGCACGTGTACTAACCGGTGGTATGACAAAGTGAGTCAGCGTTCACGATGCTGATCGGTAATCGATCTGATTCGTTATTCGATTTAAGCTGCAAATCATTGTGTGTGCGGATGGTGCCGCCGGCATCAACTTTGAACATACTGGCGTTGACGGCCACACGGTTTTAAGGTACCTCTTAGTCACCTCAGACTATTTTATTACTACTATATGCTCATGTTGCGATCAGGTTTGCTGCAGATGTGTTCACTGAAGGCCTCATGCTACTTGCGCGTTCAATCAATCCCTCCGCACCCACTCTATTCCACGCATCCCTTTCTCCGCACGCTAAGTCCTATAGGCCTCCCAAGTCGATGGCCAGCGGCAAATTGCCAACATCCTCTCAAAGTCTCTCATATGATACTACACCTTCTAAACTCATGTGGACACTGACTCCCTCAATTCGAGTTGGCATTCGGTATGCTGAGACACGGCTGAGCGACCTTATATGTCAGAATGATTGTCAGGCGCTCGAGTTTAAGGGCTATGGAAAGAATTTTATTACGAGTCATGGTTTCAGCCCCGATGCGTTTGTGCAGATGGCTTTCCAGGCGGCATACTTCGGGCTTTATGGTCAGGATGCGCTTCAGAGACGCCGCAACCTTAATACTGACATTGTGATAGGGAGAACGGAGTGTACTTACGAACCTGCAATGACGAAAGCCTTCCTTCACGGGAGGACTGAAGCCATCCGGACAGTGCAACCAGAGAGCGTGGACTTCACGAAGGTAAGCACCTATACAAGCATTGTGTTCTTCTTTCTTACTGGTTTCCATTCGTCTATTCAGACATTTTTCTCGGAGTGTTTGCCTGATGAGAAGATCCGTAAATTGCGCAAGGCGTGTGATCGACATGTACAACTTACAAAGGAGTGCAGCCAGGGCTTGGGCCAAGACCGGTCGGTTCTCCTGTCAGCTGTACCCCTTCAGTATTGATGGCTTCTTGCAGACACTTGTATGCATTATACTGCTTGCATCAGCGCCAGGTGGCAGGAAACCTCGATCCTTCTCCCGATGACCCGATCCCGAACGGAAACATTCAGAAGAATATTCTTCCATCAATCTTCGCTGATCCTGGCTGGAGTCTATTAAGTACTTCTATTCTGTCCACTTCAAACTGTGGAAATCCTGCATTGCGCTTGTTCGGATTCGGGCCCGTTGCGGCTGATGGGTATGGTATTGGATATATCATCAAAGAGAATGGGATCAGTGTGTACGCCACAATTCTCATTATCCATCTACGTGTCATTGAGACTGACGAATATTCTTACAGCGTCGCTTCATCGAAGCATCTACAGACGCGCCGATTCCTGGATACCCTCCAGGGATATCTGTTAGAAGTTCAGAGGATTTTAATCCAGCTCCATCGCTCTGCAAATGAACGCCCAGCGCCATTTGTTGATCACTCTGGCATCCTCCGTGACTCTAAGACTGGTCGGCCAATCAACGGTCACGATTACGGGTCAGACGAATCGGGCAGCGACTACGGGGATACTATGCGTGAGTCGTTTGATTATGCGCAGTTTTTGGTAGGCTTACTAATACTTATATTCTTAGCAAGTTATTCGTTCTTTGATAGTGGTGATATCGAACTACTCGGACGCCACAAGAGAAGTCCGTATGCAAATATTGGTGTGTCTGACCTCGTGCAATGTTTTCCCAGCGCTGATTAACTCTGGCATGTAGGAAAAGTCCTCCCACTTTCCGATTATTGACAGAAAGTGGCTAAATGTTGTATGTACAAGTATGGGAAAATATATTTTAGCCTACATTTTGCGTGTATCACTGCATTTATGATGTATCTGATGTCAGAGTTGTATATAATTGTATGACGTGGGCTAGTAACACGTATGCGGCATTGATAAACAAACGACAACTGAGATAAATGGATGATATCAGTCTCCTATCATATTCCCACTCTCTTGAGCTCACTACCACTATCTCTGTCTTCATCGAAGTCATCATGTCCACACACACTCTCCCTGATCTCCCATACTCCTATGACGCTCTTGAGCCTTTCATTTCGAGGCAGATCATGGAGCTTCATCACAAGAAGCATCATCAAACCTATGTGAACGCTCTCATTGCTGCTGAGGCTAGCTACGCAAAAAGTTCTACCCCCAGAGAGCGCATCGCCCTTCAGGCAGCACTCAAGTTCAACGGTGGTGGTAAGTCTTCATACTTACTTCAGGCGCTAGATGCGTCAATTGGCTTATCGCTCGTCATCGATCGCGATCTCACGTCAT
Organism: Suillus hirtellus; assembly: GCA_016695485.1. Lineage (NCBI taxonomy): Eukaryota > Fungi > Basidiomycota > Agaricomycetes > Boletales > Suillaceae > Suillus > Suillus hirtellus. The sequence goes on from MU172348.1 coordinate 220,759, forward strand.
TCATTACACATACTTAGGTCATATCAACCACTCTCTCTTCTGGAAGAACCTAGCGCCTGCCTCCAGTGAGGGCAAGGGTAATGGTGGTTCCTTGAAGGCTGGTCCTCTTAAGGACGCCATCGAGCAAACTTTCGGGTCGCTCGATGCGCTCAAGAAAGAGTTCAATGCCACCACCGCTGGTATACAAGGTTCCGGATGGGGCTGGCTCGTAAGTTTATTGTTCCACACACGAATGATGTAGCGCTCATGCGCTTCACACTCAGGGTTTGAACCCAACCACCAAGCGCCTCGAGGTCACCACAACTGCAAACCAGGACCCGCTTCTGACGCACATCCCTATCATTGGGGTTGACATCTGGGAGCATGCTTTCTACCTCCAGTATCTTAACGTTAAGGTTGATGTGAGTCATCATTATTCGTTTGGAGCGAGAGGCACTTCACTGATCACATCTATAGTATCTGAATGCTATCTGGAGCGTTATCAACTTCGAGGAGGCTGAAAAGAGGTTCACGGAGGGTCTTTCTTCTAGCAAGCTGTAAGTTTCCGAGGGCGACAGAATAAAATGAAAGAGAAATGAATTCGCGCCATGTTGTATTATCGACACGTTGCTTGTCGCAATGAATTGTGTTTGTTGATCGTTCTAGGCCAATGATTCGATGAGTTTGATTATCTATCTATTGAAGAATCTGCGCAGGTTTGTTACTTGTCTGACATTTGAGTACTGTTAACCCTTGCGAGCTTGGCTCGTCGCCCAAGGAATCAAGAAGGAACGACTATCTTTCTTCTGTATAGTCTGACTAGGGAAGACTATCGCCTAAGGGTGCCGCGAACTTGGACGCGATCAGGGATGATGGCATTGATGAAGCTTAAGTGACATATCATGGCTGAAGAATGTGGTATGTGGTAGTGTTCTGGCATTCAGTGCGCTTGGGCCATAGAGTCGTCCGTCCAATTATCTTCTGCTCACTTTGAGGTATACGCAGTGCAAGCGGGTTGAGCTCAAGCGTGCACTTCCGGTGGTGCGACAGAGGAGAAACTGCCCGGAATCATTAAACGAATGCTCGCATACAGTGGGGCATACACTTCAATGATGGAGCACGTTACCTGAAGTAACCTGGTCCTGTATTGGCATCGACCTTATAACGCCAGTCTCTTCAAGACATCTGACATCATCGGTCGCTGTTTTGGGTCGTCATTCATGAGCTCTCGAGCTATTTCAAGTAGCGCATGGTGATCCCTGGATGGACTACACAGGGAGCACAGCTCCTCCAATGTCTTTCCACAGGACCACAAGTCCGCGCGGATCGCACTGTAGGGGCCTTGACCAGCCGCGACTTCAGGCGCAAGATATCCGGTGGTGCCAACAATGCCGCGGAACATTGTTTCAGTGCCTTTGATGCGTACGGATCTGTTGAAGTCGATGATAGACAGGCGGCCGCCGTCGACGGGGACGAGGATATTCGGAGGCTTCAGATCCAGGTGCGCCACGCCGTGCTGATGCATGAAGTCAACAGCGTCGAATAGCTGCTTGGCCACAGGCCATAGTTGCGCGCTGGGGTTGGATAGACTGGTAAGGTGGCTGCCAGCCGTAGGCATTGATACGACGTTACCCCCTTGCACCGGCCAGATTTGGACTGGCGAGATGGTGTAGTTTGAGGGAGATTCAATCCCCGTGAGGTATCGCAAGATCTCGATCTCCTTTTGCCCCTCTTTCACGAATTTGAGGTATCCTTGTTGAGAATCATCCTCGATATTTGACACCAAGGCGAGGAACGGATGCTGTGAGATGTCTTGTTAGTGTTACTGTATTGTAGATTGCGGTAGTACACACCCCAAACACAATGAACGAGATCTGGTAATCCATCTTTTTCAAAATAACTTGAATGTCATCAGCATCAAAGATGCCAAGATCATCCTGAGCGCCACTGGCTTCACGATTTTCTTTAGGGATGGAGGTCAATGTCGTTCTCGGTGTTTTGTTGTGCTGAGCCTGTGACGTAAGAGAAATCACCTTAGACGCGGCAACCTTGATGTTGCCAAGGCGTTTCTTGTTATTTGGATCAAGTTTGCCCGCTAAATCGTCGAGCTCCTGCGCGAGGTTGTACATCTCACGAAGGAATGCGACTGCCTCATTGGCCTTTGTAAGGTCAAAATCTTTCTGGGCAATGAATACCTGGCCTCCGTGTAAGAAACAAAAAGCGACGACAAACAGAGCGACAGACCCTTCTATCTGCACCAGGCTGAGTAACGATATATCTTTCGGCGGTCAAATTTGCATGGAGATAAATTGCCACAACGAAGAATCTCTCTCCGCCTGGCATGAAACATTGTCCTACGCGTGCAAGAGCGATGCCTTGAATTAGCATGCGGAGTCGATCGGACTCGTTTTTCTGTGAAACCACTTCACAGATCAGGAAGGGACAAAGAAACGAAGTAGACGAAACCATGCAATCGCTGGTTGGGTTGAATTTGCACCAGACGTTGGGATTATCCCGAGTATTCAGGAAGATGGGAAATTCCCAAGGCGTCTGCCTGAAAAATTCATGATGGTCAGTTGGGCTGTAACAACTGATTCCACTCACTCTTCGTATTTGAAATGTTCACTACGATGGGAAAAGAAAGGCGGCGATATAAAATGCACGGTAAAATTGCTAGCCTTCTGGGAGGAGGAGGAGTCGTTCACCAGAAGATCGCAGTCTTGGTGATAAGAACGGAGGATGTTGAAGAAAGCTGCGAATTCCCGGGTATCCTTCACATCGACATGGCTCTCCTCGGTCGGCGTGAATACAGTGGCTCTAAATATGTCATCAAAAAGTGCCCGGTAACTGGAGGCATTCTCTATGTCCCTCGTCACATCCGGGAGGGGGATGGATCTATTGCGTACGATTGGGGTGGTTGATGGGTTTGGTCTCGGAGAGTCCGCATCAGATGGCGGGTCGTCGGAAGTTGATACAGCGTATAGACGCGCTCGACTTAGTCGATCCTCTATCTCAGCGATTGAATCTGGTCGTTCTTGGCTATGAGTGAGCCATGTGCCACCGTCCAAGTTATGTTCAATGTCTTGCTTGGTCCATGATTGCAGCTTTGTTACAGTGACTTGCAAGTGACGAAAAAGCTCTTCGTCTTTCTCAAGTACATCTTCAATGGCTTTATCTGTCTGGGCCTCTGAAGCAGAGGATGAGAATGTCAATTATCAACAGATACAGCAGTGGCGCACCTTCACGTCGCGGAGGCTTGACTACCAAGTAAATGTGATCGTCTCTCAGTTCTGATCCCAGTACTTTCAATCGTCCATCCGGTGACACTTCTGTCCAATTTTCCTCATCCAGACATTGTTTAATCATGTCGGCCTTGTCCACGGAATCCTCGTCGGGGACTAATACAGGGTTCTTGAATTTGTAGAACTTGCATCGCTTATATGAGATCCTCTTCAAGACTGGATGGGTTTCGTCATAGTGTGACTTGAGATATTCGAAGATATGTATGATTTTACTCTTTGTAGATACTGAAATGAAGTAATGTTCATTCCCCAGCACGGCATAGAAATCAACCATTGCCGGGCCGACTCGAGTCCCGACCCTACGTGACATTAGTTTGCATAGACTCATCAAGTGCAAGTACAAACATTTGCAGGTTCTAGCAACGACCAAAACGCGTGCGTGGCGGGTAATGAAAGACAAGCTTGGGAGCTTCAAGTTGAACGGCGAGATGGTGATGTAGTTCAAGGTTTGAAGGGGCAGTTTAATTACATCACTGAAAGTCAAGACATCAGGGAAAACTCAAGCGCTCATAATCAAGTTCTAACTGATGAAATTACTCGCCATCGTCGCAATCGCCTACGAGCACCCGCCATTTGTCAACCTATGTTATAAACCCGTTGCAATGTAGCTGCAATATGTGTAATAGTTATACAGATATGTAATTATCAATGGAATCCTGGTACATATTATGCCGTTCTTGCAATTCACTTGCAATCAACCTACCATAGTGTCACGAAATTGGAATATCACTCGAGGCTTACAACGCCCATAAAATCAACCTACCATAATGTCGCGAAATTGGAATGTCACTCGAAGCTTACAATACCCATAAAATGAAAACCAAATAAAACACATATCATTGAGCATATGATAGTACAAACTGACAACCATCTCGCTGGCTCTAGCTCGTACCAACTATCTTTCTGTTTGTGCGTTTGTAGGCCTGTAGATCGGCAAGACATATGGCATAGGCTAGAGATGCGTATGAAGTGCTCTGTATCACATTGATCAGTTTGGGGCATTGTCACGAGAAACGAACAAATCTACGCATCCGACGCCAAGTGTTCCCAGAAGGTGTAAGGATGACGGACACTCCACCATTAAGACTTTCTCCCACAGCAATGAGGCGAGGACGGTCAGCTAGCAACCCGCCCTGCTTCTCCATGATGTCCACGAAGGCCTGTGATATACTGAGCCTGGACATCACAAGTCAGCTTGGAGGGACTTACGTCGTGGCGGCCGATAATCACGATCTTCTTAGTTCCTGAGCGAATGGTAATTAGAGGTCCGTGCTCGTTAATCCATCCTGCTACAGTGAGAAATGGGCTGAATGGCGATGGCACAAAATGAACATCAAAGCAATGAGTAAAATGTGAGATTTTACTTGCGAGGGTAGCCCCCAAGGTCTAGACTCAGCAGGTGACCGCCGATGAGAACGGAAAAGTGTCTCTCACGTCGATAACGATAACCCAAGTTGATAAGGCAATGCCAGCATCCGCGCCATGCGGTGATGACACTAGTACTGAGCTGTACATAATGGCTGCATAGTGAAAAACCTTGCGGACGACGCTGGACGGTCATTGCTGTAGCAGGTGCCAAATGTCGCAGACGCAACAGAAAATATTGGGTATGTCACGGTGATAGCAACATTCAAATACGACTGTTGTCAGCTTTAGATTTGCATGTCTTGGGAGCAGTTCATTGTCTTGCATGGCGGGGCGACGTCGTATCTCTTACAACTTAGTATATGGCCATGCCACGCAGGCGTTTGAAGTACATGAGCGCCAACTATGTAGTAGCAGCAGCAGCTACGCGGTTGAGGCGTCCACGATACAGAGCATATAACAACAGACGAGCACTTGTTGAATACGGGGATTATATGAACCACGAAGTCTGTGAGAGGGGATGCGAAAAGAAGACCAAGTTGAAGAATGTTTGGCGAAACGTCGGGGAAGTAAGGAAGCTGGTGGAGTTGCATTTCGAGGAGAGGAACACCAGGAGCATGCAGCATACTACGATGCGCTGCAAAGAAGTGGTGACTCAGTACTAAGTACTCAGATCGATTGCATATGCCTACAAATGATATCATGCAAGGCGGACGTCTACGCACAAATGACTAGATAAACATCGAAGCCTGAAGCAGTAAGGTAGACTCAAGCGTTGTTAATGTTTGTGTAAGAATTGTCATATTGGATTGCGTAAGCTTACTTAGAAATGTCGCCACGACTGAGTATAACATGACAATTGATCCAAACAGAAGAGAGTCTCACAGTATCTGGGTACCCGGCGCCACGAACACGCAAGTGGTACCTTGTTTTATTTATGTAGATTGTGACTAACTTGCTAAATTGCAGGGCCTCTGTTATCGTGCAGTCTAATGAGATTGCTAAAGCCAGTTTACCGTGACATGTCGCCCTTCCGTGGTGCACCCATTTGTACACCATTCCATTCCTCTCGCTCTATCCACTTCTGGCGTATGTGTATTATATCAAGTACGACGACTGGTTGCAAAGCGAGGAGTAGACTTTCCTGGCTTGTGTATCTCTGGGCGCAGGTCCTGCTTCAAGTTTCCTGGTCGCTCGATGGAGTGCTGGCGCGAAAGCATGGATAACAACATGGGAGGTCTGCAGGTATGTTTGAAAATGTAGATAACATCCGCAATGTTAGTGAAGTGCACGGCCCGGCTTCAGGCCGTGGGCTGGCCAAAGCCGAGCCTGATTAGGCCGAGCCGAGCCAGGCCTAGGTCATGGCCTGACAACAGCCTAGGGCCTGGCTTGAGCTGTTGGAAAGCCAAAGCCGGCAGCTCAAGCTGCGGCTTTATGTCCCTGCTCATCATCGATATCAATGCATCCTTACTTTAGGGAGTCGAATCATCTGTTACAGACTTCCGTGGACATCCGGACATCAGGTACGAGTTTATTTACTATATCTAAATATGTCTAACCATTGCTACTCTAGTCTCTTCCGCAAATCCAACAACAAACACTTCATACGTCAGAAACAAAGGTGGGTTGCCCATCTTTGTGCTTTGCACCATTGATGTTACTCTATCTCATGTTGCTTTGTGTTCGAAGTATACTTTTTCATCACGATCTTGATCCTTTGTAGTGGGATAAAAGGGATTCATGGCTATGGTACTGGTACGTCGCTACCCTTGC
>MU172349.1:16822-26838 GCA_016695485.1 Suillus hirtellus
TGACTAAGTTGAAGGACTAGAACTGATAAGAAGACTTAGGCTGAGATCTAGTGTGAGGACTAATATGATATTCAGACTGAGGTACTACAAGACATATACAAGAGTTTATATACTAAGTGAAATAACGGAAGGATCAATAAGCAGAGTCCAAGGCTATGTATGAAGCATACGCAAAGGTTAACAAATGCAAGTCGGAAATGAACATAGGTAAATGGATCAGTAATCATACCGGTAATAGATATAGCCGAAACCACGGAATAGAGAAAATACCGAATAGGCTGTGTTAACATTATATGCACAGGAAATGACTTAAGAAGCTTATCGTATATCGGATAGGAAACGGATCTATACATCGGATCGGACCAGATCGGATATGGATGTACAGAGGTGCAGGGATCCGGATGGGTACTGGAGACATGGATAGGGCATCCGAAGGTCCGGATGAGGCGTGGGAATATTATCGGACATAGGTCCGGAATACGGGATATGACACTTTGATTCATTGTCTTGTATTTGCATCAAGCATGTGATCTTCTGTTTATTTCTCATTGTTTATTTTTATTTGGCTTCTTTCAGCCACCAAGTTTTGTATCTCTATTTATTTCTGACTATTTATTTTTATTTGGCTTCTTTCAGCCACCAGGTTTTATTTGTCATCACATCATGTGACTAGGAAATATTTTGGTTTGTAACATTATTTAAGCTGACTCAACATGTTTAGTCATGATTGGTCATGCTTTGCAATAACATTTAACATGACTCAACATGTTCAGTCATGGTTTGTCATGGTTTGTAATTTCTTTGTAAGATTACACTGTATTTGTAATGTACTTAGTAATAAGCTGATTCATTACCTGGTTTGTAAGCTACATTCTCACCAATCCATCCAATCAATCATGCTTAGTAAGGGGATTCCTAAAAGGTATAAAAGGACTCCATTTTCACCCATAAAATACAATCCTCCTACTTTGACTCTTATCTCAAACTATGTGAGACCACTAAGACTTGAAAATGCAGGCCAACATAAGTGCCTTGAGGTAATCTAAGATATCATTATCTACTCTAAGTTATATACTACCTTACATGGGTTGACTATATAACTTTTATTATCATTATTCTACTCTAGGTTATATACTACCTTACAGGGGTTGACTATATAACTTTTGTTATCATTATTCTACTCTAGGTTATATACTACCTTACAGAGGTTGACTATATAACCATCAAACAGCTCTCATTCTAAGCTTTATGTGTATTCATAAGACTCTCTCTTTCAATGGAAAGTGAGACACACATCTAAGGATGACAAAGTTGAAACAGACTTTCATAGGTTAAAACACAGCCTACTATTAATGGATTTATCCAGAACACAGAAAATTCCACAACAACTTCATATAAGACTACACAAGAAGAGGACAACAAACTAAATCCTCCCAAGAACTTACCATGTTACCTTCCACAAAGTAGAAAAGTCAGAGACTGTGGACTTAAGGACTGGCAAGAAGTCTTCACTGTGTATAATTGTGTTGTCATTATACACAACTTTCATATAATACCCTTAAGTAACAAGACACTAGTTAAATGGACTTAACCAAGCAAGTCTTTTTTGTCCTTGCCAACAAAATCTCCGACCAAGCAAGGTTCAGACATCATGCATCATCAATTATTTCCAGACTTGGATGTCCATTTTGAGCATGGGGGGCAAGGGCCCATTCCCTTCCCAAATATGAGGAGGCAGAGGAAGAAAACAAAGGCAAGTTTGTTCCCACATCTCCATTCCCATCAACTGGTTTCAAGCTGATGCCATCATCCTAAGGTCTAAATGACTACCTCAGGGAGTGGAAACAAAGGGCCAAGGATAATCTGGATATGTTCATGGCAAGGGAGGCTCCTCATTCAGATAGGGTGTATTTGTTATGTGACTGAAATGAAGCTTATAGGTGTCATGACTGTTTTTCCAAGCCGATCTTCTGCAGTAAGTGCTACCAAACACAGCATGTCCAACTGCTGTTTCATAAGATTAGTTGATGGAATGGAGACTTCTTTGAGGAAAGCTCATTGATGAGATTGGGCATGGAGTACCACTTTGGCCATAGGGGACTCCCATGCCTGATGAATAATGGAGGACCTGAAGAGATCCATTGGGAGGAAAAGGATGTCTTTGACAATGATTCAGTGGATATGCCAGTAGTCGAGGAATTTACTGATGATGAGGATATCTCTCCCATTGATGGTATGTCAGGACACAAGGGAATGCCCATCATCAGGTGCATTGTGCAGGTAATGGTGGTTGACATCACAGGCATACATTATCTCATAATCTGTTTCTGCTAATGCACCAATGCTCCTAATGCAGAGAAATAGTTGTTTCAAATGGGTTTGTTCCTGGCCTCTTTCACCTGGCCTAGACCACATTCACATTTGCCTTGCTGGATGATTTTGTACTTGACAATGTAGAGTCCAGCACTTCTGCCATGAACTATTACAATAAATTGTGGTGGAGAATGTCAAGCATATCTCCTTACCTAGTACCAGTAGGACAAATCTTGAGGATGGCTGCATATTGATGTTGATCCAACAGCTCAGCAGGATAGATACAGGGAATTGATAAGAGTGGCAAGGCAATTGTGGCAGCTGAAGCTTCTCAGATGGAATGGTTTTGCTCACAGCACAATGCATCCTAAACTAGGTGAGTTGGGTCTCTTTTGCCCAACATGCCCACAACCTAGGATCAATGTCATGCTACCAACAGAATACAATGAAAGGAAGTGTTAAGGTCATACTCTCATAGGATCGGATCTGAAGGACTTTGGCCTCAGCTCATGTGCTGTGCCCCTTTCCCAAGTACTGTCCCTTATTTCAAAGTACTAATGATGATGTGTCCAAAGGTCCAGATGGTTCTCATAGTGTATCCGGATGTCTTCTGGATATCGGAAATGTGTATAAGGCTAATCTGGATATATCCGAACTAGAAACTAACAGAGTAAAGACTACCTGAAAGTAGAGCCAAGGGTATAGACTATCGGAATCTATCCAGAGTCTTGGAGGATGACAAGAGTAAGAAGGACTCAAGTCCAGAGGAAAGAAAGAGGACAAACTAAGATGATATTCGAACTGAGGTACAACAGGACATATAGACAAGTTGATATACTAGTAGACATAATGAAAAGATCAGTAAGCAGTATCCAAGGCAATGTAGAAAGCATATGCAAAGGTTAACAATCGTGAGTCGGAAATGAACATAGGTAAATGGATCAGTAATCATACTGGTAATAGATATAGCTGAAACAACGGAAATAAGGAAATACCGAACAGGCTGTGTTTAACATTACATGAACAGGAAATGAAATAGGAAGCTTATCTATATTGGAATGGAAGTGGATCTATGCATCAGACCGGATCGGATCTAAGGGTCTGAAGTCCGGAAGAGAAGTGTGGATATTATGGGATATAACAGGAAGCCGAGATGGCTGTATGGCTGCTCATTGGTCATGGATGGAAATTTCAAAGCTGAGCATCTCCACCTGACAAATCTGGATAATGAAGTATGGCTCATGGATGGCCTCGGGTTCATGGTCAGTAGAAAATGGTACAAGGCTCACTTGGCCGTAGCAACAGATTCAATGCAAAGGTCCAAGTGCAACAACCACCAAGCAGTAAATTAGACCAATGCATCTCAGCACAAACTGGAAGCTACAGGCATCAGTGGATGTGTGTGTGCCAGACATGGATGCTTTGTCTCTCATTTCATGATAGATTTTCAAAAGGGCAAGAAGTGAGACCTCCTAAGAATGACTTTGTTCACAATGGCTGACCTTTGGGACCAGGCAAATGAACATGGACTACATGCTTTGCAATGCTCTTGGGTACAACACTGAAGGATTGGAAACTGCTTTGACATTTTACGATGTAAATTACCAGTACAACAAATATCTATTGCATCAGGTCAAGGAGAGCCCATATCTGGCAATCCCATTTGGAATGGAGATCATCCTGGGAATAGGTCTTTGGTATGTGCATGGTCACCAGGACCAGTGCCACATGAGATACACTTTGAATTTTATTATGGAAGAAGCAAGAATCAATGGGGAGATCATGGAGATGCTGTGGGCACCTCTCAACATCATATATCCTTCCTGCCAAGGTATGTCCACTCCTCATCAGTAGGAATGTCTTGACTACCAGATGAACAACTACAATTTCATGAAGATGATCAGAATGAGTAAGACATGTGATGGCTGCAGATAGCCCTGCTGATCATCCTGCAGGCATATTCCTGTGTTGGAAATACAAAGAAGCCCAGTGAGGTGCTGCTGAGAGCAGCAAAGCCTTTGACAAATTGAATGAGACTGCAGATCCTAACATGGTGACAGAATGGCATGAGCAAGAAACAGCTGCTAATGCATCTCAGGCAGAAGACCCATCATCCATAGATATATATGAGGTTTGGTTGGAAAAAGATATGTATCGTGGCAGATGTGGTTAGCTGCATAACAATCAGTTGACTTGATTGTAGCATCAAGTCGGAAACAAGTGGAGCTCAATATCCTCCAATCTCAAGAGCATTGACCTAAAGCTCATTGCAGGCTTGGTGCTGCCACCTGGATAGCATCCAGCATCACCATTGAGGAGTCACAGATAGCTTTGGCCATGGACTTATGGAAGCTCGGCAGACATCCTTCCAAGACTCAGGAACTGTCTATTGCCCATCACAGGGTCGCTTTGCAACACACCATTAATGAGTTTAACCTGGCTGCTGAATGATTTCTTGGTCAAGATTTTGACATGGATGAAGATGTGCTGGACATGAATCTAGCATTAATTGATGATGATACAGATGCTCTTGAAGATGATTGGGAGGAACTTGACATAGAGCCCTTGGAAAATCATTGTAGGGATTCATTTCTGGCTGGGTTGGTAGGAACTGTTTTTACCTTACCTTATGTTGGCACTTTTGTAGCTTACATAAGCAATCAATCTTTTTACCAGTATTTAGTGTGAGTCAGAGTACTGAGCAAGTTTTTATGATATTTCCACTCCTCTGAGCCTCTAGCCTAGTCCAGAAACCCTTTAGGGTCAAATAGCAGCTAGGTCCTGCAAGACCCAACATTGTTCAGACTCACCATCTGAATTGTTGTACCTTCATTGTCCCACAGCAGTCTTTCACCCTGAGATTACTATCATTCCTCTTCCATCAAACATTGGCTTGGCATGGCACAATGAACTGTTGGTGACAGACCTCATTGCACAGGAGATTACCCTAAGAGAAGGACAGGCTAACAATCTTTTGCACCTACTCCAGGTTCATCTTGCAAATAAAGCTGTTCTCTTTCACACCACAGTCCATCTACCCAAATCACAGGCCCAGTCAACCAGGGCCTGGGTGCAAGTGCATTTAGTAGAGTGAGTGATCAGGCTCAACAGCCACATGTTGTGAACTCAGATGGTTCTTCCATACAGTTCCAATAAAAGAAGATCTGCAGTATAGGAGTAAGTAGGGTTTAAATAGGTAAATAATCGTGCACAGACCAGTCCCAGAAGTGTTGTAAAAGTACAGAAAAAGGAAGTCAGAGATAAGGAGGTCCTTATGGTCGATATGAGGTAGACTAGAAGTAGGGTGGCAATCAAGAAGAAGAGAAGATCATACATACATTGTCCTGTAGGCATTCAGTGAAGAATCAAGAAGGATGGGGATCAAAAAGTAAGACATGTGTAGTCCTGCAAGGTGAATAGAAGAAAATGATGGGGTTACTATGACATTACCCCCCTGTCAACATCCAAAGTCTCCAACTTCAATCATAATTTTGGTAGAGCTCTGGGTTGATGTCTGTGTTCTTGGCAAATTGTGCTTCAAACTCATCTGCTTCGTTGTCTCTTGCATTCTCCCATTGCTTGAGCTGATAGTGGAAGGTGTGGGTGCCTGGAATGGCAGGGATGATCTTTTTGCCTTTAAGGTCAGGACAATTGGCAGAGAGGTGGCATGGTTTGTGCTTGTTACAGATGTGGCAGAAGTATTTTGGACATTTGATCTGATGGTGACCTTCTTTATTGCAGTACCAGCAAGTGATGGTGGAGTAATCAACACCATTGCAGTCATGGAAAGTTTCTTCAGATGGAGCATGGACTGACTGCAAAATGTAGAGCCCATTCAGTAACATTTTCCAACTTAGTCGGACAGCCAAAGGTTGAGATTCTGCCCAGGTAACCGGGCCATCCAAAGTGGGCCTATGGGTGGGTGAGAGTGGGTGGGTCCACAGTACAGAAATCACTGACACTGGCAGTTGGGCTGAGGTGTGAGGTCCATAGAGATGAGTGGGTCCAAAATGTGTGACCAGGTAGGCCTGCATGCTTGAGGGTGAGAATAGGCCAGGTGGATTTGTGAAAATTTTAATGGATGGGCCCAGCCTGCATGTATGTGCACATATGGGCTAGGGAAACAGAGCAACAGATGGGCCTAAAATGCATGACTGGGTGGGCCTGCATGCCTAAGGGTGAGAATGGGCTAGGCAGATTTGTGAAAATTTTGACAGATGGGCCCAGCCCACATGTATGCGTACATATGGGCTTGGGAAATAGGGCAATGGATGGGCCCAAAATGTGTGACCAGGTGGGCCTGCATGCCTAAGGGTGAGAATGGGCCAGGTGGATTTGCGAAAATTGTGACAGATGGGCCAGCTTGTAGGCATGCTTGGGAACATGGGCAATGGATGGGCCCAAAATGTACGACCAGATGGGCTTGCAATACCCAAGGATAGGCCCAGCGGATTGCATGTAATCTTGAAAATCACAAGGGATGGGCCCACCATGGATTTCATCTCAGAAAAGGCAAATTGGCCCAGTGCATATGCAGATGTGGTCTCGGAAACAGTGATGGATGGGCCCAGTCCGCTGTGTTTGGACTCGGAAAAGGCAACCGACAGGCCCAGTCCCCCATGGGTAAAATAACTTTGGGTGGAGTCTCGGGGAAGGCTATGGATGGGCCCAGAACATGCTTATTTGCTTGCAAAAATGGTGGCTGATGGGCTGAATGTGCTTGGAAGGGACTCAGGAATAGACCCTTCCACCCATGAGTGTGGAATTGGAAAGGGCGATGGATGGGCCCAGCACTCATCATATATTGCTGAGAATGGTGGAGCCCATAGATTTGGTCTTGGCAAAGGCGATGGGTGGACTCAACTTGTGTGTATTTCCAAGAATGGTGATGGATGTGTACAGCATGTATGTTGCATGATGGAAAGGGGCTACAGATGGACCATCTGTCATCCCTTGCGATGGCAATGATTTCCGGGCCCATCAGGCAAAGATAACAAATTGGTCAGGTGACAGACAGAACCTTCATGTAGTTTGTGCTCGGCCAGAGTGGCAGATATGCAAAGACCCTTACCAACCCTGGGTTCTGACGATGTCCCAATGATAGGCCTTTTGCAGAGTCCACAATGTGCTGGTGCTTTGAATTGTTTTTGTTGTATGCAAGATCTACTGGGCACTTCTGACATCCTATTTGCGCCTTGGTGGAATATAGCATATCATCTGCGGGCTGACGCCATTTGATGGGCCATAAACATTTGCTGGGCCATCCGAGATGCCCTTCATTAACGAAGAGTTGGCATTGCCAGACCCATCCGATATCCTGTTTGTGTGAGGGCCAATTATGCTTCCTCCATCCCGCTCATATGTCCACTGGGCCATTGATTTATAATTGGCTAGGGTGCCATCAATGGAACCTCGGACTGTCACAGACATTGCTCTTGATGCCTTCCTCTATTTATAATGTTTGCTGTCTGGAATGCATTGGGATGTCTGAGCAATCTTTTGCACAAGACTACGATCTCCAGCTAGAAGTCAACACAGCCAACGATGTCCTGATTATGCGATTGATGCATCGGACACAAACCACATGAGTGAGAAGTGGGTTATGGCTTGTTGTGGTTGCAGATGGCGGTGCACATGCAATGTATGGATTGGCCCAGAGAGTGCTGATACAGAGGGGCCCAGCTGGCCCAGCCCATACACATTTGTAGCGTGGATCAGTCCAATGCAGAAGTATCTGGCGCAACCGGTTGTTCTGAACCTAGTGCATAGAAACTCTATATGCAGATTGGCCCAGTGCACAAGCACCTGGAGGAGCCCAACTGGTCATTCTGGTACCAATTTGGTGTGCGGATCAGGCCCAGTGGGTAAATTGTAGGCCCAGTATGTGTGTATCTTGATTTGGGCAACTTCCGGAAGGCTCAAGCGACACGATGTGCCACCCATTGATATTGCATTGCGGCAGGGAAAATGGAAGGACCCAGCTAGTTGTTTTGAGCACAATCGATGAGTTTAATTAATGCATATACATTGGTGCTCAGGACATGTTGATGGATGCGCTCAGTCCATAATATCATATATCAGCCAAGCAAGTAAGTAATGCATTCGGGTCTTGTTGGGGCTTGGGAATGTTGGGGCCGGAGCATGATCATGCTGTTTTGGACTCTAAGTAGTCAGCATCATACCTCAGTAGTTTAAAATCTCGGCAAAATATAATCGAGCACCAGTGGTCCCGGATGTTGATGGCAATGTGGGCCTTTACAAAGGTGACTCCAAATGTGAACTCCTGAATGGATATGTCTCATTATAAACAGAAATTTTCAGCACTGTATTGGCATTAAATAGATTGGTTGTTGCTATTCAGAACTGCACCATGATGACTGGTTCTGGAAGCTAATACAATCAGACAACCACATATCAGGTCATCACCACTTGGTATGGTGGGTGATCACAATCAGTTCCAGATGCACCTTCTGTGTATGATGCTGAATTATGTCGGATATATGCAGGCACTGTCTGGCCAGTATCATGATGATTCATGGAACCAAGAGGGTACTCCTATTGCCCGGCTCATGCTTTCGTCCACCGGACTCCTGGATGCACTTGCCAGTACAATAATCTCATGTGAAGATGATTTGCGCATGCTCAGGTCCCAACTTTGAGTTAGAATGAAGCAATACTATGATTTGACAAAGATCTGATAACAATACCACATACACAATTTGCATGGACTCAACTTATTGAACTTGGATACAAATGCAGCGCCAGGCTGAACATGCAATATTCTAACAGTACACAGTCCTCTGGAATATCTACAGTACATGCAGGGGTCCCACGATCAGATCTATCCTATATAACTAGTGACTATTTAAAGTCGTCATAATGTTGTCCATCTATTTTAGGGATTCCAAAGATTTCCACCAGGCATCAGATTTGTTGAGCCGTTGCTCTAACTTGTCCAACCGCTGAAGCAGGTTGGTCTCAACTGACCCCACTCTGACCTCCAATGCATCTACCCACTCATTGGTGGTGAGGAGATCCAACCTCTGACCGAGGTCCTGGATGCCCTGCAAGATGTCTCTTGCGGTGGGCTCTGGTTCCAGCAGGTTGGTGGGCGCAGGTGATTGCTGGTGTTCCGGCTGTATTTGAGCCTGACCCAGAAGGACCTCCCTGGGCTGTTTCTCTGCTCCTACCAAATCCAATGAGCTCAACTTGTTCTGAGGCCACGAGAAAATGTACCTTTGCTACCAGCAATGCTCTGTTGAGAGTGAGAAGGACATGCCACGACTTTTTCAGAGACAGCTTGGGACTTGGACATCTTGGGGGTTTTGCATGCATCAGAGGATGCTTTCGCCACATTACCTTGCAACCTCTGCCAGACACCAACACCATCAATTGCGCACACGATCTTCATGTTGTCACAATTGGCGCAGGCGAGGCGTGTATACCTGAATTTCTTGTCAGGGAGGACAAGGCAGGCTATGTCCAACTTGGCACACTTGTCACAGCGCCGGGGGTGGTAATGAATGGAATGCTTCAAATTCATTAGCCCATGTTTATAACGATGCATACTGTCATATCCCACATTCCGGACCCACATCCGATGATATTCCCACGCCTCATCCGGACCTTCGGATGTCCTATCCATGTCTCCAGTCCATCCGGATCCCTGCACCTCTGCACATCCACATCCACACGTCCACATC
>MU172349.1:27178-189378 GCA_016695485.1 Suillus hirtellus
TAGTACCTCAGTCTGAATATCATATTAGTCCTCGCACTAGATCTCAGTCTAAGTCTTCATATCAAATCTAGTCTTCCAACTTAGTCAGTATCTACCTCAGGCCTAGGGAGGAATTCCCTAGGCCAGAGCTCCGCTCCTCCGCTCCTCCGCTCCTCCGCTCCTCCGCTCCTCCGCTCCTCCGCTCCTCCGCTCCTCCACTCCTCC
Organism: Suillus hirtellus; assembly: GCA_016695485.1. Classification (NCBI taxonomy): domain Eukaryota; kingdom Fungi; phylum Basidiomycota; class Agaricomycetes; order Boletales; family Suillaceae; genus Suillus; species Suillus hirtellus. The sequence goes on from MU172349.1 coordinate 27,383, forward strand.
GCTCCTCCGCTCATCCACCCATCCGATCCTCCAAAGTTTCCGGAAGCCTATCCGGATCTTTCCCGCGGTCCTCCGGACCTATTCTGCTTCGGACTCTGTCCTTGCAGCCTTCCCTCTGTTTGCTTCTACTTGGGACAAGTCCCAAGTAGCCATTATACGTATCTGTATTAGGACGCAACCTCGTTGTAATTTCCGGAAGTTCCTCCGGAACTTTCCCGCACTCATCCGGAAGTTACTTGCACCTGTCCGGAAAGTCCTTCCGAAGTTTCCCGCGCCTTCGGATGTCCTTCGGACATCTGCGGATACCTTCGGACTTTCTTCGGACACCAATCTGAAATTAAGGGCACATACTCGGGTAAGGGGCGCAGCGCACGAGCTGAAGCCAAGCCCCTCAGAATCAGTCCTACCCTTTGTGCATGGTCTTAACACATACACATACTTACCTGCCAAGGAGTAGCGACATCAGAATCCAAGCCCCATTCTGCAGGCTTAAAAATGGCTCAATGTCCATGCTATGCTTATGTGAGAATCACTTACCTGAGTTTCTGCATCCAGGAAATCCTTGTCTGCGACTAGGAGAACATCCTTGTCAGTAGCGACAGACGGAAATTCCTGGAGTGGTAAGCTGTTAGATGCCTGATCAAAGATGAATGGACATACCCTTCATTTTACATGGATGACTCCTCTGGTTGGCTCTTTTTCGACATTGGACTTCACCTTCCTCATCTTTTTGGCAACTGTGATCCCATCAATATCTTCATCTTCTGCCTTCCTCTTCTTGCTATTGCCAGCCGTGAAAGCTGTCTTCCACTGTTCCCTCTCAGCTTCTGGAAAATACAAGTGTTGGTATCTTAGGGGCGGATGTGCTGGACAACCGACATGGGGCAGGTTCTTGGCCACTCGTACCTGTCGTTTTGGTTTGTCTACCGGTTTAGCGATGACATCCAGGTCCGTTTGGGATGGCATAGAAGGCAGAGTTGAGGGAGTCAATGGTGGGACGATGAGGGCCAGTGGTATTGGGATGGTGGCGGGAATATCAGTCAATGTTGCAATGGCGGGAATGTTAAATGTGGAGGAGGGGTGATAGTCCATGGTCTTCTCAAATCGTGGGTGGTTCTTTATCTGAGGGTCATCACTGGTGATGGAGGTCCAGTCGGGGACGTTTTCAAAGGCCCCACCCTTTGAGTGCTGTCTCACAATGGCAGCAAATGAGAGTAGCTGTGGGGAGAATGATGTAGCATTCCCACTGTATAGTTTTAAGTCTTTTGCCTGTGTCGAATGTCTTAGTTTAACACAGAGAATTTGCAATAAACATAACAAACACTCACCACATGCCTGGCAATCTTGTCCGACAGCTTTAAGCCCTTGGGATCACCCTTCTTCACCTTGATGCAGCGCTGAGCGAGTGATTGCACAACAGTGAGCATGGCATTCAGGGCATCATTTGCTACTTCGGGAGGTATGGCCATGATGTCTGATTTGAAAGAAAACACAGTAGTGAACAGGGTAAATACAGCAGATATGAGAAGTTGACTTAGAAAATTCCAACAAGTCTGGATTGTAATCAATCCAGTCATGAGTAATGCTGGGGACTTGTGGCTTGTGGATAGGGAAATGTGGATCAGTGGCAACAGTATTGTACTTGGGAGTGGTTCTATTATTGTCCTATGTATTACTAATAATCCATCCACCAATGTCTGGATAAACCGATACTGCATGTTTGAACGAGCCAGACTCTCTGCTGCCCTGCATCCACCCATCTTGGTCAGGGTGTGATTAAACTTCTTATGCTCATTTTCCCCACGATTTCCACATGTGATACTTCTGAAACCCTATGCTCGGATCCACTGGCCAGAACTTATTTGTTGTCAAAACCCCATTACTTATTTGCTGCCCAGCTTATACAATTTTGTCACTGCATTGCAATTATTCTACTAGTAGCAGTTGTGAATGCATTTGACAAGTGCGGGTGAACAAGTAGCCTATGTAACAGATAACTACTGATATGATTTATGTATGAAATGAGCTAGCTAATTTGGCAATTGTAGCCCAGTAGTAGTGCTGCCATGGTCAGATTCGGTCCGGTTCAGAGGGTCATCGAGGATAACCCAGAACTGGACCAGTGATTTGGTTCTACGAAATGTCTGAACCCATAACCAGACCATGGAGAACTGTTCTCTGTGGTCCAGTTTGGTTTTGTTGCATTCCAAACCAAAACCGGACCCAAAATTTTCTAGTAGAGTCTGAATGCTGTCATGGAAAGGTGAAACAGGTTCTGGCAGGCTTTCTGCGATTAAATCAAAGTGTAGGGTGTCTATGACAAGCAGGTCAGCTCTTTTGTGGGCAGCAAGTGAAGTGAAGGTGTCTACACTTATGTTGGGGAGTGCGAGTCGATTGAGGAGGGATCCCTTTGCGAATAGATAAATCCCAGCTAGGTGAACGCATAGCACCCAAAACAAGATACATTGCAGTGCTATCAATTTCAATGCTGAGTGTCCACTCAACATCACTGAATTCAGTAAGGATTGAGAATGCTCCATTTTACGAAAAAGTTGGCTGTCTATGAGATATCATGTCTATGAACGACTTCTTATGACTATATATTAAGAAATTGGCCAGAAGGTTGGATTTGTCTTTATAAAGCCAGCCTGTGTGTGTTTGGCAAGTTCTTGGTACATATGGGCCTGCCGAATTGCATAACACTTGTGTCCCTCCATTTGTGCCTTGCCATTCAATGTGAGCCTTATCAACCACATGCTTGCTTTGAAGAGGAAAAACTCCAGAGTCCACCCCATTTCATGTTCAACGAGTATGAGTTCTTCCGCCCATCGGTTGCATAATGCTTTCATGCAAAGCCAATGAACCCTGTAAACTGTCGTGTCTTGAGCCTTGGCTTGAAATATCCGGATTACAACTGACGTACATTCATTCATCCAATTGCTGCTGACAGAATTGCCTTGTACGTCTAGCGACCAGAATCATGGGAGAGTTGCATTTCGCTGCCCCCAGGCATTCAGGTCCGCCACGGCAGCAGTGGTTTTGAGATGGCACTTTTCCATCCAGAGATACTTCTTAAGTAGGCCATGAGCGTCTAGGTTTCCTAGTTGTGCCCGACATTTCATATAAATCATCGTGTTGAGTTGGATGACCCTTTCAACTGAATGAACCTGTGTCCATGCCCTCATTGACTTGGCTTGTGATTTCGCTGGATGCACGGCAGTACGAAAGAGCACAGCCTTATCCGCTAGATGCATTCTGATTGCTTGCAAGGCATTGTTGGCCTGACCTTCCCGAAGTGCAATTTCCTGACCAATGAGGTGTTCAACTCCCAGCTCCGCACAGCGTGCTATGCTGAAATTAGATGGCAGAGGTATCACGGTCTTCTCAGGGTAGAAGAGATCCTGCAGCCGATGTCCATGTGCTTCAGGTTCAGATTCTGTATCACTGCCATTAATCCCTTCATCTTCTGAATTGTCATCCATGAAGTCCAAGTGAAGATCTCTGATTTCATCATCAATGTCAAAGCCCTTGCCAAGATGTGTCGCTGCCACCATTGTAAACTCATCTATCTGACTTTGCAATTTTGTCTGACATCTGCATATATCCAAGGTTTGGGTTTCTGTGGGGTGTCTGCCAAGCCTCCTAGTATCCATAGTCAGCGCAATCTGCATCTCTTCTATGGTAATGCCAGATGCAATCCATGTAGCAGCACCTCATTGCAGATTCCCACCCAATCGGCCTACCCGGGAGGACAGCAAAGCTAGCTCCTGCTGCTTCCGAGTTGGTGCTGGTCCATGCAATCAGTTTTGTGGGGCGGATGCTGAGGGAGCAGAAACTCACCCCTCTTTAACTGAACTTCAAATACATCCATCGCCGATGGATCGGTGACTCAACATGAATGTGCATATCGGTCTTGTTCTTCCCATGTTGCAATCATGATAGGATCAGTGGTTTCATTGAGCTTGTCAAAAGCAGAGGCACTTTCTGCAACACCCTTCATAGCTTCCTTGTATTTCTGGCAAAGAAAACTGCCTATATCAATGCCATTAGAAAATCTTCACCAAGGAGATTCATAGCTCAACTCATGCAAATCATCTTCATAAAATTAGAGTCATTCATCTGGTAATCAAGACACTCTTGCCGATGGGGAGTCGACATCCCTCTCACAGCGGGAGAAATGATATTCAGAGGCGCCCACAACATCTCCATAATTTCTCCATCGATCCTAGTGGCCCCGGTGATAAATGTTGATGCATACCGAACATAGCATTTGTCTTGGTGTCCATGAACATGCCAGAGGCCAATTCCTGGTATGATCTCCATTCCAGAAGGGAGGCTCAAATAGAGGCTCTCATTTACCCGATGCTGGAAGTGCTTGTTATACTGACAATTAATGTCATAAAATGTCAAAGCTTGACTGAGCCCATTTGTGTGGTGGCTTCATGCATTACATAGGGCATAGTCCATATTCATTTGCCTAATCATGGAAGTCACCTCATGAATCAAAATCGGTGGAATCCTGAAACATACTGTTCGCCCTTTTGAAAATCCACAACCAAATGAGGTACAAAACAGCCGTGGTGGGCGCACACGCACCTGCCTATCCCGGTAGCTTCTAGTTTTTGTCATGACACATTGGCCTGGTTTACAGCTCGGTGATTGTTGCACTTGGACGGTTGAATGACGTCTTTGGCAATGGCTAGATGAGCCTTATATTGGTCTTTGGAAACCATGAAGCACTGGCCATCAGTCAATCAGACTTCATCTTCTGGGTGAGTAGGATGAAGGTTCTCTGCTTTGAAGTTGCCATCCATGACCAGTGATCGGGCATAGAGCCAACTGGGATCATCAGGGTGCCTATTGGCTGGTAGTGGGGCATTAATGCTGGACTGAGGGCAAGCCAGGCAAAAGAGAGCGAGTTCACCAGATGTTGGCCTTCTTCTCTCATAACCAAACCCATTCCATTTGAGCAGCTTCAGCTATCACCATTGCTGTGCTACCCTCATCAGTTCTCTGTAACGGTCCTGTGGGAAATTGAGCATTGATGATGTTGAATTTCTATATGCAACACCTACAGGGACTAGTTGCGGAAATATACTTGACATCATTCTTCTCAACTTGTTGTAGTAATTCATTGCTGAAGTTCCGCATTCCAAGTTGTCCAAGGTGAAACCATCCAGCACCAGAAAGGTAAATGCGGTCTTCGGCTGGGTGAAGGATGCTGGAAACATGCCCATCTCAAATAATTGCTTGTTGGTGGTACAAGCATTCAGACAATGACAAAACTGTATCATGAGCGAATGTACTCCAGACTTGTCAACAATGGTTATGCATTGCTTGCCGTTCAAGAATGGAAGTTTGAGTATGGTAGGGAGGTCCTCTTCCAGTTGATGTATTGGCTCGTCGGTGTCCTCCCATTTGTGGATTTCCCCAAGTACTGGACAAGGCTTTCCCTGATGCCCCAAATAAATTTCCATGCCCATCTTAGTCAGAGACATTTCCTCAAAAAATCCTCCATTCCATTTCCCTATCTTATGGAAGGGCAGTCTCTGGTGCTCATCTCTGCAGCACTTCAAACAAAATAATGGCTCGCTGAGACAGTCGTGGCACCTATACACAGTTGACTCAGCACTGCACAGGCAGCATGATTTATCTGCTGGTGGAGCCTCTCATTCGTGGAGGATCTGGAGGTAATCATCAGTCTGAAATTTCCATTCCCGGAGATAATCATTTGGGCTCTAGGACATCAGTCAGCGCAAAACATATGGCATGAACATTGTAGTGCACCTTTGTCTTCTTTCTCCCTAACGGTAAGTTGAGCGCACCAATTGGTTCCTTATTACCAAAGTCCTCATAGTCAGCATTGAAATTGGTTGACAATTTATCCCATGCCCTATCAGAATTATGTTTTCTTGGAGACTTTGCTGGAGATGATTGCACGGATGGGCTTGGCTGACTGGGTTTGACTGGACACCACTTCCCTTTCAAGCCGCAAGTTGTCTCTGTTGTTTTCCATGTCACCCATTGCGCTGTTCCCTGTGGAGCCAATGTCCTTGCCCTAGACTTGCCCATGTGGTGACTGGAGACTTGTGTGAATTTTAAGACAAGCAAAATTTGCATGCTAACACTTGGCTCGCTTAATAGCCAAATGAAGCACAAATTAAGTAAAGGTCATGATTTTAAATAAGACCCCATTCAAAATAACCTTGTCCTTCAATGATGTCCAACCACAACTCTGCCTCTGATTCAGAGTCCAACAAACAACCTCCAGCAAATGAAGAAGAGGTTGCTGTCCTGCAATCTTACCTCGAGCAATGGCACTCTGCTTCTACATTGGAGCGCAAGAATATATTGAAAGCAGCTACAATGGAAGCCTGGACGAAAGCACCAATCATGTCAATTGTGCTGTTCAAGGCTCGTAAAGCAGTGTGTGGCCATTAATTTTTTGGTATATGATATGCTCCTCATCGTTATTCAGACATATGAGACATGGTTCCACAACCATGCCAAAGCGAAGAAACCAGGGAAACCCCCGATCAAGATGGGGCAGAAATGGACCAAGAGAAGCATCATAGACACACTCTGGAAAAAGGAGCTCTTGAAGAAAATCGAGGACGAGACTGGTGCCAAACCCAGAACAAAGGAGATGATGAACCATTACACAGTCCACCTAAACCAGCTGATGGCATCACTGTCACTGGAAGACCTTCAAGAAGCCAAACAGACAGCCGATGAATGGAATAGTCAGGGTGTTCCAGACGATGTCAAAGTCGAGATTGTGAGAAAGAAGGGCGACAACATGATCCGACATTTTTCATCAGAGATGTGGAACCGCACAGGAATAAGAGTGTTCGTTTTATCAGCTTGGAAGGATGGAGAGAGCAAGGTCCAGGTGGCTGGGTGCGTTTTCTGACCGCTGTGATCCACAATGTCTCACCCCACAGACAGACATGACTATAACCAAGAGTTCAGTGGTGCCAAGTCATTCATGAAGAGTTACAACTGGAAAGTGATTGAGCCAGAATGGGATGCATATGCTGCCAGTGTATTTGGTATGCCACTTCATTATGTATCCAGTGCAAACTAACTGCAATCAGAGGGTGATGTGGACGAGAATCTGATTGCTCAGAAGAAAGGCAGACAGGACAACATGTATACCCTTGACATTGGAGATGATGGATATCCTGTAATCCCTGAATATGTATCCATAGACTTAGATACAAAGAAGGCAGTCATCTGGGCATTTTTGACATGGCACTACAGTGCGTCAATTTCCTTCTTCTGGTGAATTCAGTGACTCAAACAACATGAAGGGATGTGCTGTGGGGACCCTAAAGTTTCTATACCATGGAAGTATGTGATACCCAGGTACGACAAGATCATTCCCATACAATATCTTCTGGAAGGTCACAATCTGTTATGACAGTACGTCATCACGTGCGGACTCGGATGGTATCAACCGACAGTAGTTACAAACAAGTAACGTCTGGTATGCCGGAGTTGTGAGGTCGCCTCTACAGAAGAGTAGAGGTTGCTAAGTAGACGGTTGTCGACTATGATCGCGAGTTACAGACAGTAAAGGGTCTCAAGCCTATACCGAAGGTGCGGATCGTTGGGGCTAGTAAACCAAGTATGAATTGGAGTGCTAGTTCTGGAGTAGATCAAGTAAACCGAGTAAGACTAAAGTAAGGAACATCTACTCTAGTCGTCGTGACTTTATGTAAGTCTACTCTTCGTGTCTAAGCTCAGCTCGAAGCTGGGTTCTAATCTACTTATCTATCGAGTCAGAGATAAGCGACACGTGGTCTATCTTCTATCTGCTGCGGCGCAGTCCGCAGTCTTCTATCAGTACATGAGGCAACCATGAGGCTTGCCTTCTATCTTGATAACCATTAATAGACCTTCTAGGTCTATGTCGTCATATGGTATCATTGTCGTCATCGGCTTCTCCAAGGTTCGCCGATGTTCTAGTCGCTATCTGTAAGCGTTCCCGAACGCTTACCTAAGCCCGGCATCTTCTGGCTTATCTTCTATTTGTCATAAGGCCTAGTTCGGCCTATCTTTGTCGTCATGGACCTAAAGTCCAGTTCTTCATCGTCATGGGCCTCCGGCCCATCGTTCTGGTTCGTCACTAGCTTTCCGAGCTAGGTGCGTGTCTTCTTCTACATCGAGCTTTCTGGGCTCAATACATATCCCGTGTTCTATCATTGCCGTGCGGTAGCAGAGGGCAGGTCTGTAGCTGGGGGCTCATGCCAGGTCATGTGACAGCTTACTGTAACACAATCTCGCCGAGCCATCAAAGCTAAGGCAGGTCCATGCCACAGAGCTTTTACGATTTTGGTATAGGAGACAGGAAGAAGGCGAAGAGCACGTCTTCAAATTTACAGGATGGTGGGACAATGATAGCCAGGATATCATTCTTGCAACTGACCACAATAGGCGTGTCACAAGCCAGGCACAGCCAACCACCCAGACGAAGAAGCCATTGGGATCAAAGTCGAAGAAGCATGGCCATCATGGGCAATCCACAGGTGGACAATCTTCTGGTAAAAAGGGGAGCAATGATGAGCTGGCCCCTGCACATCGTTCCAGAGTCAAGGCAATGAAGAGAGCCTCATCTACAACTCCCCGAAACAAGAGCGAGGGATCTAAGAACAAACGCACATCTTCCGACAAGGACATAGATCATATTGGGACAACCAATGAGTCCTCTGCTGAACCATCTGAGCAATTGGATGATGATGTACTGCCTTCATGGAAAGGAAGGCAGTTGAAGGGGAGAAAGTCGCATATGGGGTTGCCGAGGCACCGCTACCAAGTGTCTGCCATGAGTAGCAATGACTCTGACAGTGAGGTTGAACAGAATCTCCCTCAAAAGGCCCTTGCACCTTCAGACAAACATGTCAAGATGGATATGGTAAAAAATAGCAAGGCTCGGATCCTCGATATCAGCTTGACAGATAGCAGCATGATAGATGATGTTGAACAGACTGCAAAGTTGACTGCATGCAAGGGATCTAAATCCGGTGTCACATGACCAGTGATACTGCCCGCCCGCACAGTAGGACCAGCCTCCTGGTCTGGTGGCGCCGCACCCAGCTACCAGGTGAATGCCAGTCATGTGGAATCCGCATCAACAAGGACAGCGGAACCTGCAATGCCCATAGCACGCCATCTGACCAGTAAAGAACATGCAAAGAAGGGAGGAAGGAAATGTGCTGCTGAAGAAACTTTAGAAGGGTTGCCTCCTAAAAGGAAAAGAGGCCAAGCAATTGTAAAACAGGTCACCAAGAATGAGATAGAGCCTGTGGCAAAGAGACTGAAGAAATGGGTCGCTGAAGAATCCATGGAAGGATCTCCTTCAAAACGCACCCAGAGCAAAACATCCAACTGCCTTCCCACGACGTGTGCGCACAAGCCAAACTCCTGATATGCTACTGACTATGTAAGAACTTGAGCATGAAATTATGCTGCATGGTTTGTATCATAACTCTCTATTCTGGTTTTCTTCGGATACAGAGACATGGACATTGTACATTTTGTTTGTATGGTGATACATAATGCTACTACTACATGGTTCTTTCTATGAATGAAAGTTATAAATCCTCTCAAATCAACTGATGTCTACTGATCACCTTGCTGAAGGTTTGTTATCATGGCATCCAACAGATCCATAATGCACCTGTGGATGTCCAGCAATCAGTAGATTGCAACAACATTCTCACCAAGCTCTGTCACTCTGTCCCATGCATCTGCATATGCACCTATGAGCTTTTGGTTCACCCGCAATGTGGCTGCTGGAAGTGAGTCGGGCATGCCAGCAGGATTTTTCTTGACCATATTTTGTGTAGATGCATTTCCTGTTCCAAATATATGTAAGGTATAACCATTCTACAAGTCACTATGACTTACACTGATCAGTACTGATGTTGTTCAGGCGCTGGATGGCACGGTGCATCAACAGGCTGGCCTCCTGAAATGTGTTCCATTGGGACACTCCGTGTGAAGATGCTGAGCAAGTATTCACTGACCATATGAACTTGCTCCATTTCAAAAAAGCAGAGTGGTTGTCCAGGTGACAAGCCAGATGGCAATTACTCTTAACTTCTTTTGATCTAGAACTTCATCACGTCCCTGGACCTAAATTGGTCGCCCCTGATGTTCTCTCCCATCACCCTGATCATGGTGATGGATCAACAGACAACACCAATACCATACTCCTCCCTGACTCTATGTTTATCTGTCCTATCGATGACAATTTGCGAGTAGCCATTGTGTCCACTACACCTCTTGACGACCCCCTCTTCTCTGTAGCACAGGATGCCCTAAATGGCCTGTGCCTGCCCCCTATGAAGTCATCCCTCAGCAACTGGCACATCAATGATGGAATCCTATTCTACAAGAATCACACCTATGTTCCCCCACCCCAGCACTTGCAAGTACTGCAGAAACATCATGATCACCCCACCACAGGGCACCCTGGGCAGTTTGAGACTGAGGAACTAGTCAAGCAGGAAGCCTGGTGGCCCAGTATGGGCACATATATCCAGAATTATGTAGATGGCTGTGCCACCTGTCAACAGATGAAGGCAAATACCCATCCTGTCACACCACTGTTGATCCCTATTGGGACCTCCACCACCCACCCTTTTTCTCAAATCTCTGTTGATCTAATCACCAACCTGCCAGTCTCTTCTGGCTTTGATAGTATCACTGTTGTGGTTGATCATGGGCTTAGTAAGGGGGTGATCTTCACTTCCTATCACAAATTGATCTCTTCTGAAGGAGTGGCGAAACTTTTTCTGAAACACATCTTCAAACAATTTGGTCTCCATGACAAAGTAATCTCCGATTGCAGACCCCAATTCCTGTCCAAGTTCTCAATTGAACTTGCTCAACTCTTAGATTACTCCTTAGCCCCATCTACCGCATACCACCCACAAACCGATGGGCAAACCAAACAGTTAAACCAGGAATTGGAAATGTACCTCTGGATGTATTGCCAGAATAACCTCTCAGAATGGGTAGAGCATCTCCCCATGGCAGAATTCATTCACAACCATAGAAGGCACTCCACAAAAGATGCATCCCCCTTCTTCATCATGATGGAATATGAACCAAAGGCCCTCCCACATATTCTTCCAGAATCTAGTGTGCCTGCTGCAGAAGAATGGGTGAAAACCCTCCAAAAGATAAGAGAAGAAGCCATTCCCTGCCATAACATCACTATGCAACGAATGGCAGAAAGATCCTTTGGACAAAAGTATCAACCATGAAAGATTGGAGATAAGGTGTGGCTATCTGCTGCCAATCTAAAACTAAAACTCCCATCCCAGAAACTGGCACTGAAAAGATATGGCCTATTCCCTATCATGGCCATACTTTCCCCCATCACATTCACACTCCAGCTACTGCCACAATGGAAGATTCACCCCACGTTCCATGCTTCACAACTATCCTCCTATTGCAAAAATGATGTACATGGCCTGAATTTCCCAGAACCTCCACCTGACATCCTAGAAGAAGAAGAGGAGTACAAAATAGAAGCAATTCTCGCACATAAAGGGGCAAGGAAGCATTGATGATACTTGGTATCCTGGAAAGGATACTCTTCTGCCAGCAATGAGTGGGTCCCTGCAAAGAACCTGGAAAATGCTGAGGAAGCCCTCAATGCCTATACAACCAGAAATGCACTTTGAGATTACTCAGTACCTCAATGACATTGTTCTCACTCAGATTCAAAACCTACAGCCAATATGTCCTTCCCCACATCTACCTACACACTCCCCTACCACTCTACCTTCGACACCACCCACCTCAATACCAATGACAAATGATATGAAGCCTTCATCACCCATGCAGAAGACCTCACCCTCATTGAGGCCATGATCCTCTGTCCCCAACATGCCATTGAGCTCACTCAAGTTCTCTTTGAACAAAACGCCCATTCCATCAACCTCCTCATCAACATTGTCTGAGCCACCAAGCTCATTAAATGACTCATCTGCCTCATTGATGACAACACAGTTTGCCACAGCATCATGCATATGCAGAGGCACATACACAACTTTGCTCTTCATCTTATTCCTGAGGAAGTTAAAGACAATATTAGGACAGTCATCCACATCATTGCAGAACAAACAGCAGGTGTTGCCTGCCTGCCTTCTCCTATGAACCCCCCAGCCGCAGATGAAGTCCCTTCTCCTTCATATCAAGATGCAGTACCCACTATGTCTTCTAATATTCCTAATGAGTTACTGGCTGTGGTCAATAATCTTATGCAGGCAATGGAGATGATGATTACTTCCCTTAGGGAAGAGGACAGTTGGGCAGTCCCCATCCCACCTCTGGCAGAATCCACCATTGAAACAATCAAGCATCCCCTGCACCTTTATACTGCATTCTCAGCCACCCACGAAGAAGTAGTGGCTGATCCTAACTACCAGTACCTCTCTCACTATGAGGTGCAAGACTTAGCCAATGTATTGGCTGTGCTCCATATTCACCCCCCGCTCGTCATCCCAAACTCTTTATCCTCACATACCTTCCAAGATGGGATCGTACCCATACAGGCATTGGGAAAAACTTAACCACCCACTCCTGCTGAGCTAAGCATGGAGGCAGAGTGACAAGACATCGCCTGCATACACCTGGTACAATGAACCACACCTTCCAGGAAAAGAACATGGGGCCACCGCACCCATACCAATAAAGGGAAGAAGCATACCACTAGTGCTGATGAAGTGCTCAGTCCAAAACCCAGCCTGTCGCCCCTGTGGGCAACTTCCTCCAACCCTGATGAGAATCATGTTTGCAGATACTGCAAGACACTCGGGCATAGGCAAGTCCACTGCCCCGAATATTACTGCCATGTTTGCTGGGAACTGTTCCCCAGTCACCTTTCATTTTATTGCCCACACTATACAGGGGAACCCCCTACTTTGCTAACTTGGAAGGATGACAGATTCTACCATGCACTTGCACTCTGGGAGAATGCTAGAGATGAGGCTTATGCCACCCAATGCTGGGAAGAAGAGGAGCTCTATCATGCAGAGCAGATGGTAGGTGGTTCAGATGATCTGGAGTATGTGGACAATCCCATCTACTGGGCTAACCAAGATAAGTGAAGCCAGTGTCTTCACCCCTAGTAAGGGGGTAATGTTACAATCACCCTCACATCACCAAAATTACCAAATTCAGAGATGGTCATATATTACCATGTCGGAGCTACCATACCTGCCATATGTATCTGGTGCAAGTCTCAATGTAGGGCAATTCCAGGAAACTCAAATTCTGATATTGCGACTACCATATGACATTAAGCTAGCATACTGATATATCAGACATTACTATGTACATCAGGCATTTGAATTTCACTCAGATTTATCAGATATTGTAATTGCATTCAGATACAACAATGAAATGCATTGAATTACTGGTAGTATAAAGCAGTGAGGTATAATTGAGTGTATCGTTTTGAGCTTATGTATGCAAATGCGGGTAATCGCAAATGGACACTAGAACAGGAATATGAATGATCTATGAGCAGGTCAATAACACCTAAAACAATACCAAAAAAAAACACTTACCCACTCCAACAAGTAGCCACCAAACACATCTTGTCATTGTCATAGTCTTGACCTGGTGGGTCTCCAGCCCATAGACATGCGAGAAGTCTGAATGTGGTCAAGTTAACCTTTGCACTGAATGCCCTGCAAAGTGTTAGATTAATGTGAGGTGAATTTCGAAAAACCTCACTTGTCAGCATCCTCTGAAAATCTCTCAAGTTCTCTGATCGGACAGAGAAAGTGTGCTAGAAGTTCTAGTGATGTGCAGGCCCAGCTCGTCCTGAAAGCCCCAGCTTATGCTCAGCTTGGGGGAACTTGCACTTTGCAAAACCTCAGACCAAGCCACTGCTTGGCTTGGGCTCAATGATGGTTTTCAAGAACAAAATGATCTAAAATTCAATGTAAGTGTCAGTATACACTTGTCTAGAATTGCCACATACATGCAATGCTTCTGCTGGACTGTGAATACTGTGGATAAGAGATAATCTCATGTGCCATATATAAGCAGATAGCATACGAAGACTGAGTCTGCCACCCACCTCATGTAGTTACTAGTAGGCACACACACAAGCTGAGAGCAGGATACAGCCAGAGTACCATCAGCATGGGGTAAGCAGGTCAAAAGACAAGAACATGCACATACTGAGAGTGGGACACAGCCAAAGCACCATCAGTGTCGAGTAAGCAGGTCAAAGATGATAAGACACACAAGCTAAGAGCGAGGTGCAGCAAGAGCACCATCAGCATCAAGTACACAACGTAGAAGACAAGATCACACACTTGCTGAGAGCAGGACACAGCCAGAGCACCATCAACATTGGGTAAGCAGGCCAAAAGATGAGAACATGCACAAATTGCAAGCAGGACGTGGCCAGAGCACCATCAGCATTGGGTAAGGAAGCCAAAAGATGAGAACAGAGACAGAGAGTCCTCTAATGGCTCACATGGGACTGGTGGGCACCCATGTGCACTTTTCAAATGCATATACCCACCCTTTTGACTCATGTTAAAAATCAAGTCTGTTTATGAACAATAACAATACCACTTACACCTATGGCCTCAGTGGGAGACAAAAAATCGACAGAGAGATCCTGTAAAAACTGAGATTGTGATGATGAAAAAAAGAAGACAATGTGATTGTAGTAGTAAGAAGATAAGATGAATGTAGTAGTTGTAGGACTCAGAGTCAGATACAATGACGATATCACATCACACCATCATACATTACAAACAGAAAATAAACAGATCCCACCGTACTTAGTACCATGCCATAGCGGGTTTTCACTGAGGCTGAAGCGCTGAAGTTCAAACTCTCCATGAGGTCAAGATTGTGGCAGACGACAGCAAGGAACTCGATGATAAAATACTTATGGAGGAGGGTTCTGGCGCCCTTTAGGTACTTTACTTCAGTTTCACCCATTTTTCATTGTATTACTCTATATAATACATTGGATGTATCTGGATATGTCTGATATCTGGCTGACAGCTACTCTACTGGATGACTTGTGTCTGACAGATGGTATGTTTGATGTCATTGTATTGCTACGATATTTCAAATGTTGGATATCACAGGTATATACAATTGGCAGTGTCAGAAAATTCAATATGTCATGTGATATCTGGATTCGGTAATTTTGGTGATGCACCTACTTACTTTTTCTCTGACTTCTTGCACTACATACTATGCTTATGTACAATTCCCTTTCTTGATTCAACTACTTCTTGATTCATCTTTCTCTTGTATAACTATCTCACCATACTCTTGGTCCATGCACATATAGTCTCGTATTTAAGCATGTGTATTACTACTTAGATTGTTACTTCAATCTTACTAGGTTTTACCCAGAACTTCCTTTGCTTAAGACCATCAATCTTAAGTCATCTAAACTGATCTCTTGGCAAAAGCACTCCTTTGGCTAAGTCTAAGAACCCCTTCTTGTTTGAAGGGCTTTATGGATCTTAGCAACCAGAATGCTCTGTCAAGCCTTTGCTGTCAGAACTATCCTAGTTCATAACACCACCTGAAGACAAGGATATGGACTACATGTATTATTATGTGAATCAGTATGTATTGCCTTTGCTACTGCTATGCTTATTTAATTATTCATTTAGTTTTGTAGATAGGGATACATTCATGCATTTTCGAGGAGGTGGTGTGGGCCACAAGATGCCCGAAGATCTATATGAGCTTCTGCAGAGTGACAGCAATGTGGAGGACACAGATGAGAATGAAGACCTTAATTTTGGAGAGTTGGATGAACCTTGGGGAGTGTTACGCACTCGAATAGATCTGCTATGCAGAGCCCTAAGAGGGGCATTGTCTGCTAGCGGTCGTGACGTTACCAGAAGGGTCCGGCATAGTGACTAGTAATGGCGACTATCGTATCGGCAGTTACTAGAGATGCGCGTGTCATGTGACTTGTAGACAGATGTCTTCAAGTCACCTTAAAGTACAGACAGTCGTGTCTGGACAATAAGGGTCAATCGGTGTAGACTCTAGCGCAAGGAGCACTAGAGAAAAGATACTAGAGACAGAAGCTGAGGGGGCTTCTGAGGGAAGTATGTTCCAGGGAAGATCGAGTAGATTCAAGTTAGAGAAACTATTGTACAGGAGATCGACTACTTATACTATGTGGAAGGGTTTAGGGCAAGGTCACCATACTGTGGGTAAGGGTAGAGGGGAAGACAGAAAGGGTATAGGTATGCTGGCCAGTTAGCCATATTAGTAGATGGAGGTCGAATGTGGAATGAGACCAAGAAATGTTGGAATGAACCAACGGTAAATGATACAATGTGCGCAGAGCATGAGTCAGCAGAATCAGATAAGAAAGATAAGGAAAGCCACATTGGTGGCACGAGTCAAGATGAGTCATAGCCCAAAGGCACGTGTGCACGTGTGTGTGAGGAGAAGGGGACAAGGGACTGGGACGGTCCCGAGGATCCGGTCAACGGATAAGCGGTTAGAGAAGAGCAAGCCAGAGGCATGTGAGGGCGAGGACAAAGGGAAAATGATAGGGGGCCAGCAGACCAATGTTACTCTGTAATAGGGAGGGGATGCTGAAGAGATTGACAAAGAGATTGATGAAGAGATTGATGAGGGCAGTGAGAATAGTGAGGATGAAAATACTAACAATTCAGATGAAGAAAATGCAATTGTAGCTGACAAGGGAGAGGAGCTTGATGAGGATGTTCTTGCACAAGAGGGATATGGAGCTTTGTAATGATCACACTTTATCAGACTCAAAACACATGCTAAGGGAATATCACACATGCATCAGACTTATAACAGTATATCCTTTGAATCCAAGTACAATAGGGATGCTCAAAGTTAGGTGCACACACCACACACCACACACCACACACCACACATGACCCCCTTGCACATGCAGCCCCACCCAAAATGGTAACCTTAGATAATTGTTGGACTTTGGACTAAACCTTGTGGCATGCAGTGCTGAAAAGTAGTAAGTACTAGTAGTCATGAATTATCATTCCTAAACCTTACCCATTGTGACCCTTATACTTGCCAATAGAGTATTTTGTCAGTATGTTATGTTATACATAAGTATTTTGATTATTTTAATCAATTCAAAGTCATATTTTGAGTGATCACGTGATATAGTAGTCTCAGGTAGCATTCCTAAACCTTACCTGAACCAGTTCCAAACCTCGTCATCCCAAAACCTTATGGGCCTGGTTTAACTTTCCTGTGTAGTATATTTTCCAGTATATAGGATGTTGTGCTTTTCCATATATCTTTGAATTTGAATTTTGATATTTGGCAATATCATGTGAATCATGTGATCACTCAAAATACGACTTTGAATTGATTAAAATAATCAAAATACTTATGTATAACATAACATACTGACAAAATACTCTATTGGCAAGTATCAGGGTCACAATGGGTAAGGTTTAGGAATGATAATTCATGACTACTAGTACTTACTACTTTTCAGCACTGTGTGCCACAAGGTTTAGTCCAAAGTCCAACAATTATCTAAGGTTACCATTTTGGGTGGGGCTGCATGTGCAAGGGGGTTGTGTGCAGTGTGTGGTGTGCGGTGTGCAAAGTGTGCATCTAACTTTGAGTGTCCCTAATGTATACATGAATCTGCGATGTCCTCAACAAGCTCCTCCCATTGACTGTGTGTTCAAAGTGGACTGTGTGTATTGCACAGAATATCAGGGAGGGGTCAAACTTAGAGCAGTATATCATTGATATATCAAGATGACAGAAACATCTCATTTGTATAGCACTCACAGGAACAATGGTAAGCTTTGAACTACTTGACATCATAATGATCAAGTGTTGGCATCATCTTCACTCATAACCCTTGACCCAGAAAATCTTGTGACCATCAGCCTAATAAGGTAATACCTGTTTTCTGGACTTTTGGTGATGACATATTGTGGGGGGATGTAGTGAGAGGTAGTGCCCTATATACTAGGATTTTGGTGACCAAGGGAGCCGAGAAATGTTTTATTCATCGTAGTTTTCAAGGTCCTTTGTGAAGTTTGAAATGGTTCAGTGCAAAACCGGTGCTTATTAATGTTCAGACTTTGTTTTCGAGGCAAGTCTGGCAACCAAGCTAGCTTGGAGTCATAACAGGGTACTCAACACTCTAATTAGCCTGATTACATGGGAACTACAGGTGAACCAAGGGACAAAATTGGCCGCAGAAGGGTGAGAAGGAGCAGAAGCCAGAGAGAAGGAGCAGGGCAAGCAAGCCTGAAGGTTCTGTCCCAATTAGGCCATATTTGTTGATCGAGAAGCTAGATCCATGACCGGAACGACCAAAACAAGTTCCCAATGGATCTTGACACCATTACTACAGGCTATAATGTCATAATGATGTATCAATTACCTGTCATTGTAGAAGGGTAGTGATACATCCATACCTATAAACCATAGGCATAGACATATGATGTATCAATGATATATCACTTGTCCCCCACCTTCAGTAACCAATAGAGCGTGATACATCACCTACCACCAGTGATAAATAATATATTTCATGATACATCACTGCCTCATATACTAGTAGCATATCCACTGTAAATCATGATACATTGCATTTTATTGATATATCATCGCCCTCTACTGAGTATTAATAAAATATGCTACTTGGATTGTGATATATCACCAGTACTTAGCTTTTTGAATTCAGCGTCACCCTACTAGCAGTGTGATATATCATGATGTACTTAGCTTTTGAATTCACCCTACAGTGTTCCATGTGATATATCACTTACTCTGGTATAATGCGGCTAGCCATACAGTGTGATATATCATGATGTACTTAGCTTTTGAATTCACCCTACAGTGTTCCATGTGATATATCACTTACTCTAGTAGTATACTGCGGCTAGCATACAGTGTGATATATCATGATCTTACTGCCAGTATATCAGTAAAATGCTAATGATACAGTGTTAGATGGTCTGAATTGTCTTGCGGCAGAAGCATTCAAATACGAACACCAAAAAATCTCAAATTAACATTGTTGACAAGGGTGCATAGGCGTAGTATGTATCTATAAGGCTGGAGGCCCACAATGACCTCATTTCCGAGACTTTTTCCGAGACTCTGAAGCTTGTACCGCGTTCTGCTTTCTCTTAGGTCCCGCCTTCGTCACTTGCTGTAAGCTGGTATCACCAATTTTGTTAGCTTCCTCTGCTCGAGTTGAAGGACGTCCTGAGCATCCCGAGCGCCTAGCTTGGGTTGCGACAGTGTGTTCGGAGGATGTTGAAGGCTTTGAATTATGCACCAACATGACCTGGTCAGGTTCGAGTGGCAGCGCAGGTTGTGGTGAAGAGACCAGCTGCGCAGGTTTCTGTAAAGAGACTGACAGTGCTGGTTCCGGTAAAGAGACCGGCAGTGCACATTCAGGTACCGGCAGCGCGTGATTGGTCAAAGAGACCGGGAGCGAAGGTAAAGAGACTGGGAGCGAAGGTAAAGAGACCGGCAGTGAAGGTAAAGAGACCGGCAGCAAAGATTCAGGCAAAGAGGCCGGCAGCAAATGTTGATCAACAGGAATGTCTGGTACGAAGGTGAGTGGTGGGGAATATGGCAGTTGAGGCTGCATGATGGCGCTTGGGAGTGCGGCAGACATAGTCCCATTTCCGTTGAACCCATATTCCCTTCTCCAAGCAGTAATCGGCGAGTCTGGAGCGATGGAAGACATGTAAGATGGGTTGGGGTCTGGGTGACTTTGCCATCCATTCCATTGGGGTGGATCAAGTACCAGACCAGAAGTATTGAACTCCTGCCCTTGAAGTAGGCGGGCACTTGACTGGTCTGATGGCTCGTCTAGTGAAATTAGGTCCATGGTCCATGGAGGCGCGCTGGGTGTGGATGCCGAAGGGTCCATGGTCAATAGAGGAGGCACACTGGATGTAGATGTCGGAAGGTCCGTGGTTGATAGAGGAGGCACACTGGGTGTAGATGTCGAAAGGTCCATGGTCGATAGAGGAGGCGCACTGGGTGCGGATGTTGAAATGAAATCTGTCGTCAATGGAGGAGGCGCACAGGGTGCAGATGGCAAAACGAGGTTGATAGTTGATGGAGGAGGTGAACTGGATGCGGAAGCGGGAACTGAAGTTCCCTTCACAGAAGGACCTATTGATATATCAGCTGTTATTCTATGAACTAACCGAGGATGATACTTACCATAGATGCGACCCAGGTATTTTTCAAACGGTAACAAATATTGTTCGTGGAAGTTTGGTGTCGATGTCTTGAAGCTCAAACCCTCCAAGGATTTACCATGGTGATAACTAACAAAAGATGACGAATTAACTTCTTGCAAATGAGATAGCAAGAAAGACGCACCTTAACGTCATGATATCACCTTCGCATAAAGGGTCAGGCCCACCCATAACAAGTGAGTAGTGCCATCCACCCGTGAGAGTTGAAAGCTCTTCGAATATTTGACCCAGCACGATGGGCAGCTCTTGAATGGCACTTCCAAAAGGCATCAGCTGAAGCGCTGAAGTCGGACACAACAACATCAAAGAATCGCTTACCAGTAAATTTCCTCTTTTGTCCGATCTTGACCCGCCACAACTGATCCCAACTTTCTGGCAGCATTGATACGCACAGTCTCATCACAAACCTCATCCTTTACATCTTCTGACTCATTTGCAAAACATTCGCTCGTGTGCTGCCGGATAGCATGAAGCTTCTGATCAGGTAGTACAAGGTTGTTTTCCTTGATGTCGTCAGAAACTAAGGGCTTGACTTTAGATTCATAGTGAATTTGCGAGTACACCTCGACTTCTTTGAGGTCTCGGGTGCCTCGTGCACGCTGGCCAAGCAACGTAGTTAGGATTTTGCTAGTTGAGGTCCCACCAGGTGTAGTTTTTCCTTTGGTATTGTTTCGAAACCACTCCCGCAATTTCTGTAGACCAGCTAATCAGGATTCCGACCTATATTCAGCTCGATATCAAAGAAACGCACTTTGCGTCGATTCTTGATGGCAGCATTGAGCACCTCTGTCTGCTCTGCATCCAACTGGGAGAGTTTTTCCCCGTCGCTCACACTGTTTTCATGGTCCGGCTCAGCGTTGACCTCATCATTGGCCAAGTCAAGACCAGATTCATCGATCTCGGTGTCCTCGTCAGGTGAGTTTTTTCTTGGCTCTCTGGGCCAAACTCTCAAATGTTCGGGGAAACCACTGAACCATTTTGGGTACAGTAGTTCGAAGAATCAAACTATTTTCTTTTCTTTCTGCATCTGAAGGTATGTTGGCACTTCGTTTTGCAGCCATGAAAGTTCCACTGCCGTCGTCCACCTTGGAGGAGCCATCTGAGCATACAATGTCAGTGCGATATCCGTTTTTTCTAGCTGGTATGCTCACATCTTTCCGGTCGCCTTTTGGGGGGGGTGCAGCAGGTCACTTGTGCGTTACAAATTTCCTCACTGCATCCTTATTCAGCTCATTTTTTTTTCACAAAGTCAACCAATCAATACCAATCAATCGATGAGGAGTACAAATACTTTTTTCTTCATTGCTAACTTGAACTTACTGCCTTCATTCAGCTTCGCAAACATGTCCCACTCAGATATCAGGTGCTGCCACAACCGTCCCGTTCAAATGTTACCCCATCCCTGCTTCACACTCGAGCAGTTCATCGAGGCCATTCGGTTGGTTCAGAGTGGACAGAGTAAGTCATTTACTTCCAGCTCTCCATAATGCTCACTGATTATTGCAAAGTTCCCCCATTCTCTCCCCAACCATATGGTTGGCCTTATCGACCGGAAGGTGAAGACTGCGCACTTCATGCGCGACACGGTATGCTCAATTTAACTACCATTTTTTTTAAAAAGCTGACACCATACGCACTGTGCAGACCCTCACCAGGGCGCAATAGACAGCGACAGCCACGCAAATGTTGTCGAGGACGACACTGATGTCTCTGACGTCTGGATCGGCCCTGCAGACAATGTCGATGAAGATATTTTGCCCGGTTCCGAGCTTGACTTTCCCTCCAGTGATGGGGAAGAATCTCAGCGAGAGCGTCGGATGGTTGATGTCAATTCCAGTGTTGAAACACTTGTCAATATTGACATCGACCCTGCTAGTCGTTTCAAATGGTTTGTAAGTACGGGCGATCATGGAATGGGATTGTTCAATGACATGTACGTGGTCTCTTCATTCATTTGGATTTGTGCCTCATGTTCAATACTTAGCTATACTGCCCGCAAACTTCGTGCTGCCGGCACAACAGTATATTACTTTAGAACACTCTCTGAAGCGAAGGAGCATTTTCAGACCACGTTTAATGCATGGTGCAGTGAGGCAGTGTGATATGTTCCGTACTATATGCTCCGTCATTTGTACATATTAAAATATAAGCTTTTGCCATGGTCACATCCAACATCTTTTGCGCGCAAGTCGGACATTCTTAATATTGAGTCTTCTAGTGATCATCCAACCCGTACCAAGTAAGTACAACACAGTATACAAATCTATCTGTCCCGAAGTGTGGCTACCATTTGCATTCTACATGTCATCTGTCCCGAAGTGTGGCTCACATTTGAAATATGTATATACGTACCTATCTGTCCCGAAGTGTGGCTCCCATTCGAAAAGACTGGCCCATCAGGCCATTTGCCGTGAACCAATTCCAAATGCTAAGTTACCCATATCGATGCCGCCAAAATACAAGTCTGAAGAAGATCGTCGCAATGCTAGATTGAAAAGCAAGCGAGCTCACTATGCAAGGTTAGCTTTTATCACTGTCCTATGGAATTAACAGTTATCTGGTTCATTCTGATCTAGAAACAAGACCACGGAGCAGGCGAAGTCACGAACTCGTTGGCGAAAACACTCTCAAATGAGTGAAGTGAGTCTTTCTTGTGTCAGTGCGCACGATATATGTTGACCACTATCTAAGTCCATTGTCGTCAAGTTTCAAGACCTTGATATACTGTACATGGAGCTAGGCTACAGAGCAGGAGTTCCCGAGCACAATACCTTCATGAAACGGTTTCTTACAATACTTCAACGCGTTGACACAGAAGGATGGGATGTAATATCCCCCGAGCTCGAAGATGCATATACTTATGTGCACAATTTGCACCAGCGCATTACCAACCTGGCAGAGAGTGTACGGCTATGTGCACCAGGGATTGGGCATGACGCTCTATCACAGCAGTGTGAGCAACTGCTCCATTTGACAACACGACGGCTTGCTGCAGAAAGGGAGTTTTTTGCACTGGTAGATCAGGGCGGTACTGAAGCATATGATGATGCTATATCAGCAGGTTCACTTAGCTGGCAAACACCTTCCGAATGAGTCATGCGTCAGTTTCTTAATGTTATCTGATTACATTGGATTAACTTGACCTGTAGTGTAGTCGCACTGGTCCTACGCTTATCTACACATAAAAGAACCGGGAAAAACCGGTGTTTGGCACATGGTACGCAGCCTCATCTCAAGACTCAGAATACACCATGGTTGCTAGTCGAAAGCGGCGACATCTCCAGCAGTTCCAGAACAACTTCTTTGCTCACAATGATGCTGCGGGAAGAGCAGTAAGAAATGAGACCAACGACACTCCGCAAGAGACTCGCCAGGAGCAGCAGCACAAACACATCAGTTTTGAGGCCGCAACTACTGGTCATCTTGCTGTTTCTTCACTATACTACACAGTTCCACACTCACCCGCCAAACGCCGATTTGGGGAGCCTGAATCACAAGACGTACACGATCTACCAACAGACGATTTTGATTTTTCATCACTCAATGACATTGATGAGGATATTGGTTCTGGCAAGCGAAAGCGGACTGCTGGGGTAAGTCATATATTGATTGTCAATGCAGTAGTCATTCTAACCAAGGTCTCCTTAGGATGATCCTTTGCACCTGTGGAATTCTGATGCCGACCTCTTTCTACTAGAATTTATTCACTTAGAGGGTCGCGGTGACTTAGCACAAACCACGTGTTTCTGTGGGGAAGCAGACCCGATATATCGATGCCAAGACTGTCACGGTGCAGAATTGGTGTGTCTCTCATGCGCTCTGCACATACACGAGAGGCAACCGCTTCACAGGATAGAGGTGTGTATACTTTTTGTTTCTGAATATCATTTTGAACTTACAAAGTCGCAGTGTTGGAATGGCACCTCATTTCAGACCACCACATTGAAGGCCTTGGGAGTCCACTTTCAGCTGGGGCATCCCATTGGTGTCCAATGCGTCAATCCGATCCCTACATTCAACGACGACTTCATTATTATCGACTACAATGGTGTCCATGAAGTTGGACTCGATTTCTGTGGATGTGAGTCTGCACAGCCGCACATCACCCAGTTGCTACGTGTTCGCTTGTTTCCCGCCACCACACTGGACCCTAAATCAGCCGCCACCTTTCGCGCGCTAGAGTATTTTCAAATGCTGTCCTTTGAATCTAAAGTATCGGCATGGGAGTTTTATAATACTGTTGCTCGCCTCACGGATAACACAGGCACTCGTGTCCTAAAGGTAGGCAAAGTGGTCTTGTATTCAAATACATTTGTACTGACATGTATTACTTAGGATCGCTATGCAAGTCTTCTTCGGATGATACGTGAATGGCGCTTCGTGATGCAAATGAAGCGCTGCGGTCAGGGTCATCATCCTGGAGGCATCCAAGCAACAGAGGCCAGTGCTTGTGCCATCTGATGCCCTGCCTGTCCCCATCCAAGCAGGAATCTACCTGTTGGGTGGGAAAATTCTCCACCGGAATTCCAGTAAGAACGCCCATACAAGTTTTGCGTTTCATTCTTAACTCAGCCACAGATTTTTGTATGCAATGTTCCTGGCTATTGATGCAAATTTCCGACTAGTTCGGCGTAATGTATCCTCAGATGCCGTTGATCCGGGACTGAATCGCGGGTATGCATTTTTTGTGGAGGAGACCGCATACAAGGACTTTCTGGCTTCGCACTACAGGGTGGGGAATCCCCAGGAGGTAAGTTTAATATACTTGCCTAAGACACGCCGCTAACCATGGTTAAATGTAGAAGAGCACATGCTCTAGCCACTCTGCTGTGAACCTAGCAGATACGAGGGCTTCACGTGGACTTGCGGCAACGGGTGCAGGCACAGTTGATTGTGCGCGGCACAATTTCAAACGACCATGTTCAGTTGGTGACTTACAAAAAGGAGAAAGGTGCATTCTTCTATCTAATGCATCATAGTCGTGTTTCCTTAACCTACCATTGATAGGTACATCAATATGGATTATCTATTTTTTTCAAGCATGCGCTCTTCACAAGACATTCACATCCTCAACATATCTTACGATATCGCCTGTCAGTGGAACAAAAATCTTTGGTCGCGCATGTCGACATTCCCACACCAGTATCATATCGACCACAATCACAAGGTTGTCGCATTTTTTGTTCCTAAGTTTCATCTACCAGCACACATCGCCAGTTGCCAAACGAAATTCTCGTTTAATTTCATCAAGGGTGTTGGGCGGACTGATGGCGAAGCCCCAGAGCACGGGTGGGCAGATATCAACCCCATCGCTACAAGCACTCACACAATGGGACCTGGATCCAGGCAAGACACCTTAGATGATCACTTCAACGATTGGAATTGGAAGAAGGTTTGCACCATGGGTTAGTTTTCACTCTATTAATAACAATTCAATACTGACTCGGATTTACTCTCACAGGCACAACTCTCCTCCATAAATATAAGGCTGCAATACCTGAGGTTGAAGAACATGCCTCTGATCTGAAGGAGTTTGAGGCCGCCCTAGATCCAGATCAATTAGCTACATGGCGGAAAGAGATCGAGATGTGGGAGTCAGACCGTTCCCTGACGAATCCGTTTGAAGTCAAAGCGAGGACTAGTGAGTATTGTTTTGTGTCAGATAATTCACGTCACTGAGAGTAATTTGACAGCTGTGACCCAGGCCGCTGTGCGCCTGGCATTATCGAAGGCTGAGGCAGAAGAAATCGAGCATGGCGTACACATCTCCCTGGACAATGATATATCACCTTCGGTCCTTATATCATCAGGGATGGAACTAGAAGATCAGCAGTGCGTATTCACACATCACGTATTGTGCTTGTGGCTGACATGTTTTTAGGCGACGTGTTGAGCTTGAAGCTCGCACCATTGGACAGCATGCAACCGATGCGCAAAAAATCAAGATTCTCCAGCACATCAATGCCCTCCGTCGTAGAATCAGCACCTGGTCCCGAGTACAATTATTGTACATGCCCTACATCTCCTGCCTGCGTTCGCCCGATGATATTGCCTCTGAGGACAAGGTCCACAAGATACAACTTTTTCTCCCTTCTTCGCTGCCCTCGAGCTTCCCTTGTGACAACCGCTTGCTAAGGTACGAATGGGATCTGCGTCAGGCACAGGCAAATGATGCTCTGGATGACCTCCGCGCTGTCATCAACATGACCTACCACCTCTACAAGTACAAGAACGCCTTCGTTCGAGGTCAGCGTGCGAACACTCATGCCCAGGGCATTATTCACTCTGCCGAAAGTCGTATCAATGCAATATCAGCTAAGTACACTGCTGCCCGAGACGCGCTTATAATGCTTGCTTCAAAACTAGGCAAAAACGACGACTGGCAGCGGATACTGAAGCCACTGGACAGGGCAAAAGATGCAGTCCCACTCAACCACGACGAAGGGAAGACGGTTGGCCAGCAGAATATTTCGTGGATATGGAAAACGCCTGGGGTATCAAACAATCAGGAGGAAGGGCTGCAGGATTGTAAGTCTTTGATTTTGACTGTGCGCATCGCTTGATTAATATATTGTAGCATTGCGTGTGGAATGGTGCAAGGCACGGGCACGGGCTCATCGGTGGGAGGAGGAGGTACAACTCCTTCGTGAGGAAATGCGCCGTGTTCTTTCTTCCTTTGAGTGGCAGGCTCGATGGTGGGACGCACAAGGCTCACGACGGCAATTTTCATCGCCTGCATTCACAGAGGGTGCGGTTGCATACGCACATCGCCAGGCAATGCTACGTCGGAGAATGTCTGCATGGTTCAGGTCATTGTGGGATGCTGTCCCGTCATGGAGTGCCGAGCCTCCTGCGGACTGATATAAGTACTTTAGCATATGTCCAATTTGTTTGTAGCAGCAATTTTGTATACAACGGAGGTTTCTAATATATGTTTTATGACATACTAGGCATGATATATCAACTACTGAGTCATGAAAGTCACGAGAATGATATATAACAATACAGGATACATCACGCGCTGAAGTCACGAGGCAATGGTATACATGATATATCACTCGCTGAGTCACAAGGCAATGATGTATAACGCTACAAGAAACAATGATATATAACGATACAGGAAACATACTGATGCATCACTTGATGGTAGCATGATATATTACTGACAAGCGGTATAGATGCATACTGATACATCACTCAATAGTAGCATGATATATAACAGGCAAATGGTATAGGTGACAGAGGCTGATACATCACTGTCTAAGGATTAAAGGTGTGGATATATCACATACCTTCTACAATTACAGTACATGATACATTATACTGCCAGGAAGTTTTGATTACTATCCCTTCCACTGCAATCAGCACCCCACAGAAGTCGGCACTTTCACAAAATTCATATTTACATATAGCTACTTCAACACAAAATTCTTGACATAGATATTATTTTCTTGCTAATACAACTCATTACAAGGTCAAACGACCATGATTGAAGAAGAACTGAATGAGATAGTCGAAAGTGCCGAAGTCACACAGAAATGTCACCTGCCGATACGTGCCATGACGGAGTTTCAAATTGCACACACCCACTTTTGGAAGTGCTGACTGCTGGTGCAGCACTGCTGGCCATGGGGCTGGTCCACATTCACAAGTCTAGCAGCGGTAGACAAGGAAAGCTGCGAGCTTCATTGGACCCGACATATGAGTCATGCATTCAGGCTGCAATTCAGGGAATTGCAAATGGGTTATATAAATCCATTGCAGCTGCAGCAAAGGAACAGAATGTGAGTCTTGTTTCATCATGTGATTATTCACTCAACTGGTCCAGGTATCATGTCAGACACTGAGTGATCAACGCTCAGGAGCGCACAAGTCTCGTCGGCATGCCCATGAGAGCCAGCAGATATTATCTGCTGCACAGGAGGAAACTCTTGCTGACTGGTGCAACCTAGCATCCACCTCTGCAACTCCTATTCACCCTGCGAAATTGCGTGCATCTGTTAAGGAAATAACTGGTCAACTCCCATCACAAAAGTGGCATTATGGCTTCATTTGTCGTCACCCATCCCTTTGTATATCTCGAGCAAGTGGACTGGATCCAAAATGTGCTCGAAATTTCAACAAGGATACCATTGGGGAGTTTTTTGAGATGCAAAAGAAGCTTGATGATGACTATAATGTAATTCCGCCAGAGCACCATTGGAACCTACATATCCACCTCAATTTTACCACTATGGCACTAATAACAGTCACCCTCGTACTTAGTTATATCTACTAGTCAATACTGTACTTGCTCATTTGAACATTCATGCCCAATATCAATTGACCTTGCGCTCTTGCTTGACTGCTGAACTGACTTTGAGATCGGCGTACGTGACATATCGTGACCTACAGTGACATTTGCGTGACTGCCGACTTCTGTGGGGTGCCGATTGCAGTGGAAGGGATAGTATGCATAAAGGGATCTGTGATGCATAAAGACAGCGGCAATCGAGGGATACATAACCATGACTCCCTTACAAGCCATGATCATGCATAAATATGTCACTATAGCCTGAACATTAAGGACTCACGCGTTCACTGATGGCGGCTTGGCTTTCCAAGTGCTATTAGTCTGTTTTGGTTAGCAACACGTTCCCTAGAATCGCCGTCCGGGGCTCGCAGCTTCAAGTTGTACTTGTTTCTCTCATGCTTGAACTTCCGAGTCCCGGGCACCTGCGGCGTGCTTCATAACTTATCAAAGAAGTTTTCGACTACTAGGTCGGGCAGTCATGTCTGGACTCCGCGTGTCACCAACGTACTAGGAACATCGATCAGCCAAGCCAAGCGAAACGCATAATTTATCAAGTCCAACTCCTTACTATCATCTTAACCGCAAGTGGACCTCACTTCTGTGACTCCGGACTAACCATTTTCTCATCTTGCTTATTTGTTTGCACGAATAACAGTCACTTGGTGCGTCCAACCGGCAGGAAGGATATTCTCATCTTGCATTCAAAAGGCACAGGTAAAAAAAAAAACAGGAAACTACATCTCAAGAGCATGGTGAACATCGATTTTGATGTGTTGAGATGTAGAACATTGATTTTGATGTGAGACCCCGTTCTTGCGTCGCCCCAGGACATTCGGGGAAAAAAATAAATTCCTTGTGTCCTACAAAACCTACTTTGTGGTGACAGGGATGTATAACCCGTCATTAACATTAATACCTCTTCACTACCATCCCTTGCTAGTCAGGCCAGGTCGTTCCTATCACTACCGTGGATCCAGAGCTTGTGATAAACTCAGTTGATCCGCCGACTATGTGACTCTGGCTATGCCAACACTGAAGTCCGCCAGCGGCAACCATTCTGATAGAACTACCGAGCCTGTGCTTACCAAAATCACGATTTTAGGATATATAAGCAAGCTGTCGACTCTCAGAACTACCATTCGGGATCCCCTCGACGCATCCAAATTATCTAGCACAAGACATGCGTTTTTCATTCCTCCTTGCTGTTGTTGCTACTCTGACAACATCCATAATGTCTGTCAGTGCACAGTGCACAGACCAAAGCGGGGTTTGTGGCCCGAGTGACATGACAGCCGATCCATGCTGCTCAGGCCTTACTTGCAAGTTGGGTGTGAGTGTGATCCATCCGCTTTGGATCCAGGATTCAGCTCCATAACTTACCCTTTGCGCCTTGTATCAATAGGATGCCAGCGGCGTAAACAAAATCTGGTACTGCCAGTAGCTTTGTCTCGACTGACTTTGAAGACCGAGGATGTTCGTGGCAGTGAGTCGTCTTTCTGCTTTCACGTTGTCCCAGTGGTCAATTGATTACACGATACGCAGATGATCGATATTCTTTATTACTGCACGAATTTTCGGGTTTATGTTGAGCAGACCCTAGAATAACATAACATTAGAAAAACTTCTTCGCAAATTGATAAAACACATTCATGTTACTCGACTTGCGTACGATTTCCCACTACTAATGCATAAAGTATTCAGCCAACATCAAAGTTGAAGATTGTCAAGACAGATCATTAAGAAGGAAGAAGGGCTAGTGCCGGTAACTGCTTTGCTAACATCTCAAAGTAGTTTTATCGATAGGCTGTCCAGTAATGCTCTGCCTTGCGTGCGTTTTTCGTACAACTGTCTTGGGTCCATAGGATTCCGGCGGTTAGTACTCGCGCTCATTAGGTCTCTCCGAATCTTTTGAAACAAATAAAGTTGAGTACTGTGAATGATTTTAGACAGCATATCGATGGGCTATAAGTCTGGCTCTCCGTGTATTTTAATTAATTCAAAGTCTGCCTTACCATCCAATGCCGTTTGACATGTCGGCGAGGGACCTTCCATTTGCCCAGCTAAACCCCTGTCAGTTGCAAAATGCATGGGAATCAAGCAAATTCTACAAGCGGTTGCACAATAATTTCTACCCATTCGGTATTGATCACCTTTGGTTGGATGAGCATTTCAAATGCAATCTTGACTCGAACTAATGACTATGGGCCGGTATTGCCGTCTTAATCCTTTCTCCGTGTCGTGAAGTGCAGTTCATGTGTATGTCCATGAGTCGAACCATGACTATTGGGTTCTCACTAGAGTGATCATTTTCTTGTCTCGTTTATTTGTTCGCAGAGGGTGGAATAGTGCTCAGCGCGCCGCGTACGACAGTGAAATTTTCACCCGGTCCCTTGCCACCTAGACTGATCTAACGCACGGATCATAGCACGTGCGTTCATTTGATAGACCAAAAGATATATGGCGCTATATCAAAACTTTTGGGTGTCGCGTCTTGCGCCCAGCGCGCTTTCGAAGTTTGTGTTTCATCAAAATTCTACCCTCACGGAAATACACGTGTCGTGTGGGTCCATCGACAAGTTGATGATAGTATACGAGCGTGCCACAAACTTCTGCGAGTGAAGCATTCACGCTCTGCGTGCACATTAGCTGGGTGGTTTATACTGAAAGTGATTTGCGCACCTTGGACCTTGGTAGCAAGTACTAGAGTAAGTAATGAATTAAAACTCCGCTCTTCAGCAGGGTTGGACATTATCGTTGTAACCACGACGTGCCCGCCATAGCGCAGCTGCAAAAGAGGTCCATCTACAAATCGTACTCCCTAACGGCAAAGGGAACTACCGCCAAGCAAGGACCGATCTTCCGACTTTTCGTTACGCGAAATACCCCATCAGTATAACATTCGGATTGTAGTCTGGGCAAATATTGGATGCACTGCGGAGCTCCAAGTGTTTAGATGACCGTGTGTGATTAAAAGGAAAAGTCTTGTGCTTCTTGGCATCTAGACTATGCGTAGGCCTGAGACAGATGGGTTTTCGTTATTAACGGTTCCCGACACGTCAGGTGGTGACCTCTATCCGTCGCCAGGACTTTCCAGGGCCATGTGTCGTGATTCTGAACGCGCTAGGTCTCACATTCCACACTCGCCCCCTGCACCTATCTAGGAAAAACCGTGATTAATATGTGGACTAATTCTGACAGAATCTTTGACCTTGCCTAGAAGGTCCATATCCCAATCACTACTTGAAGTTCGTACGTTGACATTTCACATGTTCTGAATTGTTTATCCACCGACCCTGTAGTTCTGCCTATGATACTCTCCCCCTGAAGTCTCCATGAAAGTCGCCAGCCGTAACTATCTTGATGGAACTGCCGGGTGCTTTCCAAAAACATGTCTTCTTATCGCCAGAGTTGTTATCTGAGATTCCCCCGACGGCAGAAATATCCCATATTACCTAGCCAAGTCATGTTTCCTTCTCGTTACCCCTGCTGCTTTGACAACATCCATGTTTGTCAGTGTGTGCACGACTTTAGATGGAGTTCGTGGCTTGAGCAGTGTATCCCACGACACATGCAGCCCAGGCTTTGCTTGTAAGACGGGTGTAAGTATGAGTTGTTCGCTTTGCACCTGGAGAACTTCACTTCTCGGACGAGCTTGACGGACCAAACATGGGGCGACAGTGAGTTGTGTTTCTGCTTCCACGTTGGTATAGTGGTTGATCGCACGATGTGCAGTTCGTTGCGGAGTTGACAGATGGGCTTACGTCTCTACAAAATCTCCTGCTGCCTCGACCAGACTCTTGAATACAAATCAATCACTGTGGTATCGATAAATGTCGCTTTTTTTTACATGAATACAAGAAAACTGGTGTATGCAGCCGACATTCAAGTGCCTGTACATGTGTCCTCGAAGATTGTTCAGAAGGAGAAGAAGCTAGTTCGAGGACGATCGAGCTTCGTCATTCTGCCAGACACTGCTCCGTATGCCGCAGGTATTTCTCGACCTCGAAGCTCGTGCCTCGGACCGTGCGATCCACTCTGCCAATGCAAGCCACAGTATCTACATTTCAGAAATCAACGATAGCGACGTTCAGAGCGATGATAAAGCTATCCTCTAGACCTCTCAGTGGAGGCCATAGTGATCGTGTGCGTAATTCCGTTGAAATTCATTACTCTACTGCTTACATCACCTGCAGATTGCGTGAGCTACAAACTTACATGGATTCCATATATCTTTATCGATGTTGAGCGGCTTGAACTGGTCTGAAGTCGGTCGGGTGCAAACGCTTTAAAGGTATGCTATGCGAACCATGGACTTCTCGCAAATCTTATCACATATTCACAGGTTACGAGTTGTCAAGAAACATTTAACACGACGATGTATTTATTTGGGTGGCATTTGGCAAGTATGCCGGATGGTTGTTCTGTGGTTGGATATTCTGGCTTTGTGATGCAAGTGGGGCGACACAATACCGGGTAGGTGATTGAGGCATCCACTAACGCTTGCACCGGTTGTGGAACTTGTGGATGAAGATAATTATGGTGCGTCCACAGTAGTTCAACCTACATAGATCGCAATGCGGATTCCCTCTTAACACTTTCCGCAACTCTTCACCCGTTCTTCCTCGTCAATTATGGTTTCTTTTAAAAAGTTGTTCCGAAAGTGAGTCTACTGTTTTCAGGTTATACTCATGATCATGATACTAATCAATACCCCTCAGGTGTAAGGAAGACAAAAAGCCATCGCTTAAGCACTCCCAGTCGATGCCATTCAGATACTCGCAAGCGAGCATGTTCGAGCCTTACGCCGATCCTTTCATAGCTGTATACCATGGCAAGACCCCCTCTAAACCTTCTAACATCGTGCACGTCGAGCAAGCTCCAGGGATGCGGGACATCCATCGTGCGCAGTGGCACCCAGGCCACGACCATCCGCCAAGTCATTCCCACTTCGACACGCACGCACACTTGCTGGACCAGTATCCCAATCCCCCACCGCTCCCTCCGAAACTCATTCGCAGTGCCTCAGGAACGACTTCATTAAACTCACAGAGCATGAGGCCTCAGCTGCTCCCGAAGAACTGCACCACAAGCGATCAACCTGTTGCAGGCAGACACAGAACTATTCAGCAGTCTTCTTCAGCCACGTATTATTCGCAGCCCACAGCTGCAGCATACCCCTCCCTGGGTCGCAAAAAGCGGCGTGAGGCCACCGCTGATCAAGCTGTGGCAAATCTGCTGCAAACACCTGATGGCCGGCCTCCCGTATTTGGGAGTTGTAGGCAGGCAGAACGTGCGCGCGCCAAGTCGAGCACTGGTCACTCATACATCCCCGTTCCTTACGATCTGTTGGAAACAGCTGACGGCCGACCTCCCGTATTTGGAAGCAGCAGACAGGCAGAACGTGTCCGCACCAAGTCGAGCGCTGTTCGGTCATACACTCCTGTCCCTTATGATCTGCTGGAAACAGCTGATGGCCGGCCTCCCGTATTTGGGAGCAGTAGACAGGCAGAACGTCTGCGTGTCAAGTCCAGCGTTGATCGCTCACAAAAACCCCTCCCTCTCCTCCCTCCAATTCCCCCCATGCCTACCAGTCGCTCCCCGCGTCCATTTATCTTGCGCTCTGTACACAGCTCACGTACAAACTTGAATCATTATAGAGATCGGCGCTGACTGGTCTCGTTGGGTAGTATATTGATGGATTTGTGCACATGGAACTTAGTATGTGAAGATAGAGTCTTGGAGCTGTTCTACCTGATCATGTATGTCGAGTATGTCATTATGTATATGTATATGATCTATGAAAAGATGGTTGTTTGCCATTTGAAATTATGGTCTGCTGGACGCTATCTCAAAATTCAAGTGTTTAGGTAATTTTTTAGGATTGATTGTATTACCATCCGGCAGATGTTGTTCGCCATTGCAAGCTGGTGAAATTAGCTCTTATAACTCAGTCGTTTCAAATCGCGTTTCATCGTTGTAAATCAGCTCTTCAAATAATACCTACTTGTCACCACTGCCTTGTCCATTACATCATCTGATCTCACTAGCCCTGAAGAACGTTACATGGAATCCTTGTAATTCATACTGTGCATCCTTTGAGATGGCTTAATAATATACAATCAGCATGTACATCCGAGTCACGCCAAACGCATGTTCAGGATTACTCTGAGGATGCGCATCAAAGACGCGCTTGAGGAGTTTCGGACAATAACTTTCACAGTCTATATTCAATACCCAAGTCTTCAGCAATGATCATCGCAGCCTTCTCTCCAATGATGAGTGCCGTCGAATAAGTGTTCTGAAAGAAGGTCAAACTATGCATCAATAACTTCTCGTTCACTACTCACCGTACCAACATTCTTCGGCACGATGGATAAGTCTGCAACCTTCAGGTTTGTCACACCATACACATTTAGCCGAGCGTCAACGACTCCTTGATCTGCCCTTGGTTTCATGGCACAAGTCCCGAGCTGCACACACAAAGATAAGGCACCCCCTGATGAAAGTTTAAGTTACACATACCGAGTGCCATGACGTTTGGACTGGTATTCGATCAGGTATGTTACCTTAAGAATGGGGAAATGAATTCAGGACATACTGTTGCCACGATGAAAAATTTCAATCGCTTCTTCATCTTCTGCAGTGTAGATAATGTCGGGCGCATTCAAGTCAACTGGTCCGGTCGCTTCTCCGCAGACTGCAGTACTTCCCTCTGGGAAATGAGGGTGGAAGGCGGCGACTTCACCTCGGTAAGAAGGCATGCGTCGACAGATTTCGCGCATTTTCTTGTACCCAAAGTTGAGAGGTACAATATCTGACGGACTAGGCGGATGATCATGGTCAGACGGGTCTGGTTGAAATGAAAGAAGTGCCCACTTACTCATCTAGGTAGCCTGTAGTGAAGTCGATGTCTTCCTTGCCGTCCTCTCCCAATTTGACATGAACACTTCCAACAGACACGGGGTAAAGCTATAGGACCTGTGTTCAGAACAAAAATCACAGGGTGTATGGAAAGCAGTACTTCAATCATTTCGGCAGTCATGTAATTACGAGGTGGAAAGTCATTTGACATCAGAAATCTGACTATCCTGAGCATTCGCACGTCATGAAAGCAAAGGATTGCACACACCCTGAAAAGACAGTCCATATTGCAACAGCCTTCTCCGGGCGATCCTTGAAGAACTCCTTCCATCGCGGTTCAAAAGTTGAACCCATGGCTTTCAATTCTTCGTCGTCAGGACGCCACTTGATTTTTGCATCGTTGCCGCTGAAATACTAATAAGTGCGTTACAAAGAGCGAATCATTGTGCCAACTTTTGAGCGATGAGAGACTTTCTATGACTTTTCCATTGCGCAAGATGTTCTGCGCGTGGGTACTTAGAGAGCGCTGAGAACATGGCGAGAACATACTTGCTTACCCTGTATAACACTTTCCTCCCCACGCCAGAGCCTGTCCATGGTAACAAATTCGTCACCAACAAAGTACGGAACGAAGGCGCCAATATGATCTGATAACCTTGAATAAAGATTATGAGATAAATATATAAACGCAGACCTCGATAGTTTTCTCCAACGCCGGACAAGTGTACACGTTGCTCGATACCGCACTTCTTGAGGACCCCCTCAGCACCAATCCCAGACCTCTCAAGGATGGCTGGCGAACCGAAGGCCCCGCCAGAGATGACGACAAGTTTTGATGCTCTCACGGTACTCGATGACTGATCTGCGTCCGGGCAAGACACCGGGTCGTTGGTGAACTCAACACCTACAGCACGTTTATCCCTTTCAGTCGTTAGTAGTTGAGCACAATCGTGATCCAGGGTGCAACGCTTACTCGAAGATCACGCGCTTTACACGCTTGCCAGCCCATATTTGTAAATTGGGGTTGTGAGCTTGGTTATAGACATAGTGATGTGCAGCGTCAGAACGCGTTCCACTTGTCCCATCAATGTACCTTTGCATATATTACATGAGCCTAAGTCACGATGACTACGAGGACATGCTTACTTGAACCATGGCTGAGACGAATTTTGTCAGTGGTGGCAGAGGGAGAAGGAGCATAATGAGGTGGCGCACACTGTAAGAATTGCATGTTTCTAAATCTTCGGAGTCATCGGAAAATGGCCTCTTGTGATATTTCGTGCCAATACGGATAAAGTCTTCGCTAATACTCATTTTACACCCACCAGAAGACACCTTGATAGGCCCATCATACCCATGGGTTGGACGATCGGCCTGCACCTCGTATGTCTCCAGCTATGCAATAACAGCTCAGCTTGAGAAATGCACAGACAACACGTTTGAGGACCTTCTTCATGAGGGGAATCAAGTTCTTTGATTCCCAACCATCAACTCCCCAATCATCAAAATCTGAGGCAGGCGAACGAGTGTAATTCATAACTATCCAAGCATCAAAGTCCTGCTCATTGTTACAGAAATAATACGAACAGTTCACACTTGACCCTCCACCAATGCAATGGGCGCACTGAACGATTGGTGCACGACCGTTGAGATGGGGCGAAGGATTGCCAATGTTGGATGTCATCGTAGTACACGTAGGTGCCAGATGGGTGAAATATTGGTAGGGTTGAACATGCGCAGCTTTATTGAGAGTGTGTTGACCTCCTTCCAGAATTAAGATCCTGAGCGAGGAGTCGCATGCTGCCAGGCGACCCGCGGCAACGCAAGCTGTACTGCCGCCTGCACACAGAGGACCATGTCAAGAGTAACGCTGGTGCAAGATGTCAGGACTCAAGTACTCACCTCCAGCAAAAATGATATCAAACTCTGATAAGAACGGATAAGACATTAGTTTTTGCTGTTTAGGGAGCCAGTCGCAGTCACCAACTCACAGTGCCGCAGGTGTGTACAACTTATAGTATTTACAGCCACCGCTGTTCAAGTAAATGACCAAGGCCGAGACTCCGAACGCAGTCGTTAGTATCAGTCATCTGCATCAATCGATAACATTAATAACACATACCATAAACCATATCATGAATTCAAGAGTGGCGTAGAATAAAAACACGCGCGTACTACACTCGTGACTAAGCTCAGAACGCAACCTTGGTCTCATGCCAGGTGGCACCCCAACTAGGACCCCGAAAAACTCATCAACGTCACGCCCAAAAGCGACAAAGCCGCCCGACCGTGGACGGTCAGGTATATATCCCGCATTTAACTCGGACGACCCACTCGCTGGGCTTCGAGCCGACACTGGACGCTGTCGGGCTCGTCCACCAGCGCACAATTACAATGCATTACGAGCCATTGCTGCTACTTGGTGTGCTCTTGGAAACCCGCACAGGACACACTTGCGCCGCGGTCAAGCTGCAACTGGTACGTACACATGATACATGCTTCACCTATCACTGAGAAACGAAATCCGTCGGCAACGCCTGTTTTTTCAGTCAACATGTGCTGGATTAGTAATCAAGAAGCACGTTTAATGCATCAGAGGACTGGTCTCGGCTTTAATTCCAACATCTAGTTGGGTAATCATGCAGTGTTGAGCCATGCTCATATCCTCTTTACTCAAAGTTCCAACATGAACGCATACGGCTCATTTCTCGGACTAAGCGACGTAGCGAAACACGACATTAACTATCCACTGAAGCATCATGGCCTGGCGGACAATGGTTTCAGGGCCGTTACACGTTTTTTAAAAACTTCCGTCGTGGAGCTCCCGTGCTCGCGTGTCGGGTGAATGAGCGCTGCCCTGCGCATTACGATCCGCCTCCTCAAAGTCGCAATGCCTCGGTAAATCATCAATGACTTTTAAACAATAGGCTAAGTAATCAAGATCATAGATACGTGGATTGAAATAGATATGTAATATTTATGAGATGCTAAACGTTTCTGTGTGCAGCTACGAAGTTCAGATTGATCTAACCAATAGACATCAGGAAGAGTCTCGAGAATCCTTCCCCTTTTCTTTCTTTCTGATTGTCCACCCATCCCAGCCTGTCCTCGTATTTCGGTACATCCTGGCATCGAATGCCTTTCCAATAAGGACAAAACCGACATCGTCCACTCTGTCCATAATCTTGGCGACAATGAGCGCTGTAGCCATTGGCGCCCATTCTTCCGCGACGCAGCTTAGCCCGCCGTATCCAAAAGCAAGTAGTTGCATCTCGACTGGACGTTCATGCTGAGGATGGAAGCGCATCGCATCGAAGGTCTCTAGACGTGTGCCATATACACACGAGCGGTGGACAGCTCCGACGTCAGCTATCTCTTGCGCAGGATAAAAAAGACGCTTCCACAAGGGGTGTCGGCTTTTGCGCGCAATGCGCTGAATGGGTGGGTGCAGCCTCAGGACTTCATTGATGATGGCTTCTACGCTTGGTCGAGTGTTCTTGACTTTGAAAGAACGATACTGTTTCTGGGTGGGATTCTCGTTGAAATCTAGGAAGGCATTATGTATGTGTTGGTTACCATTCGCATAGGCTAATGTGACAGCAGCTAGACGCCACATAGACTCATACGCAGGAAGAATAGTTTCCAAGGCCTGAGAGGCACGCTCCCCCCCGACCCATCTACAAACGCGTTCCCTCATCGCGTAAAGTTCACCAGGATAATGGGGAGTTTGCCGCGAGATACCATCCGAATGGTGGTTGAGTGCGCTGGTCATGAAGGCGACATCGACAGGGGAAAGGGTTCCAGGGTCTACACCATAAAACCCAGTAATTATGATGCAAAAAGTAACACTTTGTATAAAAGTGGCGAAGTCGACTTCTCGACTCGGAAGGAACATCTCTGTGCATTTCTCAGCACATTTCACGAATCTTTGCCACCCAGCACATTGCTGGGGGCTAACGGAAGTGATCAATCTTCTCGCGTCTTGCACGAAGCGGTCGTGCCTTGAGGGGTCGAGTATTGCACTCGACGATGTTAGAGCGAAGTGTTCATGAAGATGGACGCGAGAACGAATTTCGGCTTGATGGTCGGTGTGTCTTGGTCTCAGCATTGCCTTGACAGCGCTGGCTGTGCGGTGGGTCCGAGTGCGGGTGACATGACATGCCCCGAAAACGACGATAGCCAGCGACCACAAAGCTACTGCAACTACTATGGGAAGCGCCATTCTGAGTAAGTTTTGCATTCACCAGTCTGTCTCGGCTGATTATATGCGAATGAGACCCACGTGTCCAAACATTCGTGCGGTACGGGAAACACCTGTCTGTGGCATTCATCCCAGTTTGCGCCATCCGCATGAGCCGCACTGCGACGCAGCATATCAACGTGATTTTTCTTTGCGCGGATAGCAGTGAAGCATACTTCTTCCTCTTTCTGATTGCTAAGCGAGGGCTGTTAATTATGCAAACTAGTGCCCTGATGAACTCTCTCCCTTCCCTGAGTTAGTGGGCTGTTATCACAATAATGGTACATGATCCACCGAAAATTACGTAGTACAGTATGAATTAATCACAACAAACAACCACAGCACAGAATTCTCATGTCCGTCAATGAATTCGGCTAGATACGGAAATCATACTGTTCCTGCTGCGTTCTCAGAGGTGTCTATTTCCGGAGTTGCTGCTGCCGCCCTCAACACTCAACGATCTTGTTCGCAATAATGAAGAAGAGATGTGGCCGAGCGCACTCAACTTTGGAGAATCGTCCCTGAGGCAAAGCTGCACGACATCGTGCCAATACCCTCGTGGCCTCGGCAAGTCGAGTGGATTCGGAGTGCCTGCATAGCCACGTGCTCGCCCCTTGCTAGAATGGCGTCAGACTTGACATGGACAGGCAATTAATGTGAGTGTAGACACTATGAGCATGGAGGTGGCTGTTGCGCATGTCAAAGTTGTGGCCCTCTCTACTCCAGACAAATCGAGTGGTGCAGCCATGCCATTCAGAGATCTTGAATAGTGATCTTCGCTGAGAGTCTGAATAGGATTCGGAGAGGTAAAAGAATATCAAGAACCCTTTGATTACGTACACGTATCATGTCTAATGAAAACGGTGCAACGCCCACTGCAGCAGATCGGCAAAGGGTCGACATGCGTGGCACCAAGTAGGAGGACCGCCTCAATGCTGTATCTAAGTCGATTTGATCTCCGATGTCCTCGGATTTCTACCGTTGACCACGAGCGCTCCGCCTTTCCGAATTCAACAACTTTGCATACCTCACCCCCAACTCTCGGTTACTCTCTTCCTGAGGGCGGGTGGCTGGGATACGGCGATATTCTACACCATCCTCGGCTTCCGAAGAAACCCTCAGTCCAAAGCTAGCGGGCTGTCTGTCTGCAACCTTCGTGGACACGTTCCGCAGACACCAATCAAGGGCTTTTTCTGTGCGCTCCTTAAGTGCGTAGGCTTCCTCCGACTGATAGAACGCCACAGGCAGGCGATGGCTGAGCCACAGATAGAGCACGAGCGATTTGTGAAGTCCCTCAAGAGTTACGAGACCCTGAGACGGCGCACCAGCAGAAGACTTGCCGCCGGACATCATCCCTTCTACATTCTCCAGTGCTTCTATATATGGGCCGACTCGGAGGGCGTGCAGGATAGGGACTCGGATCTTCTCGTTGTATATCTGACATAAGCGAGCTGTGAATTCCACTGCAAGGGCATCTCGCCAATTCATTGGTGAACCGCCGATGAGGAGTCTATCATACAATTTCATATGTTTGGCGTGAGTTTCGATGAACCTAGATCTTTCCTCAATCTTGGAGGGAACGAAGGCACGACAAGGGGGCCGAACATTGGAGACATATGGAGCCACCTCCAATAACGTTTGGTGCAAAGCACCGGCAGGAAGTGCTTGAAGAACACTCTCAGCCCAGGCCAAGGTAGGAGAGACGCCTGCAAACACGATGGGATCTGGTTGGCGCAGGATCGCAGAGTGAAGCATTGGGAGATCATCTGCATGGAGAGTCGTAACGAAACCTCCAGGTTCACCATGAAGGTTATAGCGTCCCGCACGCCCAGCAATTTGCTTAATTTGAGAAACTGATAGAGCGCGTTCGACAGTACCGTCAAATTTGCGCAAGGTTTCGAAGATGATGCGTTTGATTTTGCTAAGCCGAATGAGACGGGTAATACGATGAAGGGTGCAAAGTACTCACAGATTAAGTCCCATGCCGATGGCATCACTTCCGATCATCACATCATAGCCGCTATGAGGATTATTGAAGAGCGCCGCTTGTTCGGCACGGATCTCAGGTGGAAGTCGCCCATATGCAACAGCACAACGCAAACCTGTATTCTCTTCTACCTTGCGCTTCAGCGCAAATATGCTGCTTCTCGAAAAAGCGACAAGACAGTCGCCCTTTCGGACTCTACCGAAATCTCCCTCCAGAGATTCGTCTTGAACAGTAAGAGGTGACAAACGCTCGTAGCGGTTGATGAAAAGCTCATCATCTGTATCATTCAAGAGCGCTTGGACAATTGGGACCGCAACTTCTTCGCCACATAGATGGAGTTCTTCGGCAGGTAGACCCAACACAGCAGCGGTCCATGCAGATCCACGGTCTGGATCAGCAAGCATTTGGATCTCGTCCACGACTGCCACTTCTACCGGAAAACTCAAAGACGTCATCTCTACCGTGCAACTCATGAGACCGGCATACTCGGAAACGATCCTAAACTCCTCTCCAGTGCGAAGGTTGCACTCTCGTGCGTACTTGGCCTTCCCCTCTTTCCGCACGGTTGGTCTGGACACTGACTCTTCGATTATATCCATGTTCGTGGATGTGTCCGGCTCAGAGTCGGGGTCTGGATCCATCCCGAGGGGCACGATCTGGCCCTTATTGAGCCGGTCCCAAATTTCATGTGCGAGTAGCCGTAGCGGACCAGAGTAGACACCAGTCTTCGCCGCCGCGAGCGCACGTAGAGCCATGTGAGTCTTCCCACTATTAGTAGGCCCAACATGCATGATGACCTTGCGACGCATTGAGCGCGCTTTAGGGTACATATCCGCAGGGTATGACATATCTGCGGTTGAGTATAGATATGAAATTTGATCCAGCGTATGCTGCGACACTGATTTCAGCAGAACTTCTTGTTGCTCGGGGTCGGATGCCCAGGAGTAGAAAAGTTGAGTGAGATTCTGGTCTAGCCGGAGTCCTTGATTTAGTTCTTTTGCTGCGAGAACAAATCTCTCTACGTGGTACTTTTTCTGCTTGATTGGATTGTGAAGGAGCCCAGAGCTGACCTCTCGGGCGAATATTGAAAGAATGGGCTGGACGTCTGTTCGTGGTACCCCGAAGGACTCCAGGCGACGATGTACGTGCGGAAGATCAGCCCATTTGTAGACCTGTTTTTCCATGACCAGGAGAGCGTCATTAGCGTCCCGTACTGGGAAACCGTCCAGAATGTGACCCTTTTTTTGCTTCGTGACGTACTGAGGGTTGGAACGACCACCATGTTTGAAGCTACCACGTTGATTACCGGAAAAAGTTTTCGGAGAATAATATGAATTTCTTGGTTGTTGACGCGAGTCGTTGGAGCGAAACCGACGGAAGTGGACTTGACTGGCTTCTAGCCAACTTTCAGATTTGATGAATCCCGAAAGGAGAAGGCGACAGCGGGGCAGCATAACAACAGACATTAACCAAGGCCCAAGGAGAATAGTGTTATATTGAGAAGTCGACGCTGGCTTTATGAAGCCATTGAATAGAGTTGACCGTATTCTGCGAACGAGGCGGGTTAGAGAAAAGTGGTTGTTTGGTGATGTTAGGATCAGAAGGTTCACTCAAAAATATTAATGACTTGTCAACTCTAAAGTCAACTCACTATACTTACACCGGCCATGGCTGCCGCAGCAGCTGCCATTCGTCCTATGCGACTTGCAGCACTGACACGGACACGTTCCTCCATATTTCAGACTGCATATAACCCCACATCAGCACGTACTGGAGCCAAATACCTTCGCGCACGACTTCGCGGGCCTTCTATGGTCAATTACTATACTCCAGAAGCCAATATTGCACAGCTCATAAGACAATGGCCTGAGTTGGAAATGGTAAATTTGGCAGAGGACGAAAGACTGCAAGATGTGGAGGACAAAAAGAAGAGAGGGAAGGGTGCACCGAAGAAAGCCAAGGAGAAAGGTGAGTTGAGATTTTATGACATATTTGCACAATTAACACCTCGTTTCAGGTGACAGTCGCCGAGCCAGCAGGAGGCGATGACGCATTGTGTTGGAGCTGGAGAAAGACCTTGTTTTGTGTGTCTACGACATGGCGGGAGACGACAAAGATAGGATGGTCTACTACGTAGGCATATATACGTAGTCGGGATCCGGACATCGAACGATGACGAAGGGTGAACATCAAACTCTAACACCCCCTCGACAGAGACATCGTGAGGAAGATAGTAAGCGCGTGAAGTTGAAATGACTAAACTATGAAACAGGGAGAAAGTGCTAGGAAGTTCATTTCCACGCATGGAGACTCGAATATGTCGTACTGAGCACTGGGTGTCATCTAAATAGAGCCTGGAAAGAGATATGAGCATACTTGGTGAAGGGTCGAAAACGTAGCCTGGTATCATTGCAGTGTGCAAGGTGTTGCGTTGCATGACATGCGTTCGAGTGAGGCGGATTATGTCAGCGGATATCATTGGTGTTAGTGGCCGAAAATGGATGGAAGTCGTTTATTGACTGGAAATGAACAGCGGCATCGCGGCACACCTGCCTAATACGGTCAAATTTATGATATTCTAATCAGAATCTTTCAAGCCTACGGAAAGTCATCCAATTATCGATCAAGGCATGGCATCAATATCCAAGGCCGAGAAGGCCTTCATCCAATCGTCCTTACTATCTGATCCGCCATTACGAGCAGACGGTCGTGGTTTGATAGATTTTCGAACCATAGCCCTCGAGTCTGGAATTGCCCCCATCGCAAATGGCAGCGCACGTGTTAGCATCGGTAGAAACGCGCAGGACGGCGGTGGAGGCACCGAAGTAGTAGCCGCTGCAAAATTAGAAGTTGAGAGCGTCGGCGAAGGCGAAGGCGTGGATGGCGGACGAGTGGCATGCTCTGTATCCTGGTACGGCTTTTTTGCTACAATTTCAAAAGAAAAGACTGGACAATCCGGACTGATAGCTCCCCAACTGCATACCCTCTCCTTTCCCCAAATGCCCTAGATGACCTGCAACATGACATGACGTCCATATTGAATGCTACTCTCTCTCAT
This sequence comes from Suillus hirtellus, assembly GCA_016695485.1. Classification (NCBI taxonomy): domain Eukaryota; kingdom Fungi; phylum Basidiomycota; class Agaricomycetes; order Boletales; family Suillaceae; genus Suillus; species Suillus hirtellus. Next base: position 72,101 of record MU172349.1, read on the forward strand.
CCGACAATCAGACCAACAAACCTTGGTATCATACCTGGAATGAAATCTTGGTTGCTCAATCTCGATATCATAGTGTTTTCTGACGCAGGGAACATCTTCGATGCGATTTTCATGGCTGCACGCGCCGCTTTATGGGATACAAAGGTACCTATAACAAAAAGCGTCCAATACCGCGCGAAGAAAGGCGAAACTCAGGCTATGGACGTGGACACAGACGAAACAGCCCTTGGCGGCAGCGCACTGGACACACGGCAGGCGATTCAAGTGGCTGACTTCGAGCTTCCTGACTACTGGGACGAAGGTGAACCCCTAGATGGAAGACAAGCATGGCCGGTTTGTCTGACTCTCAATCTGGTTCGTTGTTTGTTGAGTTCAAAATCGATGGTATGCGATTGACCTTTGAATAGTTACCAACCTTGCATTTCCTGGATGCTACACTACAAGAAGAAGCTTCTGTGCCTCTCAAGTTACTCGTATTTTACTCCTTCCCGTCAGATGCGACTCCACTGTTGCGAGGCATGCGCTTGCTCGGGACAGGCGTGTTGGACCTCACGCAGGTCAAAAGCCTCTTGAAGGTAAGCATCCAGCACGTATCTTTATCACCGTATTCTAAATCCTCTCAGGATGGAGAGAAGTATGCTCGGAATGTGTGGGTCGCTCTTGAAGGGAAGCTTAAGGACGAAGACTTTAGACGCAATCAAAAAGCCAGAGAGAGATTTCTTAATAGATAAACCTACAATCACATGGCATTCTCACAATGACTCATGACGAATGGTGAAGAGTAAGCGATTTCATGGCTCCGGGCTTATGATTGTCGTTGCAGGACTGGACAATAATTGCCTTCTTCGTGCTAGTATTCCGGGAATCTTTGACCGTTGATGCATCCAGGCACCCGTGATCGTATCTATCCATTTACAGGGAAGTTCAGTGCGCAGGCATCCAACGCATGGTAGGTAGAAGGCATAGCCTGTCCTGCATGAGAAATCGGACTCAGGGGACGTCACGCGTAACAGCTCAGTCACAGTCTCGCATGCTAATGAACTGAACACTCTGCCCTCCAGTTAGAGATATTGAGCCAAGAATAGTTCTCATCGGTCAAGCATGCACCCTCTCAGTCTGCTGACCCACACAAGATGCCTGAAATGTCCGGACATCATATTCCGAGTGCGAGAACGCCGCATGGAATGCTGGTCTATTTCGTACGCAGGTTCTTTCAGCGTAACTAGCGGGGTGTACGAATCAGATAAAAGGAGTGCGTTCGTGATACACTTCTGCAGCGATCACACTCAACCAGCATCATCAAAGTAAAACCTCTGACCTCCAACAACCCATCATGAAGTTCACAACAGCAGTCATCTCCCTCCTTGCTATCACTCTTCCCGTGCTCGCTCAGACTGAGAGCCTTTCGTATGACAACACTTACGACAATGCTGATCTGTCTCTCGACGAAGTCGCCTGCTCAGATGGGCCTAACGGACTCATCTCCAAGGGCTACACGACCCTTGGTCAATTGCCTACATTCCCCAATGTCGGCGGTGTCTACACTGTCACGGGATGGGATTCAGTTTACTGCGGAACATGTTACGAAGTCACCTACGGCAGCGAGACAATCGCAGTCCTAGCTGTTGACGTTGCAAGTTTAGGGTTTAACATTGCGGAGGCAGCGATGAACACGCTCACTGATAATGAGGCTGCGTTTTTGGGGAGGGTATCGGTGACTTCGGTTCAGGTCAACGCATCTGTTTGTGGCCTTTGAAGGTAAGCACGTTGGGTTTCCTTGTACATGAAAATCGACGCTCATGTCGAGTAATCTAGTGCCCATTGATACACCATTGGTTACTTGGATTCAGATTCAAGTACAATTTTAACATTCGTCCTTTCGGGTAACGGTGTTACGATACGGACTGGAACTAGACACAAATTATGCAAGAAATTGTATTTCACTTTCATGGACGTTCATTGAGCTGAAGATATATACGCACCCACGAGATTACAAATAAACATCTGCCCACCCCAGACTAAAGCCTATATATCCAAGACCGAGTGAACGCAGCCTCGTACCGCTCTGCCAGCGAAGCAAATACCATAAGCGGTTCTTTCGAAAGCGTCCACAGACCTGCCAATATAGGCACTACCGCTGCGCCTGCGACGATCTTGCACGTTCGTGGGCGCATGCGGAATTTCCGAGAAGCGAAACGCGATGCTTGGATGATTTGTGCGCCTTCGACTGCGTGGAACATGACGCTCGCAACCAATCCACCGTACAAGATCCAGCTCCGCCAGGGAAACCTAGCCAAGCCAGTTTTGATGAACTCATAGTCCAGCTCTGAGGGCCCTACTTCGAATATCGGTGGTGAAGGATTGGCAGGGTGAACGCGGTGTGTGTAGAGATGTATAGGAAGGAAGATTAGAAGAGTTGAATATGCTGCGAGACTGAGGGTGCTGGTAATCTTGCGAGGCGGCGCTGAACGTGGACTGATGATCCTTTTTGTAATACTTGAAGCTACGTGGGCTGCTAGAGGTAGAAAGAGGAGATATCTCTCTCCAAAGCCAGTTTGGTAGTACTCTCTACCGAGAAGCTGCGCCGGTTATGAATCAAACGTCACATCCCTTTGTTACCAATTTGATGATACTGTGTCACCTACCATAACATTGGAAGACAAACTCGACCCTCCGACATTTGCGAGTGCCGGTGCGGACAGATGGACAACGAGGAAAACTGAAAGGAAAGGTGCGGAGATGTGGGCGACATTTGTCAAGACTGCCACTGTGTGTCTTCGTTTTGACCCATTTCCCTTGACTGACATTGTTTCCGCGTCGTCCGGAGCAGCCAGGAATGACCGTTTGGAGTTTGCGAACAATCCGAGAAATATACTGCTGAGAGTCATGGAAGTTGGCTTGCAATTTGTGGGGGATCGCTGTTTGCCGCGAGTTGAGAGTGGTGCATGCAAACTAGTAAGCTCAGCAATTTTGAGTTTCGAATTTCCAGCTTGCTAGCATTATACGTCCTACAGGTAAGTAATCCGTCCCGAATTATACTATGCACATGAATTAATGCGAACCAAGAGAAATGTGGATATGCATGGTGGAAAGGTGATATTAATGATACTAGAACGCGGAGCAGGGGGCTGAGTATTAGGATCGAGCAACCGTAAGAAGAAATGGCGCGAAACACTATGGGGCTATAAAACACTAGTGGGAATAGGGCTACAGGGTCAAGATAGTAGTGACGGAGATCATCCTCGTGGGTGAGGTTTTACTGGGTGCGTGTTGGAATTCCACGATTCTGTGTCTTGCTCTTGGAAGAGTGCCGAGTATTCAATGTCGCAGGGAATACCGGGTACATGATCAGGGTATTCGGAAAGGGGATGGGGGTGGGTGAAAAAGTCAAAATTGTGTAAGCCAAGAGCGTAAGCTTCCAGAGCCTGTGCACGCTCCATGTCTTCATAAGGTGCTAATAGCTCATCACCAGGCAGCATTTCTTGCCCCGGCATACAGGGGGAAAGGGGATCGCTATTCCAGCCAGAAAGCGAGGAGGTGATAGATGTAAAGGAGGAAGGAGCGTAGGTGAGTCCATGCCGGCTCTCTGGGGATTGGTAGTCAAGCTCAAATGCCATGTGCGACTCGGACGGGTTGCCTATCGAGCTATCATGCTCCTGTATTATGGGCTTAAGCACACATCCAAGAAAAAAATCGTATCAGAAACGTACCCCAGTCGATGCACCGAAAGTGAAGGATATAAAGGAAGATGGATCGTTTGAGGCAGCATGCCATTGCTGAGGTTGCGCCTCAAATTCCCTCCCAAACCGAACATGTGCCGCCTGTGACACATAATCAAGAGGGCGCAGCGGCCACTCTCTTCCTTCAGTCGAGCGAGCCCTGCATGAGTCGTCTTTTGGAGCGTATGATGGGAGGATGGGAGTGAGAAACGCGTCGGGTAGCGGGACAGACGACGATCGTCGTTGAGCTGCGGCACAGTTCCCAGGGGCGTCTTTCGGCGCGAAGTCTCCGTATGCCTCGACACTCTCGCTCCCTTCCTTCTCGATGACCTGCTGATGTACGACATCCTCTTGCGAGTCTTCATCCACATCTGCGATATAATGAGGCATTTGTTCGTCTGAATCCAGCAGGAAACTGCTGTTATTGAGGCCCATATCGTATTGACGTTTCTTCAATCCAGAGATTTGGCGCCTCATTGGACGAAAGCGATAGTGGGGGTAAAGACGTGCATGGTCCTCTCTCTCCTTATCTGCAAGCACCTTATAAATGTCCTTTTCAGAAGCCGACAACTCCTTCCACGCCTCAGCGGCTCGCTTGGAGAGGGTCTTGGCAGTTGGATTGGGTGCTTCTGATTCCTCGTCGCCTTCTTGGGCAGCCTGGCTGTGCTTGCGTGAGTACTCACAGCGAAAGATTATGAAGGCGTTTCTAGGTCGAGGAATCCAACTAGGGTCCCTGCTTCTGTTACGCTGTGCACGTCGATCAGATGAAGGAGCCATTGGTTGGTGAGTGATGCAAGAAGTGGACGGTATAAAAGGCCTGGGTTGAGGAAATGTATGGTCTGGCAGATGAACATCATGGTCATCCTCCACGGAAGGAGGAGACCATCCGCGGAGGACAGGTTGGGGGGTGAAGACCATTGAAGACCTTGAAGGGATTTCCGGGAAGCGGACGGGACAGGGCAAGGTTATGTTATATGATTGTAATCAACAAACCTGCCGTTGATCTTAGATCAACTGCTTGCTGTTGCCCCAAGGTTAAGTGAATTTGAACTCAGACACATGAAGGGGTTTGTTTTCAAGGACAGGATGATCAAAATTGAAACCTGGTCAGTGAGCCGAGCAAGGAAATTGAAACAATCGAGACCCGAGAACAACACGAAAACAGCTTGGAAATGTTCCCTATAATTTAAATGGATTAATAACCAAGACATCATTCGATCCGTTCGATCAACCAAATCTAGATCATACCCCGCCGATCACTATGAACGCCGTGGATACACTTCCTGCAAAGGGTCCAATTGAACACCTGCCCGTTAAGGTGCCCTGGAAGCTTGTAGCAAGCTTGATACTCCTCGCGATAGGAGTCTTTCATAGATATGCGGGAGCTTGACCCAAAACAAACAACCACTCGGGCACGGACTCGGTCGACCGCGGCAAGGTACTTTCAGGGTAAGAAGCGTAGGATGGCAGTGCTTATGGGCCAAAGCGGGACAATGCACCACCAAGTCTCACTATTACAGGAGAGTTACGCTAATGCTAACAACCGGGGCCTACACCGAGGCCAAATTCCGGGGGTCACCGTATGGCCGCCTCCACGATGCACTTAGCGCTCGTAAAACAGGTTCTCCTTGATGCCATTAATCCTTTTAGTGATCGAGCGCGATCATACTACTTCCGATTCACTGCCGGCGGCTAGTAGTGCATTCTCCGTGGACTTGCTGACAAACAAAAAAATCAGACGAAACATGGTCATCATTTTCTAAACCACAGCTGATGCTAGACCTAGGCGTGTTTTGACTTCCATCATCGTCACCTCGGAGTGTTCAATAGCGCGAATAGCACCACGACGCGCTACCTCATCAAGATATGTCGTTTCATGACGGATACGATTAAACTGCGCCCGGGGCCCTTTCAGGAATTCCTCGACAGCCTCTGCGACATCGCGTTTCAATGTTCCATGACCTTGGCTCTCATAGGCTTTGGCGACCTGGGTGACATCGCTGTCTGTGCAGGCAGCGAGGATAGTAAGTAGATTTGAGGTACCCGGGCGACCTTGAGAATCGTAAGTAATGCCCTGAATGGAGTCCGTGACAGCAGCCCGAATTTTCGATTGGATCTGGGAAGCGTTATCGGTGAGCAAGATGCGAGACTGGACGTCGGGTGAAGATTTCGACATCTTGGACGTTGGGTCTTTAAGTGATAAAATCCGCTTCGATGGGGCTGAAGGCATGGTTCAACGGATATATATGCACAACCTCAAATACTTACTGTTGACATAGGTCGGAAGAGGGAACAAGGGAGACGTTCCTTTGAATGTTCGGTTGAAGATATCGGCGAGATCTCTCGTGAGTTCTATATGTTGCTGTTGATCGTCGCCAACAGGAACGTGGGTGGCTCTTAGCAACACATCAGTCGTGCCAAAAATGACCACCATTAGAAGGCCCACTTATAAACAAGTACGTCCGCGGCTTGTAGCACAGGATACATGAATAGACCGGCGTTAAGCATCGACTCGTCCACTTCATCCTCTGAGCTAGAATTTCGCGCCGCAGCTAATCTTGACTTGAGGAACGTAAGAATTGAATTGAATGTAATTACGCTTGGAAGACCGTACCTTCCAAGTCGTCATCCGGCGCAGTTTCCCCATGGGCGCTATGCAGCTTAATATCCAGGAAAGTTCGGTATGGTGAGGATTCTAGGTACTGTTAACCAATCGGCTGGTGGGATAGAGCAATCAAATACATGGTCCTGGTGAAACAGTATCGACCGGTTGGGGTCGATGCCTATGGCAAGTAAAACAGCCAGCATATCATTCCTTGCAGCCAGTAGGGCAGCAGGATCCTGTGGAAGGGTCAACGCATGCCATCCCACAATCGAAAACAGCAGTTTGTCCTCGGGCTCGGCAGATTTTTGAAGCTTGACCCAGTTAGACAGTGCGCCCAGGTAGTTCCCTAGCTACTACTATGTAAGTTGTTCCGTGTCAAAAAAAGAATGTAATCTTACATGAGGGATACCAGTTGGTTGAATACCAGAGAGTATCACGCGTCCCGGGCGGATTTGGCAGACACGTCGCGGAATGATCATGTGTGATGAGCACTAAGAAAAGTATTTCAAACTCCGATAATATACAAGGTACTAGACCTCAGCTGTGCTGTGCTTTACTGACGTCTACCACTAGCCATTACCGGCTCATCTGGCGACCGCAGCCACATGGAGCACGATCCCTTGGTGGACCTTCCTGGCGGCGACAATTTTCACGATGTGACTGCATTATTTGAGGATGCTGCCGAAGGTGACCAGACATGCTTGTGTTAACTTACCTGCATGCTCATTGCCTAAGATATGCAACCCGGGGCTCTCGTCCTGACCGACGGATTTACTCTTCTGGATGCTATGTCGTCGTTCGAGGTAAATCCACTTATCTCCGAAGTTCAAACAATTCGCTAATGCTGTGTGAAGATAGGCGAACCACGCTTCGATAGCGGCTTGGCGCTTCTGGATAAATCTAAGCCGTCGTTCAACCCTCTCGCCCCGCTTACTCCAGAGGAAGTGTGCTGGATCATAGATCGCTCGGTTTCCTGCGAGGTAAATCAGAGACAGCGTAAACTCTTCCGCGTGTATTCATTTATCCCCTGTCTGGCACCCAGATGGAATGGCACTCCGGTTATACTCTTTCGCAAACCATATACTCATTCCTTTACGTTCACTCTTTGAAAGAGATAGACCCTGACCTCGTCCCTGGGGGCTCACTGCCACGCTCAGACAGCTTGCGACCGCCAGAGCTAATCACGGTCGTTCTAAGGGCAGCTCTGTTAGGCCTTCTCAAATGTTGTGACCTGTCCTGGAGGGAGCTAAATAAAGGGAACGTGTACGATGTTCGTCAAAGTACTGCTTAAGTTGCCAGCCATGCTCATCTATGATCAGGCCGAAGACTGGCAAAGCGAGAAATGTGACGTGCCTCTCTCCGAGGCTCTGCCCGTCAAATATATCTGCAAGGCGCTTGATGAAGCGTGTCGTTGGCTCGAGACCTCGGCCAAAGGTGTGAAATGGCTCACATAACAATGTTCACCCAATGTTCATGCGATAAAAACTACAGTTCAGCAACCTTGGAAAACCATGCTGATGAATCGATTAGTGTTTAGAAAGGTTTGAGGCGTCTTCTTTTACACGACAGTATACTGACTTGTGTCAGTCATTAATTGTGTTGTTCGAGACACAATTGTCTCAACCTCACTCTGGTTTGCTTCCGACGATGATAAATCTAAGTCTGCAATTATTGCAGCCTATCATGACAATAACTCCGTCAGAACCCGCGCCAGATTCTCCAGCACGTCTTGCGTTTGACCCTCAGTTTCCTCGTGTTATCGTATCATATATCCCTCTGCATGTCCTACAGCTACCCGACCAAGCTCATACCTGGACTTTACTAGAGGGACTGTTGACATCGCTGAAAAACGTCAACGATCTTGCAAACACAACAGAACTGACGACATGGGAGGTATATACTATTGCTACCCTTCTGTCGATAAACTTTAAATCTGGCATCAGGTTGCTGGCCATCTACAGCTGTGGTGCCCGCGGCCCCATAGTCGGCTTCCATATGTGCGTTCAATCACCCAGGTGAGTAATTCGTGCATGACAATCACCTAGTCGAATTTTATGATAATCCCTAGTCCGCATTCTGGGACGGCGTCCTCGTGCTCAACAAGTTTGCACTCAAACACGTTGTGGTCCAGTTCTTCCGCGAAACACTGGACATTTCCTATGACGCTTTCACACAAAATATCGTAACAAGGTGGAAGGGTCCGGCGCCTCCACCCCTCGTACAGATTGAACGCACCATGACGCAGGTTTGTTTAAAGTTGGGACATCCTGTATATGCGCTGACAGCAAGACAGATACTGATTGCGAACATAAAGTCGCTATGGTACAACCCACCACGGCGGCGCCGATTCTGCGCAAAGTCTCTTTTCGACTGGCACGAGCTGTTTTCCGTGTTCATGGACGTGTGTGTGCGCCTTGCGCCCTTGGTGAGTATATCAGATGTAAGTAGCGCCCTGTAGGCTCACTAGACGATACTTCTCAGCAAGACCAAGAAAAGCTTGACCACGTCCGTCGCGCCAGGGTAGCCGTCCTAATGTATAGGCTGTCTGTAATCCGCGAAGTCATTTTATCGGGATTCCAACTGTCACTCTATACAAATGAGGAGCGCGTGTTTGCATACTGGTATGTCGTACAGGTGCTTGAAATGCACTTGTCCTGCATAGATCAACTTATGCCAGGCATGTCGAGCGGTACGTGGTTTGATGTGTGTAATGGCTGGAGTTGATTTTTTTTGATCCAGACTCAAATGCTTACTTCGAGTTGTCATATCAGTCGCAATTCCTCACGGCATTGCAGTCCCTCTCAATAGCTGTCTTCATTGTAAGTAATAGTGAATATCACACAGTCGTTCCAGCTCTTGACTCGACGGAAAGATTACGGTCAAACAAACGACCTTCTCGTGGCGACGCACGAGGCTCAATTTTCTGCGGCGCTACAAGTGGGCTTTTATGCCCGAGTACGAAGACAGCGATCTGCAACCCTTTGGACATCCCAACTTCACCAAGTTTGCTACTGCATGTGAATCGATGCAAAAGGTGAGTGTTCGCAGTGACCGGAAAGAGGTTTTTGTTTCATTCGAAGGTAGGATAAACAGTTCTCGTTGGATGGCATCGCGGTCGCCATAGAAGTTCTATCATGTTTGCTGACGTCACCCGATGGCTGGGCGGGACGATGGAGTGAAGAACGGAAGAAGGTGAGAAAAATATTTAGTTGTACCTACCACAGATTCTCATCTCCCGCAAGTTCGTCCAGAAGCTCCTAGATGTGTGCATCGATTTGCAGAGACAACTCCCTTCAACCGAGCAGGCCTTGACGACATGGGATGCCAAGACTTTGAAGTGGGATGCGGATGTTCATCCTTGGTTTCCAATTATCTCTGGATTCCCTCCAGTACCATCACGATAGATTGGTGCTGTTTTTTTTTTACCCGTTGATATAGATACACATCTGGAAGGCCTTGTTTCAGCCACTAGTAATATGATGTCAAATCTATCGTGCATCGTGCACGTGATGGTCGGCTGAGACCCCTATTGTTATCAGTTAGCAAATTAATCGCAAACTTTAATCATGCATCGGAAGTCTGTCTGACGGTTAACCTGTCCATGTCAGGATCTCGCTAGACACGCAATTGTTAACGTTTAACGGCTGCTTTAACTGACGAGTCTTCTAGCGTTGCCGCGCTAGCTATAATTGCGCATGCGCCATTTTTAAGCCAGTCTGAAGTTTTTCTAGATCAAAATGTGACTACTCCTAACGATGCCGAGGGTACGAATGACGATGGTGCTCCGCGATATTTGTGCATTTTTTCTTCTGTCAATGTTGTGACACTGACAACAGTACATCCACCGGCTGCCTACGGAACTTTTACAACAAACGTTCCAACGATTTGTTTGGCGATGACACCATTAATCGGTCAACATCGCGAGCCCTTCCCTAGTGTTAACGTTAACTAGGGTGCACGACCTTTAAATCGGATGCATGATGGGTTGCATATTCAACGACAGCGATCTGATCGCGTATCGAGGTCGCCCACCGACGCCTATTTAGTATCTACTGCTAGGGTCCGAGCGCTTCTGACTTGATCATTCCTGATTTGCGTGCTTTCGATCTGTTTTGAATCTGGATGTCGACTTGATTCAATTTACTTTTATGTTTGTTCGGTATACGGCCCGTGGAGCCAATCTAAACGTCTTTTTTGAAACAAAAATGGGAAGGGTGGAGTACTCATGTTTCAGATATCCAATTGTCTCCGAGTCTAACCTACTCGGTATGCTAAAGCTTGAAAGCTTGACGGCCAGCCCTTGCCACTTTAGCTTTGTCTGGGGTCGACGTGGACAGGTTGTCAGCTCGGGTGGGGTGGAGCTACTCGGGAGGGTGGGATGCCTGCTCACGAGTGGGACGATGTCGAATGACTCTTCGAGTAGCTTTAGAACGAGACATGCATTAACGCAGCATGCGAATGCTCGAGTAACGAAGGAACCAGCATGGAACTGCGGTGCGAAATTAAAAGGGAGTGGTGGGGGGTATAAAGAGAAACTGTAGGTACGAGTAAGGAAGTGCGAAGCACGAACTCAAGCCACTCGACGTCGTGGCGGAGAGCAAACGAACGTAGGAAGCGAACAGTCTGGATGTATGACGCCGGGACATTCCGCGGGTTACATCACCCGGTACTTATCCATGCTCTGTCTTCTGTCTATTAACATCTGACTACAAAGCCGTGTTATTGCAATGCCGTCGTCGCAACGACAGGTGTCGGGAGTTGTCACTAGACTCTCGGCGCGTGCAAGCCCATATCATAATGCAGTCACTTTATTTGAAGCCGGAAATGCGGATCAACCGTCAACATCACTGTCTTCCAGTCCAAAGCCGTCGAAGCGTATCAAGCTCGAGGTCGAATCTGGGACCTCGAGCATCTCAGACTCCACATGTCCCGAAAGCCTACGGAAGACGTCACCAACTTTGAAGCTGGAAGAAATGGTATCCGAAGAGGATGCGAGCTCGAAAGTGAAAATCAAGTCCCCCAAGAAACCTAAACCGATACCGCGGTCTCTGGACACGCCACATATAACTCCATCACGCTGGAGGGAAGTTTACGACTCGATCAAAGAGATGCGCACACAAATGGTTGCTCCTGTGGACACCATGGGGTGCGAACAAGCCCAGCACAAGGAGAAAGACCCAAAGGTTGATATTCATGCAATTTCATATGATGATGGTCTTATTTTGTATGGCAGAACCGACGGTTTGCTATCCTAGTTTCTCTGATGTTATCTTCCCAAACGAAAGATGAAGTCACGGATGCAGCTGTTGACAAGCTGCGGGCTGCCGTAGGAGGCACGCTATCTGTGGATGCCATCATATCTGCGGATGAGTCTACAATATCAGATGCAATAGCAAAAGTTGGCTTCTGGCGACGGAAAACTGGGTCCGTTTATTTTTCCCGTAGAAGGAAGAGTGGTTTTATTCACGTTTTCCAACAGGTATATCAAGAAGGCGGCTTTGCGGTTACGGGATGACTTCGATTCAGATGTACCCAAGACGGTGGATGAGCTATGCTCTTTGACAGGAGTCGGACCTAAAATGGCGTTTCTTACACTTCAAGTCGCCTGGAATCTGTATGTGGTGGATCTGCTACGCCCTTTATGAACTCGCTAATGCACTTGCAGCAATCACGGCATTGGCGTGGATGTGCATGTTCATCGTATCACCAACAGGTTGGGATGGCATCAACCGCCCACCAAAAAGCCTGAAGAGACGAGGTTAAATCTTCAGTCGTGGTTACCCCTCGAATTGCATCGTGACATTAACCACATGCTCGTCGGATTTGGTCAGGTATGTATGCGCCATAGCCATGGAGATTCTCGTAGTGATCCTTTGTTGCTAAACAGACTATTTGCGTCGCTGTGGGACCGAAGTGCGACTCGTGTACATTGAGCACTAAAGGGCTGTGTCCAAGTGCTAATACAAAACTCCCGAAAAGCCCGAAAAAACGGAAGAGACAATCTTCTCCGAGCCTTGAACCCGAGTCTGGACCAAAGATCGATATTGCAATCGAGTCTTGACTTATGAAGACTTGATGTCCTTCCGCCCCCACCTAGCAACGCATGCATATATTTTGTGATGTTCAGATACAATATCTTATTACCTACTAACTCACATAACTGATTACCCAGATCGAAGTGCTTGTCTTGAGCAAAATAAACAAATTACGTTTGACGCTGTAATTTGGAGAGTCTTAATCATGGAATGCAGCATCTTCGGGTTACACAGATAGCTCCAGCGTGAGAGGAACGAACTTTGTTTACATTCTTCAGTGAATGAAGACTACACGCTCTTCACGTTGTGCATGGAAACTGATCACATTTCTAACTAGGCCACACAACTTGTTTCAAAGGCCTAGCTCATCATTTATTGGCAGATGAGATCATACAATCTTCCGACCTGTCACTTCTTGAACCTCCAGGAGTAGCCAAAGTCACTAGCCTGGCGAAGAACTGTGGCGTCCGTATGTTCCTTACTGAACGAATTTTTATTCCTTTAGTAAGGCCACCTCGAAGTCCGACTTCCGTAGTTGTGAACCTCTGGTTGTTCCTATGCACCTATACTACGGAACAGTTGGTTCCCATTGCTTCCGGCATCATGTTCGGGACCAGATGTACATGTATGTGCGACTATTCTCATAAGTAACAGTTCGGACCTTCTCTGCTTATCCAAATATTGTCCTCGGATCATGATAAAGCTAAATGCCAAGTATAGGCCCAGACACTGGACGGGCCACCTTGAGGCGATGATGAACATCATTGCACCCACGACACCGAGTCACGTACCCACCACATTCCTGTTCGGCATGGGACTCGGAAACAACGTTTAGAACAAGTTTCAAGCACGAAAAAAGTTAAGAGGAAGCGATACTTTCTCGTGGTCAGCTGAGCTTCGTATACATATAATTTAGGGGCTAAAGCAATCAGCATTCAAGTTATGTTTGCTATCGCCTATGTAGATTCTTCAAATGGGCTCATCTCCTTTGCATGATGACAAGGACATTGCGAGCTTGTACAAGTTGAGTCGATATTCCACACACAGGAGTCGCCCATTCTGACAGACTATGTCTAGGTTTCTTCCCACATATGTGCGAAAGGATATGAAACACGGAGTAACGAGGTTGATATCCGCACCGCCTATTCATTCAGGGCCATCGGTAGCGGCAGTTTCATTTGTGCAACTGCTATTTTGGTAATCAGCAGAACGTATCAGTGACACTATTTAATATTGCGTTGGTTAATCCTTAGGCCCCACCCACTCTTGCAGTAACAGACAGGATTCTACACCCACCCATGTCGAACACAACTACAATCACTCCAGAGGAAATCCAAGCTTTGGACTTGGACCTCATGACAGCCCCAAATATAAAATATATTAACAGTAGGCCCTTTTGTTTTCCGAGACGGATATGCTTACCTACCATTCGGACATCGTGCAGTTGCTGCTTTAACCCTATTTGCCTGGGACCTGAGTGAGTGAGCCTTCTTTACGAGTTTATTCTGGACCGTTGACTGAGATACTAGTCCTTACCTTTCCACACGAAGTAAGTTGTTCAACCAGACCTACATTATTGCGGAGGCTCAGCGGTGGCAGTATAGACTATGGGTGCGTCAAGCTAGGCGGAATGTGACTAGCAAATGACGAGGACTACTCGCAGAACGCCAAGTGGACGCCTGCAAAAGTTCTATTTCTCGTGGTGAGATAACGTCTGTATATCAATCGGGTGTCTTGGCCTTATCCTTCTCAGAATCGATACTTTGCGCTTGGGACAGCTATCCTAATAACATTCTGTGAGTCGCGCACCGAAGTTTGTTGATATACGCGTGTTGTGATAGACGCTTCTTGCTGAAATGCAATACAGTGACATTCGACGTTACACCCACATTGGCTACGTGCGTTATCTCACCACTCACTCTTACTGATACTAATTCGGAACAGATGTAAGCTCAGACACTTTTATCCCCTAACCCCCCTCATGGAAATGACAGGCTCTGCGAATACCCTCTTCGCTGTTATTGGTATGTAGCTTGCCCGTCGATCAACTTCAATCGGCTTTAGTCTGACAATTCCCAGCTTTGTTATTAGTAGCCAACATTGAAAGTAAACTGTTCGAGCTATCTGACGTACCACGTACTCATCAAAGTTGTAGTGATTCTCCAACTTCGATTATACGCGTTGTACGCTTTTGGTGCGTAGCAATGTAAATCCTTCTGGTTGATGCCTGGATGATATTCAGATAAAAGAATTGTCCTCCCTGTGTCGGCATTGTTCGTCGCGGTCTTCAGCGGCATGATGGTGATAGGAGTGATCATATACCAGTATGAGAAGAGTGAGCTTCATCAATCTCACTGAGTATGTGCACTAATCAAAGTTTAGATCACGAAGCTCAGATCTTTGGCGCATGCGCTATACTTGGATCTGTGGATTGGCTGTATCTTTTCTGGTACCGCCTCCGTGGACTGCCTTTGTAACCTGTTCCTCAATCTCCATTACAGGGTACCGATGATGGGCTTGGACTTTGTTCTTGTTCTGTTAGCAGGTTACAAATCCCTTCAGCATTATTTCCAGGTACCAGACAAGAACTGGTCTGGTGCACGTCTTATGCGTGCCTTTGCGCGAGACTCGATTCTTTATTTCCTCTGGTGAGAGCTCATGCAACACAACGGGCCGATGCTGACACAAGTACCACTTTGCTGTTTCTAGTAACTTTTTAGTATACCTATTCAGTACCTTACTGGGCAAATTCGGCCCTGTTGAGTATTATCAACTTGGCGCGATCACGATCACAATTATCCCACCTGTGTCGGCGAACCGTCTTCTCATCAATATGTACAACTCAGTACACACCGAGGAAGAAGAGATAGATAAAAAGAGGTCTGTCTTTCGCAGTTATCTTTCGCCAATGTATTTGACATGATGGTCAGAGTACACTACAACGTAGAGCTCGTACCCATGAGTATGGGAAGTTCGCTCGAGGTGTAGTCGCGTAATGGTATCTATGGTACTGTCGAGCTCGTATATCTGGCTATATAACCAGGATGCTTGTCTTGAGGAGGGAAGCTAATTTGTGTCATGTCGGATGCTCTAGGGGACTTCATCTTTTGCGCAGATGAGGCTTTGACCTAGAAACTGACAATACATGTTTTCCTTCTTCAGTGAAACCACTGTTCTTCAAGTGTGCTTGATCCCGGCAACTGCTAGCTTGTCACATAATGCAAGCCACATGCCACCGTGGACTGCTGTAATTCTCCCTTTGAAAGTCAAGCTCTGAGATTTGCTCGTTTGGAAACTTATGTTTGCTTGACAATTTATTATCACGATTGCTTGGACGCCATCAACCAACCACCCGTGCCTAGAAAGAAAAGGCGTGTAGGGGAACACCGACTCGGACAAAACAGCCTCTTCTATCAACAATTCACGTGTGAGTGTCTATGTATTCTACTGATGGTCAACACTGCGCACAGTGATTATCAGGATAGTGCCAGTGTATCACAGCCTAGGCCTTATCTATTAGTTACAACAATGCTGTGGAGACTAGTAGTACCAAGGACTTGGAGACAGCCGCAGATCGCGGCGATGATCCAATATGGATGCTATTGACATGATTCAATGTATGAATTCGAATTTATCTTTTCTCCTTCGTTACCAACTATGTTGATTCATCTAGCACTGACGCAGATGGCATCTTCTAGTACTATTCTAGCTACCTCCTCGTATGATGCTTGTCAGCCGACCTATCTGCCATTGATTAAGCTTCTTTTGGTGCTCTAGCGCCCATACATTATTGTGGAGGAAGCAACCCCGGTGTGTCTTGCGATTCTGAATTATGAAGCCAGCGCCCTACATGATGAACGTCATCACACTACCTCTGGTTAGTGAACAATGTCGAACCAGGACCAGTGTCAATCATCGAAGTTTGCAGATGATATCATGTTCGCTTCAATCATGGCGTCAGGTGAGTTCATATCAGCTAATTATGTAAAGATTTCGAACTGATCCCCATCATACAAAGATTTTAATCACAAATTCACAATGATTTACATAAATCATGTAAGATTCAGAAGTGATACATAGAACGAGGTTGCCGATAGGCTGTCAACGAGAAGATTTCGAGCCGCATTTACTGCCCGTGCAGACTTCTCGGTCTCCAAGGCCGCATCGGCACTTTCAGGTTCATTTATGAAACTACTATTTAATAACTGCTTTTAGACCCCGAATCCTGCCCCCTCTTTTCTACAGTGATACCACGTGCACCCATGTCGACCACTATCACCCCAGAGGAAATCCAAGGTCTGGACCTATACCAGGTGACAGCTCCAAAAATCAAATACATCAGCAGTGAGCCCGGCCACGTCTTTCCTGAAATCAATGTGACCTATCATTCAAATGACGTGCAGTTGCTGCTTTGACGCTCCTCACGTGGGACCTTAGTGAGCAGGCCCTCTTTGTGCTGTTATTCGGGATCATTGACAAAAATACCAGTCCTAACTTTTCCTCAAGAGGTAAGGACATTGATCAATTTTCAAGCTGTTAAAGCTCAATGGTGACAGGTTAAATTATGGGTACGACAATCTGCTCAAGTATAGTGTGTTGGCTAGCAAGATGACCAAAATTTCTTGCAGAACACCAGATGGACGCTTGCGAAGGTTCTGTTTTTTGTGGTGAGAATGAGTGCATAGGTCAGGTGTTTTTACCTGACGCCCCCCAGAATCGATACTTCGCGCTTGGAACAGCTATCTTGATGACATTCTGTGAGTTGCGCCGCGAAGTTTCGTCCCATGTATCGATGCTCATTACTGAGATGCAGTAACATTTGACGTCACACCAACCGATGCTATGTGCGTTATCTCATCGCTCTCTTTTGTCAATGCTCATTCAGAACAGATGTAAGCTTCAAGATTCTCAGCCGACATCTCTCCTTCATTGAACATTAGGTTCTGTAAATGCGTTCTTTGCCATCATCGGTATGTAGTATACTTGTCCACAGGCACCAATCTACTCAACTCTGACACGCCTTAGCATTGTTGCTGGTAGCGAATATTCAAAGTAAGGTTTCCAAGCCATCTAGAGTATGATGTACTCATCAAAGCCCAAGTGATTCTCCAACATCGAATATATGCGCTGTACGCATATGGTACGTGGTAATGCAAATCTTTACTTCCGATTCACACCTGAGTGACATTCAGACAAAAGAATCGTCGTTCCTGTGTCGATGCTGTTCATCACGATCTTCAGCATTATGATGGTGATGGCAGTGGTTGTATACTTGTATGAGAAGGGTCAGTCTTGTCAATATTCTTGAGTATGTACACTGACCAAAGTTTAGATCACGAAGCTCAGATCTTTGGCGCATGCTGTTTACTTGGATCTATGGAGTGGTTATATCTATTTTGGTACTTACGTTCATGAAATATCATCGTAACCCTCACCTCATTATCCTCTTCAGGGTACCCATGATGGGCTTGGAACTTGTTCTTGTCGTGTTGGCAGGCCACAAATCTCTTCAACACTATTTCCAGGTACCGGACAAGACCTGGTCTGGTGCCCGTCTCATGCGTACCTTTGCGCGAGACTCGGTCCTTTATTTTCTCTGGTGAGAATATATGTAATGCAGCGGGCCAGTTCTGATCGAAGCGCTCCTTCGTTGTTTCCAGCAACTTTTTGACATATCTGTTTAGCACATTGCTAGGCAAATTCGGTCCTTCTGTGTATTATCAACTTGGCGCGATCACGATTTCAGTTGTCCCACCTGTATCGGCGAACCGTCTCCTCATCAACATGTATAACTTTGCACACGACGAGCAGTCAACTTGGACGATGGTTTCAGAAGCTAAACCTTCCCTGCAATTTGTGAAAGACACGTCGAGGTCTGTTTTTCGTGTACATCCGACGAAGTTATTTGACAATGACATGGTGCTCAGAGTACACCACGAGGATATGGAGCTTACATTCGTGAGGACGAAGGGTTCCGAGCAGGTGGATGCATCATCGTTTGAATGATATCAGTCGGGTGTATAGGACTTTGTACTATATGATTTTTTTTATAAGTTCGTGCCTAAATAACACTTCCAGAAGGTATCCGTTCAGGTCCCTTGTTTCTTCCACCTGAGCCCAATAGAGCGCCGCTACCATCGCTCTCATGCTATATATCGTCGTCAATGTCGTGTGAATCGTATTTGGCCATCTTGTAGCCCGCTCGGGTGTGACAGGAGTATGCTGCAGGGATTCTGTCACTGTAAAGCATCAAGAGAACTGGCTGATCAATATGCACCATCACAGAGATTCTGCAAGCGTCCCATCGGCTGTTCTGCAAGTGCAAGCGTAGCCGCGGCAACATGTACTCGTACACTTTAACTAAACGTACCCACAATTTCTGTCACCATTTTCATTAGACGGAACGACTGTCTCCCTTCTTCTAAAGGTCTGGCTCGGGGAGATCATATGTTTATCAGTGAACCTGCACAACAGTTTGGTCCGATCAAAAATTATGTGAGGAACTACCAGTAAATATTGTTATAAATTTAATCGCGACAGCAAAAAGGGCGAGCTAGGTTTCCAACTCCGCTAGGACTCCCCACCATCTTTCTACCTATGCCTCCATCCTCCTTTATCTGAAGCTCTAGATCTGTCACGTTCACTCTTTCATGCACATACGAGCCTCGTTCACGCACGGTATTTGCGCTGCTTCAATCAACTTCAATGGTTGAAGTAGTGTAAAGAGCATGTTTATGGATTTACAGAGCGGCCGGCGGCCCCCTGCCTGAAGAGGTTTCTATCAAGGTTGCTCAGGTTGAGTGTCGGCCAGTAGCAACAGTGAAATTGGTAAGACATAACATACTACCATGATGCTGACACCAGCATCCTGACAAGCCTCACCTTTCCCCTTTTTGTCTCTTTGAGTTATGTTCTCACTAAGAATTTGAGTCGCGATTCTGTTGTTCAAAACGCAGATCTTGTGCCACAAACCAATGGTCACTTCATCCTTGAAGGTCTGTGGGGCTGGTGTGTGATTTGACCCGCAGATGACCACAGGAAAATGCTCGTACTGCATCTGATATCTGGTGGCTTTCAACAATTTTCACACCGTGAGGACAGACTCAGATCGTATCCAGAGTACGAATGGTTTCCGGTGGGTGGAGGGGGGTCAATGTGTGTATCATACTAGTTGAGATCTTTTGTATGGTATATGCAATATTTGGATTTATAAGTTCATGCCCAAAAGTGAAATGATCTCGAAGCACAATACAAGGAGTAATTGCCCTATCAGGTCCATCAGGGCAGAGTGGATGGGTAGAGCGTATGTATCAGGGTCAAGACCTTTAGACCACAAGAAATTGGTCAACCATCGAGCTACAACTAATGAGGTGAAGACCTGTTGTGAACTTCAGTAAACGATCAGTGCGAGGCGGACCTGTAACTCACTGCACAACAAAAGAATAGTACTGATAATATCGCAAATATGATGGGTAATTTCAACCACCCAAACGCGCGTAGAGTACAGAGGAACAAAATCTCTATGGGAATTGTAATGACAGTCAACGTAACCATGACAAGTTTTGGGGAAGGTTCGCTTTTGTGCAGGCATGCGTTCGCAGATGCTGCATGAAGAGCAGTCGAGAGTCGGGAAACAAATATAGACCCAACGCTGCCAGGAAGTCCTGTTCTCTTGCGTTATAACAATACAAATTGTAAGATTCGCTCCACTCACCACTGATAACGATGGCAAGAAGAGGGAATCCTTGATAACGGGAGGCAAACATATCAAGCACAATACCAGTAGCGCAAGAAATTACCATTGCACCAAAGAGTGGAACCCAGCCCTGGTAGATCAGATCCTTGACGCTGTTGTTACGCCTCACCAGTAACACGCATACCGTGGCGGAGAGAGTAGCGAATATGACACAAATGAGAGGAATGGGAGTATTGACGACGTTGATGAGTATGGAGGAAATGACACCAAGAAGGCTGAGTGTGACCAAGTCTCCAAGGCACGATGCTATGGGGGGCGCAATATTATCTGAAAGTGTATAAGTTTTAGCGTACATGTTAAATACAAGCCCAGTACCACTTTCCTGGGTCACGCCCATATCGTCGACATATGATAACAAGCAAACACATGAAGGAACCGAGGACAATGCTTGACAGACATGCGGACATCATAGCTGAAGAGGCTACCATCGTGAATCTGCCACGAGGTTAACTACCACGCGCTCAATATGAAAACCGCACATACTCGATCAAACCAGACTTCGGTTTCCCACCTAGAGGTGGTGGCGGCCGAGGCAACCTAGCAGTTAGCAATAGGGTGCTGTTCTGTGGAAAAGGGTCTGCAGGACCCGAAGATAGCTCTGGGACCAAAAGACCGAGGAGCATCGCGACACAAGCTGCAACAAATGCGACGACAGTCGCTTGCACTTGTAATAGTGCCAGATTACCACCCACAAT
The DNA here is from genome assembly GCA_016695485.1 of Suillus hirtellus. Taxonomy (NCBI): domain Eukaryota; kingdom Fungi; phylum Basidiomycota; class Agaricomycetes; order Boletales; family Suillaceae; genus Suillus; species Suillus hirtellus. The sequence goes on from MU172349.1 coordinate 92,911, forward strand.
CTTGCGTTGTGCGCTCCTGTCGTCTAGCTCGCCCATATTAGCCGCAGTTCCCATTCTAGCAGAAAGATTCATTTCTAAGTTGCCTTTGAGATTTAAGACAACAGGAATGATCATTATAAGCTCATCGATGGTGCTCATTGCCCGCCAACGCTAGAACTGATTGAATCGAGACCTTAGACGTCACTACACGTACTCACTGATACACGGTCAAGGAGTTCCCCGGTGAATAGGAGGCTTATGGTAGTCATAAGAAGCGTGGGTGCACACTTTTTAAGCAATCAGAGGGATTTCTTCTCTGTAAGTTCTATCCACGTACTTCGACAACAATGCTACCAACTTGTGGCCAAACCCTTCCTGTGCCAGACGGTATTCGCTCATTTCCCCTGGTTCTTCCACCCGAGCCCAATAGAGCATCGCTGCCATCGCCTGTATGCTCTACATCGTCGTCAAATTCCTGCGAATCATACTCAGCCGTCCTGTAGCGTGCATGGGGTGTGACCAGGATGTCCTGTAAGGTGTCTAATTCCACGTTGTCGTTGCCTTTGTCGTCGACGTGTTGTAGAAATGATTCTGTTTCATTTCTGGGGTCCTCTTGCATAGTTTTGGCGAGTCCCAGTTAATCCAGAAACAGAACAAAAGAAAGCTTGTGTAGTCAAGCAAGTCTCGAGGTTTTGCTGAAAGTGACGATCGTGGATCACGTGGGAAAAGAACTTATGTAAACAACGACAAAACGCTTGGTATTGAAGGTGTCAGCGTTTAAACCTTAGCAAGGTCTGGTTCTCACCTACTTGCTCGTCACTAATCTGGCATACAGAGTATCTTCTGCTCTGCATCGGTTACGCGCAAGACTGCAGTAACCGGTCACTGGATTTCTCCTGTGGTTTTGGTCGCCAAATCCTGACGTGCCTAGTAGCCACCGAACTCGTCGGAAGCGCTGCTATGTCGTCCAAACTGCATTCCTATCGTCCACCTACCCCGACGTGCTCTCCCCTTTTTAAGAGTCCTTCGGAGACTGTCCCCTCGACAGATGACCTTGAACGGCTGCAGGAAGAGCTTAAATCACTTCGGCAGAAGTCATTGGAACGTTTCAAGAAGGCCGGAGATGACTTGAAGACTATCGAGGAATCCATGAGGCGAATCAAGGAGAAAGAGAAAGGCAAGGCAAAGGCGGTAGAGAAGGTCAAGCGTGAACGCCCTTGTATGTAATTCCGTTTTATCTGTCTTGGCTTAATTCTGGCTCATGAATCTCAATCTCTCCTCCCCGGTCCACACTTTTTCACTACTCAATCGACGGTCAAAAAATTCCTCAAAAATGTACATATACTGGACGTTAAATTCTCGTGGTATCCTGTTCGATCTGATGGACGCCATGCTCATATTATGACTTCACGAATATCCTCTCAATCTGCCATGGTCTCGCCACAATGACGTTGTTGTAGTCACCCCAGCTTTGGATGGGGATGAACGTGACCTTTCTCCCTCTGTCAATGGCTCTGTAAGGGCTCGAGCACCATCGATACCAGTTTCTTCCTTCCCTCCCTCTTCTAGGGCATCACTGGACCCTCGAAGATCGTAAGTCCAAAGACGAAGGTCCGAATGCACAGTCTCATCATTTTTCAAAAATCTTCATTAGAATACCGGACGATATCAAGAAAAAAAAGAAGAAACGTAAACGAGAGGAAGATAGTGACCTCGAGCAGGGTAATCTACAGAGACCATCCATAGACACCGTGATTCAGATTCTTCGTACAGATTCCGGCCGCGCTGTGAAGACCTTGCCAGGCCCTTCTCTCAGTGTCCCTCTCAAAACATCGAAGTCACTGGGATTTGTGGCAAATCACGTGAAGGTATTTTATCTGCATTCTGTTGCACTCTGTCGCTTCATTGGCATCCTAGTCTTCATTCGCACCCGACTTCACACTTCCGCCCTCCACAGTACTACTACCCACCCGTCCTCCGATACCCCCCGCGCCCGTTGCTGGTCCTAGTAATGCAACGGATGTCACTGAAGATTTCAGTAAGCTCAAACCGCCAGCACAGACTCCCGTCAATACCTTTTACACAAGCATTGAGCCTTGGATTCGAGGGATTAAAGAGGAGGACGTTGGTTTTCTCGAGTTTACTGCGGATGAAGTCGAGCCTTATGTGATACCAAAATTGGGCAGGCATTATTTGGAAGTATGGGAGGATACCGATATGGCCATGTATGGTGGGCCATTGCCTGGCTTTTCATCTGGTCGATTGGGTGAGAGCTCGACGTCAGCACCGAAATGGGACCCATCGACCCTGATGGAGGCGGACCTGTTAACGGAGGAGCGCAGTCACGGGCCCTTGACTGAGCGATTGATGAGTGCCCTTTTGCCAATGCCAGATTCGACAGTGTGGAAGGGTGTCAAGGCTGCCGAGGACGCTATGGAGGGCAGGCCAGGCGGAACTGGTGCTGCAGCTGCAAAGCGGGAAAAAGTTAATGTAGTTGATTTGGAGGAGAGGGTTCAGGACACGATGCGGTTTCATGGATTACTCCATGAGCCGGTAAGTATACTTACTGGTTTTATGACGGGTGTTTCACTCACAGCCCTGTTGTAGCCTGATTTTTCGACGAAAGTAGACGACCCAATTGCCACAGCTCTCAGGCACGCTCAGCGTCAATTACGGACCGTAGTGGCCATGAACAAGGCCAGGAAAGAACGTCTTGCTGCTATTGCTCGTGATCGGCTCGGTTATCAAGAATATCTGGACCTCCGTTCCGCCCTTGATAAAAGCATCACGAGCGCCTACTCGAAAGTCCAGAAGAAAGATGAGCCGAAGTTGAATAAAAAGAAAAAGAAAATATCGGAGGTCAACGGGACCGTGAACGGGACCACTTCTGGTGCCAGCGCGCCTAAACCTTCACCTGCAGCACTTGGACTCGGCCCGGATGATGATCTTCATCTTGTGGTGCCAGATCACTTGCAGCAACTCGTAGAGACCCGGCGGCAGTGGGTGGCAAGCGTCGGAGGGGTTTTTGATGAGAAGGAGAGGGAGTGTCCTGGTCGAATATGGGGCCTACCGGGACGGAGCATTTATGAAGGGCTTGAGGATGCTATCCGCCACGATCTGGCTCGGTCGTTACATCCACGTAGTACTGCATCAGATCAACGGACTACCCAAGGGAATGGAGATGAGATGGATGTTGGATGACATAGGAGATAGTAGAGCTTTGCCTATCGTAATCTATCTTATTCTCTCCGTCGACTACACAGTTTCTTGTACACTGCCTTTCCACATTACATGCGCGTTTAATTACTCCTGTACTATCCAAAAGCACTACACCTAAGACACGATTACAAACTCAATATTCATCCTATTTCGCTATTTTGGGTTTTTTGACCGTTATCTTACGAAGTGTCTCTCCCTCAACTTTACGTTTACTACTCTTCGACTCCTTTACCTTGGACTCCTTTGTCTTGGGGAGCGACCCTCCAAAGCTAAGACTAGTATCACCGCCCTCCGCTTGGCCGTCATCGTCCATACTCGCATGATCGCTTTTTATTGGAAGCTTGGCTCCATATGGCACGAAATGATGCTTGAGTAATTCTGCTGGATATGAGGGGCGAGGAGGATTTTGGTACAGAATGGATGGGTGCTCCGGGGGGCTCGCTCTTGATGGCTGGGCTGAAACAACGAAATGACGTGCCATCTCTTTTGGTGCTAATCATGGATTGTTCAATGAATCATTCATATAGCTTCACAGAGTAAATAACTTGCCTATGTATAGCCTGCCCTTTTTTCTTTTTCTAGGAAGCAAACACGACAGTCCTCTTAGTTCCTCTGCTCCAGCGAAATCCGCCTCATCGTCACCCATCGACCATATATCATACACAGCGCTCTTCCGCGTCAAGCTACCAACCTGACCGCTCCGTGAGGACGAGGGCGCATCAATCTCCAATCCGTCAAGATTTTGGGGGTTGACCTATCACAAGCATATCATAAGGCCAGCAACCATGCATTCTGACGGATACTTACTGAGTCTGGAACACGTATTAGCCATATTTCTAGATCATCATCCTTCTGAACGGAGTCCCAGTCGAAAGTTTCGGTATCGAATGCATGGTCGAATAACTTATAACCAGGGGGAGGTTTGTAAGCCCAGTGTGGGTTGTCTCCTTCATTTTTTCCATGATCGGTGACAGTAACTAGCTGCGATTTTGACTTTTTCTTTGAAGTTTCTTTGATTTTGTTTTTTGAGGCTTTGGGTGCTGGTTGCACTGGTTCCGGAGATGACATGTTTTAAAGCAGTAACAAACTGCGGTTTTGTCTCCTGTAACCTATAGGCAAACCAAATAGAAGGGAGAAGCTCGTTCCTGGGTCTTTATGTATGTTATGTTATAGACCACTGTGTCAATGACCAAAGTTAAACCGTGACGATGAGAAAAGTGCTCGCCTCTTTTGGATTGTTTGGCAAAGGCTTGGGAAATAAACAACATGTCCGATCAATGCGGAAGGCCGCATTCTACTGCGGTGCACGCTAGCCCGCAGGAGGACCATGATGATGCTGGAAAGTCCCCCAGTCCTGACAATCGCCGGAAGTGATTCCAGCGGAGGGGCAGGCATACAAGTGCGCATTTGTGCTACCTTTTCTATGGGAATCCAAAACTCTTTAACTGAAGGCAGATCTGAAAACGTTCACTGTGCACGGATGCTACGGTGCAAGCGTGACTACTGCCCTGACTGCTCAGAATACCACTGGCGTGCAAGCAGTGTACGGATTGCCTCCAGACTTCGTGAAGCAGCAGGTATTTAACTCAATTACATGGTATGCTGTCCCCGTATTAGCTTGAGCATTTCCCATAGATAAACTCTGTCCTGGACGATATTGACATCAAGGCGATCAAGACTGGCATGCTTTTTAATGCAGAGAACACCAAGATAGTCGCGCAGGTACTCAAGGAGCGCTTTGATGCCAAGGGGCACATTCCTTTGGTCTGCGATCCCGTCTGTGTTTCCACCTCCGGTCATACACTCTTACACCCAGATGCCGTGGATACCATTATAGATGAACTATTCCCCCTTTCGGACCTCATAACTCCAAATAAAGCAGAAGCGGAACTTCTTCTGAAACAGCGCAATTTTCCGTCTCGCATTGCAAACTTACAAGACATGGTCAATGCTGCTCGACAGTTGAAGAAACTTGGCCCTCAAGCTGTGCTCCTGAAAGGCGGTCATTTCGTCGCTTCGCTAGGAGATCTTGTGAATGTTTCTTCGGACGACACACAGGTGATTCGAGATGATCTTCGAGACGAGAACACGAATATCCTCCGGGTTCATGGAAGGAAAGAACAACACGTAGACTCACTCGTAGTAGATGTGCTTTGCGCATCTGATAACCACATCACCATATTTGCTAGGACTAGAGTACAATCAACAAGTACCCATGGCACTGGTTGTACGCTGAGTGCTGCATTGGTCTCTCAGCTTGCGAGGGGTATACCGCGTTTGTCACCCTCGTCATCCTTCTTTGACTCTTCTTTGACTTATCCTAACAAATCATACAGTGGGTGAAGCTGTAAGGCTTGCAGCTGCTTACACCCATATTGGAATTGAGACCGCTATTCCAATCGGGAGTGGCTTCGGCCCTCTGAACCATATTCATTCAATTACTCCACAACTTGTCTCGCCGTACGTGACTATCATAAACACATGTAAACGAATTAATTGCTTTCAATGTAGGCGAACCAAGACGAACCCATACCCACTCACGAGTTCCCTTATACGGAGTTCAAGGGTAATTTGGAAAGAGTATATTCGACACGAGTTCGTGGTATTGCTGGGCAAGGGTACCCTTCCAAAGGAAAACTTCATCCACTTCATCAAGTGAGGAGTATGTTGACAAATAAGAGAGCACGTTCTGATTGCCTCAAAAAGACAAGATTATCTTTATCTCAAATATTATGCTCGGGCGTATGCGTAAGTGGTCGAACCATCCCGCTTCCGTAGTCAACGTCTCTCTTTCAGACTCCTTGCAGCCAAGTCACATGCCTATGCACCCATATCGGCGGCTATCGATGTGGTTTTTAGCATAGTCCAAGAGAGCTCGATGCACATGGGGTATTGTGCTGAGTGGGGTATCACGGAGGACGAACTGATCAACACCTCTGAGTCTCCCTCCCTGACAGCTTATGGGGCTTTCCTCATTGATACCGGAATGCAGGGTACGGCGGTTTATTTTGCTGATGTTTGCTTGTTGAAGGTATGGCTGTCAGGTGATCCTATGAAACTCGTCGTCGCTCTTGCCGCCTGCCTGCTTGGTTACGGAGAAGTTGGCTTGTGGCTCAAGGAAGAGGCTCGAGCGCCCGACTCGTGGGTTCAATGGGAGAGGAATCCATACCTCAAGTGGATGGAGGACTATTCAGGTGACGTCTATCAAAAGGCAGTGAAAGCTGGACTAGGTGAGGATGCAATGAACATTCTTGTTGTACACGACTCCATGTAGCTTTACAGAGATGCTTGAAAGTCGTGCAGAAGCGGACGCACCTTCACCTATCAGGTTTGCAGATTGGCAAAACGTTTGGGAACGGTGTACGCGGTTGGAGAAGGGTTTCTGGGACATGGCGATGAACCTTGAATGTTGAATGCCCCCATTGGCTAGGTTACCAGTCTCATTTATGTCTTCTCGAACTATCCTGAGCATATTTAACTGGTAAAGCACGTAAATTTAAACTGTAACGGAAAACTCTTAAGTGAATGTACAACAGACACATCTTTGCGAAACAAATTGAAGACCCTACATACTGTACATTACCACAAATCACTTCTTCAGTGATACAACAGCAAGCAGTGCAGTATTCTGAATATGTCGTTGTGTCAGCTCTATGTCCTTCAAGGACTCAGATTCCACATTTGTCCTTGAGTCTGTAGTGGAATTAGTGTCTCTGAAGCGAGATTGTTCCATATTGATGAGCAGGTGGTTGACAGCTATTGGAGGTATCACAATTGTCCAGCTTGCTCCTAGTTGGAAGAACTCAGGTGGTGCGAGATGAAACACAAATGTGATGGCCAAGTAATTAAAGAAGTTGCTAGGCACGAGATTATTTTCAGCATGTGAATATGAATATCCCAATGCTCACCATGCAAAGTAAACAAAAGAGTCTCGTGCCAAAATCTTCATTAATCGAGCACCAGACCAATTTTTATTGGGAACATGGATGTAATGTTGCATAGATTTGAAGCCAGCAAGTACCATGATCACGAAGTCGAAGGCCATGATTGGAGTCCTTTGTTGCCACATGAGAAATTTTGATGATGCAGTATCCCACACTCACCAGAACGGAATGAACCAGCTTGGAATTATTTCTTCACATACACCAAAGAGCACAAACTCATTTTCTAGGTGAAGTTGTTAGTTCAAGCTAAGTGCATCGAGACAGCCCATTGTCACCTTGAGAGTATACACTCATCGCAATAGCTATTCCCACTGTACTGCATACATATATGATAAATAATACTACCATGGGAATCACAATCACTCGTTCTGTGAAACTAGATCAGCTCTCTGAAACAGCTCTCTGGACAGGATCTTCATACTGTAGTCATAGAGAGCAAACAGCCTTCGAAGAAGGATAACTATCAAAAAAGTGTAAGTTTTAAAATTTGAAAAAGGAGGTCACCTACTTTCGATGTTCAAAACAAGAAAAAGTCCTATATTTTTGATGGTTAAGTATACAGATGGTAGTACTAGTGACTCAGCATCTTACTCACCAATGATGTCGAAGTTTGTGAATGCATGACCTAGTAACAAATAAGGGTTATTGGTGAACAAATATGCTAGCAGGGAAACATCTACATCTAGTAGTTGTGAATTAGATTGAATGCTAATACAACAACATGAGGGACTTACATGGCATTGACAGGATTTGTGTGGACATCGACTACAAAGAAGTAAGTTGATGCTAGTACAGACAAAGACACCAGAAAACTGACAGAAGGTCGAGGCAATGATTACAGCAAGTCCAAAATATCGATTCTGAAAAATAAGCATTTCGTATCAGGGAGGCTACAGGTTGAATTGAACCACATACAATGAAAAACAAAATCCTAGATGTTGTCCACTTTGTTCCCTAACATAAAATGACTGTTATGATTCGAAGTTGGGTAGAATTGACTTGAGCCTACCCATAGAATATTGACCTAGCCAAAAAAAAGAGTTTTAGCTTTGTTTACATAAAAATAAATTCAGTACTTCGTCATGGAATGTTAGAACTTGATGAGATCATAAATTTCGTGTACTGTTGAAAATTATGAAGTTTTTGCTCACCAAAGTCCCAAATGTACAGCACAGCAGCGGAGACTGAACAAATAGAGGTAAACACAAGATCATCCAGACTTGAACTTATGGCTCTTACCTCCAAGTCGACGAACAATGGTGTCATACACCTCATATTGTTCAAGCTGCTGGAATTCTGCAGCAATACTCGAAGCATTCATGATAAGTGCTGTGGGAGTGATTTTGTACATCTTGTTGATTGTGCTACTCTCTTTATATCTTGACTCAGAGGGGGTCCAACTTGATGACACGCGGAGATTATTTGCCAGAATGCAGTGCAAACACTTGAAACAGATGTGAACAACAACTATGCTGTGTGATAAGCATGTAATCCTTCAGCCTCGAGTCTTTTAAATTGACGAAGTTGAGGGAAGCAATTTCTATTCTGAATGTTGTCCAAGTGACCCTTCGTGATGAAATCATGAGAGCTGTGTTCTTTGACAATGGAGTCTCCAGTTAGACCAGTTCAGAATTAGGTTGATCAGTCCTTTCATCCACATCAATGATCGTGTGGGGCAGCAACAGCCCACTGACGGCACCCGATGTTTGTTTGTTTCATGTTTGTTGTACATAGCCCTAGTATCGTGTAGGGGGCTTACTCAAATATCTAGTACCCATGGTACATCAGTCAAGCGTTATCAATGAAACCTGTGTTCTCCGATCACACAGCCGGTGCAAAATCAAGATGGTCAATTCACCATGTGGAGGCATAGCGGTGACAGGCGCGCGGCGCGGCGCGAGCAGCCAAGGCATCTGATGCGTTCGACTAAATGTACAGCTATGCTATACATAAACAACGCCATTGAGAAGAGGTGTCACGGACCATCCGACCAAACTACCTATGATCAAGAGGCTCTGAGCCAAAACATATACATCGAAAGAAGTAGGAAGCATGGATATACCTATTATCGTTTCGCAAAAGCATCGAACATCTAGATTCTGAAGTGAACAGGACGACAAGCGTCGCAGCTTCACGATATGTCAATATCCAAATCCACTGGAGTCGGTGCGTCAGTCTCTGCATCGACAGCAGCTTCGAGATCTGCATCCGGAAGGTCTTTATCTTTTTCTACCGGTTTGGCGCGGGCGCGGGCTCGGGGTTTCGCTGTTCTCCTTGGCTTCGTGGTGCGAGAGGTTGCCGCGACCGGTATTTCTTCTATCTCCTCCCCGTCCTCTTTTGCATTGGCACTCGGTCTCCCTCTTGCCTTTCCCCGTGCCCGCTTTCCTGATGCACGGGGCTTTCTTGAGCTGACAGTTCTCTTCACAGATACAGGGCCCTCGTCCTGGTCCACATCGTTGTCACCTTCGAAAAACTCACTGCGCGCCATTGTTCGGTCACTTCTTCGCTCTCCTGCGAACGCAGTTCCCCGCTCTTCATCGATCTCCTCCTGTTTACGTTCTTCATCGGCAAGCCAACCCTCCAAGTCAGGCGGTATTTCTTGCATGGCGACACTTGGTGCACCTTGCAAATACCGCAGCTTGTTCCGAATGCTAATGGTTATTCGTTGCAATGATGTTGGAGAGTTTTGGTTCTCGACGCGTCCTGTGAGGGGAGGATGAAGCTTCCACTGCGAGTCGCGGAAGAATGGATCGTAAACTGTGGCTGGAAGCTCATCGGGTATTGTTGCCCCGACAAGAACGGCGGTTTCATATGTCCAACAGCGGCTGACATTTTTGATGGTGTAGCCTCCTCCTCCTAATACAAGCAGCGGTACATTGAACTTCCTAACAAAGTTCACACATTCACCATGGGCTGCTATGGATAGATTGAATGCCCCGAGTCGGTCGCATCCTAACGAGTCTGCACCGCACTGCAAGACAATAGATGTCGGGCGGAAAGCTGTGACGGTGTCTTCAATAACAGTTTTGAATATAGTCAAGTACATATCATCATCGATCCCATCTTGTAGAGGCACATTCAGGCAAAAGTGCTTGCCCAAGCTTGCACCGTTATCGTCAAGTTTACCCGTCCCAGGGAAGAAATCGCCGGTGTATTTGTGGAAGGATACCGTCATAACACGATTCGAATGATAAAATGCGAGCTCTACGCCGTCCCCGTGATGGATGTCGATATCTATGTAGAGTACTCTGGGGTGATATCTGTAGGAGTCGAAGTCAGGTCTAGGTATCACCTAGTGAAACGACTGCTCACCTCAGAAGTTCAAGAATTGCCAGAACAATATCGTTGACGTAACAGAAACCACTTGCTTCTCCACGCTTGGCATGATGAAGCCCACCCGACCAATTGATTGCAGTATCGCAAGTACCCGCCGTAAGCTTCCTTGCACCTGCGAGGGAAGCTCCAGCATACATACGACAAAAATCATACATTTCAGAAAATATTGGACAATCTTCGACACAGTTAAACGTGTCAATAAGATGTCGCATTTCGTTCTGGTTATTTGGTGTCACGCTATATAATGTCATAAGGTGAGCCGTCAACGAGGTAGTGTAAATCTCGCACCGCGAAAGAAAATCAATGTAGTCGTGGTCATGATACATCTCTAACTCAGCTTGAGTAGCTGGACGAGGATTATATATGTGATGTATTTGCTTGTCAAGACCATAACCCATAACCAGGGCGTTGGTCAAGGTCAGTCTGTGTGGTTTCATCGGATGGCGTTCCTAGCAGTGCTGGGTAAGATCAAAGCCTAGTGATGAATATGAGATGACACATACCCCATAATGGTGTTCACCGACGCCTTTAGGGAAAAAATATGAAACTATGGGACGAGAATGTGGCTTTTATTCATCTCTAGGAAAAACAGCTCATTAATAGAGGAAGTAACTTACATTGACATGTTCAGTTATCGGCTGAGCAGTACCGTGCGGCCCCCGATCGTCGAAGTAGGCAGAGGATGAGAAGGTAGTCGCCTGTGAGGCACGAACCATGAATGTCTGGTGATCTGGCTGCACCGCGCTTAGTGTTAGAAACGTTATCTGCGAAAAGATAAGATGCGGTAGCTCGTGTGCTCTGTGCGCTTGCTGCGTACGAAGATCCTTCGGAAAGCTCGATGGGGCAATTGAGTTATTGAAGTTCTGGTCCAAGTCAAGATTGAGCTTGAGGCAGGCTTATTATGTAATGTTAAGACCGCCCGTGTTCAATTGATGCTAGTGTTCTTGCCATCATGTTGCTCGCGTATCGCTGGGTGTTGGCAACCCTTCCATTTCTCGTTTTTGTCGTTGCTTCCTCCGGCGACAGATCATCAAACTTTCAGAACTGTGTTTCTGCATGTTATGGAGACTATTGCCATCCTCAGACGACGCTTTCACTTGGCCTCAGACTGACGCGTTGGACGTGTCCAGACGACTGCAAGTACCAGTGCATGCATATGCTCACAGATATCGCAATCCGTGAAAGTTCGAAGATACACCAATATTACGGAAAGTGGCCCTTTTGGCGGCTCTTCGGAATGCAAGAGCCAGCCTCTGTCGCGTTCTCACTGTGGAACATGTACTATCATATCCAAGGATGGCGCCAGCTTCGCAGCAAAATACCAAGTGAACACCCGATGCGATCTTACTACTTAACATGCGCCATAGTGAGTGTCAACGCCTGGCTCTGGTCCGCAGTGTTTCACACAAGAGGTCTGCCCTCAAATTATGCGTGATCACGTTCTCCTACTTATCGATTCCTTGAAGATTTGCCAAACACAGAAAAACTGGATTACTTCTCTGCTGCTCTCGTCATCTTATATTCCCTGTATCACACGGTTTTACGGCTCTTCAATCAATACCCCACCCGTTCCCGTGAGGATGGCCGTATCCAGCGCACGCCCGTACACGTTCTATGGTCGTCCATTTGCACTGTAGCTTACCTTGCCCATGTCACCTATCTCAGCATTCTACCACGGTTTGACTACAGCTATAATATGGCATTTAACCTCACTGTTGGCTTCACGCATAATCTGCTGTGGCTGCTATATTCCCTTCCCGTATCGTTACCCCTCATTCGACGCTTTCCTTTCAAATCAAAAACGTACAGACCATCATACGTATCTAAGGTAGCAGTCTTTGTTGCCCTTACGACGGCTGCAACTGCTCTAGAGCTCTTCGACTTCCCTCCCTGGGGTCGCATCATCGATGCTCATGCCTTGTGGCACCTCAGTACTGCCCCTATCACAAAGTTCTGGTATGACTTCCTGATCAAAGATTCGTTGGATGATGGATGGAGGGAACCAAAAAGGTGAAGACATTCAGTTTTATCAACTACTGTGTACTAATGGTGCGGAATTCAGATAAATTGTTCAGTCTAAAGCTCCTGCTCTGACCTGTTCAAAGACAGCATTTTCTCCGTTTCTGTTCAAGCACGAGTAAAGAAACTGCAACGTCGTTAGCGTCTTCGCTTCCTCGCTTCAGCATACCGCACCTATAACTGTATCCAAGGAATCCACCACAGATGACTCGATCTCCAAAAATGCCTGTTGCGATACCATGGTTACCATGAAGTGACGCCTGTGGGGATAGAATGTTGCTATAGGGGTCGGACTTTGGACTCCACTCTCATCAAGGCTGCGAAGCTGTCACTTGTCAGCCTTACCGTATAAATATTGTTGTACTATTTCCTAACCTCGAAATTGGAACCTGTTACAGCCCAGGAGAAATAGTTTCCCTCGCCGTCATCAAATTCCCATCGACTACACAATGTGGTAAAGTTGGCGATTGTTCAGCTTCACAAAGATGATTATACCTCTGTTGGTCTTGTCCCTCAATTTTCCGCAACCATAACTCCTCATTTACGAACTCTCCGCTGTACATGCTGACTGCGACGGGTTTGCTGGACTGGCTTCGGATGCTACCGACGGTGTCGTATCGATTTGCGTGAGTGTCCAGTCGGCGCACTGTCGTCTGATGCAACTCCCACTTAGGAGTCAACACCTCATAGTAGAGTGTGTCAGTCGGGTTGGAAATGACAAGATTCCGCACGCTAGCAGTAGTAAATGTGAGTTTTTGGGTCATCGTTGGCATGAGACGTTGGCTCGGGACGAGATGCATGCACTTCATGCATTCTCTGCTTAAATACCCGAGTGATCAAACTCACACTCGATGCTTATCTTCACACAGTTTGTTTCGACTTAGACTCGCTTTCCGAATAGCCATGTGAACGCCGGGCATCTAACTAATTCAGAACAATGAGAATGAGAAAAGGCCAAGGTCTTGTGCAATCCCCCGCTCCATTTGACTAGTGTTAAAAGGTGTTGAATCGTGGGTAGTTGGGAGCTTCTGCCAGAACAAACCTCAATCATCGGAGTCCCAAGGTTCGCAGTCGCGCACAGAGGAGTCAGGAACTAGTCATGTAATGTGCCGTTTCTAGTATGTAATATGTACCGACACGAGAGGATCCGGAGCAAAAAAACAAACTAAATGATGATATCAAGACCCCTGCCTTCCGCCCATTCACCGAAGAGGAGGCTGATGCTTTCACCGTTATGTGTGCGACGTATGCTTTCAGCGATGGTAGAACTAATGTCCAGCGCGATTAACTTCGAAAATTGTTCCTTGTGCTCGTTTTGCGGAACGGTATTTGTGACCTATATGACACATTAGCGGCACAGCGAAAGCCATGAACGACTTACCACAAGCTGCTCTATAGGAAGGCTGTTCAAAGAAGCCATGTGGGCTTCTGCGAAGAGTCCTTCAGGGATCATGCATCAGGTGATTGGCAATTACATCCTGCATGACACGCACCGTGCGAAATAAGAACGTAGATAGTTTTAGCGCCTTTCTCATGCAGCGTCCGAGCAGCCAATGTGAGCGTGTGGCCAGTATCTATCATGTCATCCACCAAAATAGCCACCTAGGGTGATCATCAATAAAGTTTCGAATAGACTATAAGAAGCAGGTGATTCCTTATCTCGAACATCTCCTACCAGAAGCTCCATGCGCTCCGGAGCATTTTGAGATTTCCCATCACGTTTCCGGTGTATAAGGGCGAATTCAATGCCAAGTTTATCTGCCATTGCAGTGACCCTGATCATAGCCAAGCAGTGAAACTGGCGTCAATCCACCGAAACAAAACGACACGGACCTTTTGGCTCCACCGGCATCCGGACTGACAACAATACCATTTTGCCACCCATCGATGTGCCTCTTGATATACGATACCATCAAAGGTTCCGAGAAAAGGTTGTCTACTGGAATGTCGAAAAATCCTTGTATTTGACTGGCGTGCAGATCCATGGTGATGACATGATCACATCCCGCGCCAACAAGCATGTTTGCGACTAGTTTTGCTGTTATTGGTGCTCTTGACTCATCCTTTTTGTCCATGCGGGCATACGGGAAACACGGAATCACAGCCGTAATACGCCGCGCGGAAGCTGTTTTGCATGCGGATATGAGAATCAGGAGTTCCATCAAGTTATCGTTCACATCGCTACACCCTGACTGGATAATGAAGACGTCCTCCTCGCGGACGGATTCGGAGATCTTGACGTTTATCTCGCCGTTGGAGAATTTTTTGGGCATGCATGGCGTGAGGGGCACTCCGAGCCTATGTGAGTGAATCACTAGTCCGTGGGCTGTTTTGCTGCATCATGTAAAGCGGCAGCTCACCGCTCGGCCACAGCATGGGCGAGCTCTGGGTGACTATTGCCTGGAGGATCTAGATCAGCGAAAGAAAAGCACTGGTGCCAAATGAACATACCCGCAAGAAGTCTGATAGAGTTTCCGTGATACATAATTTAGAAATTTGCTGGATGGTTTTATAACATAGAACAGGATGAAGAATAAGAAAAGGGTGACTGTTGCAGTTGATTGACACAATAGCTTCCCTTGCCAAAAAATAATCGATAAAATCTTGTTTGCGCGGCACAAATAATCTACATCTACACTGCCACACTGCCACATCAAGCAGACACTCTAATGGTGATATTTTCTACAACGTATTCTGTGTCTGCATAGCCGATGAGTTGAACTATGCGAGCGCTGAAGACAAGCGAATGAAAACACGTCGGAAACCAAAAACAAAGAACCCACCTGTTTAGGCCCCTCACTCGGGATATCTGCGCAGAATTGTAATTTGCTAAACCGCGTCCCACTTCTTCACAATCCCAATTTTCGCACTCGTCCATCTTCTCGATCGAAGGGATCTCATCGTCTGTAATAGTCTGAGAATCGGAGATCATATCATCTGATAAAGATGCCGACGACCCAGAACGCGAGAGTGGAACAAGGGACATGACAGAGGCCGTCACTGATGGCCCGGGTTCTAGGACTGGCGTGCATGGTGTCGTTGCGGCCACGTTGGGATATGATATTTGTGCAACTTCCTTGACTTCAATTGGAACTTCTTCGGTACGGCGGTGTACTAGAATGCGGACTGCTTGGCCAGAGGCAAATGAACCTCGAACTCCGAGCACCCCAGCTGGCAACAGGCGGCCACCAGATTCTCGACGAGACAACACGGCATGTGCCCCAGAGTCAATAATCACGCTACCAGCTGGATAAAGCGTATGGCTCGTCCATGCCTTTAAGTCCCGCATGGGAATCAAGGCAGGCTTAAAGACAGTATGCGGAGGCCTCGGCCAACTGAGAGATGCAGCGACTTCATCCAAATCTACTTGATTAAGCTTTTGCGGAGTGATCGGGCTAGCAGTACCTGAGGTGGGTACTGACGTGCTTTTCAGTGCTGTATAGTAGTCAATGATGTCGACGATCACTGAAGGCTGTTTGCTAGATGCGATGACAGTTGTAACGCCAGCGCCAGTTGCAATTTCAGCAGCAATCAGTTTCGTTTCCATTCCGCCGGTTCCAAGGCTAGATCCTAGCGTCGATGTGCTGACTAGAGGAATGGGCTCAGCTTCTGCCAAATCGTTACTGTATCTCTGGATCCGTACCTTGTTCTCGGATAGCAGCAACAGAGATGACCACATCAAGCTTTTTTGCGGAGGGATCTTTTCGTGGGTTGGATGTATACAGACCATCGACGTCTGTGAGCAGGAAAAGGTAATCGGCATGAATCATAGAGCTTGTAATAGCAGACAACGTGTCATTGTCGCCAAATTTGATTTCCTACGAATAGTTAGCCCGCCCGTGTCGCCACTCATCATATCTGCAGTGGATAGTACTTACGCTGACAGATATGGTGTCGTTTTCGTTCACGATGGGCACCACGCCCATCGACAAAAGTTCGTTTAATGTGTTGACAGCGTTTAAATATCGTGTGCGCTGGGATGTTTTCAATGCTTGAACAGGGCATCTGTGGAAAGCATCTTACATCAGAAATATCTCCTCTTGTGAGCAAAACTTGAGCGGTTCGCTGATCAAACTGCCCGAAAAGATTGTCCCATAGTGCAATGAGACGACCTTGTCCTATCGCTGCTAAAGCCTTCCGTTAATCAGTCATAATCTTACAAGATACAGAAAGAAGACATACCTGCTTTTTTGACAGACTTTTCGGTCTCTGTGGGATATCCATCGTCCTCAATCCCACTCCAATCGCCCCAGAGCTGACGAGCACCACTTTGTGACCATGGCTGCGTAGACTGATAACGGTCTCAACAACCGCAGAAAGTATGGACAAGAGGGGCTGGTGCGTTTCTTCATGAACGATGGAAGATGTTCCTATAGGGTTTCACAGATTACACATCTGCGGGTGGTGCGGCGGGGATAATGACTACTAGTACTCGCCAAGCTTGATAACGATCGTGCTAGGAGGCCCGCGTTTGACTAGCCGTGACATTTTGTACAGGTCGAGGCGGTAGATGCTGATCGCGTCAAGAAGATGATGGGTAAGTGACTTTCTACGACGCTGACTCGGGCAATATGAGTCACGATGAAATGACGTACGTGAAGTCTTCTAATAGTCAGCAAATTACTTACACACCAGCAGCGGTAGTAGGCTACTAGTAGGTGACATTAAATTATCGAACTTATGGGACAGCAGCACCAAATATATGTTCATTCGCAGAACATACAAACATCGTAACTAAATATACATAAAACATCACCAGAACTCCTCCAATCGCTCAGATGCCTCAAATGATTAATTCATGGGAGCCCTGGCAGCTTCCTTCTCGCCCTTCAGGATGCGTTCAAGGTTGGCACCGATGCGGCGGCGCTGATCAAGGGTAAACTCAGGTTCTGGTGCAGAGTAGCCTAGTTCTGTGGGTTCAATCAGTATGATTGCAAGAATGTGCCTGTGGATATAAACTCACTCAGACTCGGATATTGTACAGGTAACTCTTCAGTCTTCACCGGAAGAGCAGATAGGTCGAGAGGGAATGGAGGGCCAATCCACGCATTCCGGAGCTCATGGTCTCTGGGAGGTCACTGTCAGCTGTGTGTTATACCGGTAATAATCTGTACTCACTTTCTCTGCAAAGGTGTCCACGCATCGGTCAGTCAGTCAAACACTCAATAAGCAAATGAATTACCGCTTCACGGGTCAGCGGGTGTACGAGTATGCTTTGGTCCCAATAAGGTGATGAGTAGACGTGACTGTGTGACTGAGGAGAAATAAAGAAATACCTTAGACTACCCCTGTTCATGCAAAGGAACGAAAATACAGAGGAAAACGAGGTCGCAGGTACCCAGATCTCGTATGAACCTGGGACCAACTTGGAATTGATTTCTTTCCAGGCAGGAAGGGTATGATAGATACTTACCAATGGGATGAGGGCCGATGGGGTCGGTGTTCACACGAAATAACGGCACAGCGACGAACGCTCCATCACGCCTTAGACGCAGGACAGCATCGCGTAAATCCAACGCGGCCTGGTGCTGATCGGCGTTGCGCTGATGGAAGTAGATATCTGCACACATTCTTCAGCGACCAAGAGATTGTTACCCATATTCTCAACTCACGGAAGTGCCATTCTCTGTCATACGTAGCGCGAACGAGCCATGAAAAGAGTCAATGATCACTACTCAGTAGTGAACTCGGGGCACTTACTTGACTTCAGAGTTAACCACTTTTTCAAGGTCGGTTGATGGATGGTAGTCTGACATTGTAACCCACCGTGGAAAAGAAGTGTGGCTCCGCAACTGGTCATAGCTGCCAGTGCTAAGGATGATATATATAGTATGCAAGTGTCGACTGCTAAACCAACAGGCTCCAGGGATGTGGGGCCCAATACGCCTATGTCACACGGGCCAAGATGATACGAGTTCGGTGGAAGAGAAGGGTATATGCAATATTCGTATTCTGTCGGCTGCATTCTCCCAATCGGACAACAGCATCAAATGTGTTCGGGCTTCGGAAGAACAAATTTCTTGCAATTGGTCGCAGCAAACGATAAATGAGTGTCAACATGTGATTACGTACTCAGAACCAGAACAACCGGTAAGTGAACTAGACACCACGATACAAATAGCATCGGAACAACCTTATAATTAAGTTTGTTTTCAACTTCGTCTCCACAACGAATATTGGCTGGTGTTCAAAATGGGTCCAGGTATCCAGGAAAAAAAATACATCTATTGCTTTTCCTGACGACACAGCTTCCGTTGAGGACGGTCATGCAATGCTCACGCTAGCGCTATTTGAATCGATTCAACAACGACTGACTCTCCAAGACCGCTCTGGATTCTAGAATAGACCCTCTTAAGTTCGTCAATGAAGAACAAGTTAGTACCAGATATCGTGTACAACCGTACCACTTGTGAATGCAATTTCACTCAAAATCATGTACGACGACCGGAGGTGAGGGTTTGCATAGTATGTATTCAATGGATCGTTTATCTAACGACAAATTTGATCAAAGATGAATCGCCGCAGCAGAACAGAAGCATGGTGGCAGGGTCGACTGCAGATTGAGGCTCGGCGATCTTGGGCACAGCATTCTAAGAATCATGCATGGCCAGGCAGTCTCCGTTAATCCTACAAGTACGGTACCCTTGCCAGAGCCGTCCAGGCTTTTGGTGATGTATATTCTACACTTATGCTCATGCGGACGCCTTCTTAGTACCTACTGCTTTTGTCACTAATCATCTCATCTAGCCCCACCTCGATGCGTCGCTTTGCAGCTTCTACAATTTGGGGTTCCGAGCTTCACTTTGCTGCGTCGTATTTGCTCCTACTGATATAAGAATCGCAGCTCACCTCAGCTCACTTTGCACAGGTCGCGTCACTATCGGGGCTTCCGCGCGAAAAAAAACCATTTCCTTGCAATCAAGCATATGTTTTTTCCTCGTTCTCACCACTTACACAACTGCACAAGAACGCCCGCAAAGTGACCCACTCAAACAAAACTATTCATTTTGAACTGACAATGGCTACCATGCACTAGCTGTCATAAAGTACTGGATGGGGGGCATGCCACGAAGATCGAATGACGAGGGTAGGAGAAGGATGTGAGCGAAAGATTATTTCTAACGCATAAACCACGCTACCGTCAGGTCTATATATTCCCATGACCAGATCAAATCTAGACTCATCGTTTCGGACCAGTTCTACCCGTGCATTAGTGAGATGTAAGGATGGAATATGAGGCCATGTAGAGGTATGGATTATCTGTCACAATCCACCCGTTGAATCACATTGATATAACTAATACAGTGATTTCGTTATAGAAAAATCAGGCGAGTTGTACCGGGGCAACTTGATCAAGTCATGGTAGGCTAGAGTAAAACACAATTGGTGTTTAGTTATTCCTCCGATGCATCAAATGGACTTCAGATATATGCCGCCACACGGAGGAGCGGCGCATGACATTCATTAAACGATCACCTCGCCTATGATAGTCGCAGCGTTCCCATTGGCATTGGATCATCGCACCTGGGAATTCAGGAAGATGGTCGTCGTACCAATGCTGTCTTAAATCCTCCAAGGTTCCTTCATATCCGCAGGGCGTGTCATCGTGTACCCACCGGCAGAGCAGGGGAGATGGCTGGTTGATCTGCAGTTCCGACTGGGCCGGACTCGAAGGGAGCTGAGAACCGAAGTTCACGCCTATTAAATCATGAACACATGACACGCTTTGCGAGGGACCATGCGAGATAGCGGTCCTGAGATTGTCTGGTGTCCACGAGACAGCGCTACTCGTGTTGTCAGATTCACCTAAGGTAGATACTTGAGAGCGTACTAACTTGGGGTTTGCCATCATAGGGACGACATAAAGTGCATCCGAGGTGGTCATCCCGCATTGTGAGTATACGGGCGAATTGTGGTCGATCGGTTCCGGCCTGTGTACAAGTATGAGGGTGCATACGAGCAAATAAGCGTGACAAAGGGCATACATTGGCAATGCTTGTAGAGATAAGTAGTCACCTCCAATTGCTGGATGACTAGGGGCCCCAGACCTGACATCTTCTAGTTCGTAGAGATATGGCACACATTGCGACTCGCCAGACCAGCCGTATGAGGCAACAGTTCTGAGATTGTTTGGTGCCCACGAGGCAGTACTACTCGTGTTGTTAGACCTATGTGAGGAAGATAAGGAATGCAGTGACTTGGAATTTTCCATCATAGGGACAATGGAACGCGTATCCGAGGTGGCCATATTATATTGCGAGGGCATGTGCAAAGCGTGGTCGATCGGTCCTGACCTGTGTTTGAGTAGTATGAGGGCGATTATGAGAAAATAAGCGATGAAAGGCATACATCGGGAATGAACATGGAGATAAAGAAACCATTTCCATCGCTGCATGACTGGAGGCTCTGGATCCGGCACCTCTTAGATCGTGAGGGGTTGGTGAATTATGGGGGGAACCATGCAAGATACCATTTCTACATGGTGGACTATCTGACGTCCATAGAACGACGCTACTCGAGTTATATTTATGTAATGACAATACTAGGGAGCGTACTAACTTGGTATTTTCCATCATAGGGAGGACGGCATGCATAATATCCGACGTGGTTGCAATGTGTTGTGAGGACACAGATGAACTGTCGTCATTTGGTCCTAGCCTGTGTGCAAGGCTCAATATGTGGGGGGGAAAGGTAACGAAGGGCATACATTTGGAATGCACATTTGCTGTTTCCCATCGCCGGAGGACTAGAGCCGAAGCTGCCATCTTTATTGTGCTGGTTACTGTGAGGGGTCGGCGGATTATGCGCAAAGCTAGAATTTCCAAGTGTTGTTGATCTTTGCGGTGTTGGAGCAGACATCGTTCCAGGGAAAGGGAACGAGGTTCCCCCGTATCTTTATACCATGCCCCACCACGGCAAAAGAAAGATGTCCGGTAAGCGTAAGAGTGCTATAATGAAGTGATTTTCCGCGGCCTACAAAAATGCTTAGAATGGCATAGTATGGATCCATCCCATGTTTTTTTTTGGGAAATCAACCATATCGTTACTGCCGAAACCAGCATGGCGAAGCAAAGAGGCAGGGTCAAACTTTACTTGCATGGTAGAAACAAGCGAGCCCGGAATTGCGCCAATTTCAAGATGATCTTGACGTTTCACGTCCATGGCATGTTCCTGTGGATGGTGATACTAAGTCTTCAGTACATTCGGACAGTATGCAGGCCTACGTAGACCCAATTTCTGCCAGAGCCTCGTTCATGGGACTCTTGGGAACCAAGCCCTTTGATACGTTCAAATGGCGACTGTCGCATGACCTGGAAATAACGTCAGATGCCATCAGTGTCTCGGAACTGGCAGAAAGATGAAAATATGTAATAGCATATAAAATATAATCACAATATCGCATACAGCTTTCAAGTTTAACGTTTCATGATGCAGACAATGTCCCACACCTGAGGCTTGAAACCCTGGCCTGCTGCGCCTGCGCGTCTAGGGCGCTTGATTTGATGCACCACGACATGATCCCATATTTGCCCCTGATGAATTACTTCATCAAACCTTGAAGTTGTCTGGTCGCAGACTCGCAGCCCTGTCAGGGCTATTTCAAGCGAATCACGAGCTTGCTGTGAGCGTTGACTCGGACACGTAAAACATGGCAGGTCCCGTGAAGATCCTTTACTGGTACCGAAGGTATGCTCTGCATTCTTCTCTTCTCTGCCACGCTCATCCGCATTTGCGAATCACGCATCGATTGATCGGAGGTCTGCAAGCTTGATCTTGGCTTGATCCTCGATTTTCTTTTTCGGCTCTTTCCAGATTATGTTGTGCTCGGTCTAGACCCGTGCCTAGCTTGCGTTGGTTTGGCAAAGTTAGAACTTCTCACGCACAAAACTCAACTCGGTGAAGTCTCCCAGTCGTAGTCTTATTATTTCGTCTACACACATAACTCTACTTGAATATTAGTTGCTGCAGTTAATATTCTATAACGATGAATTCTCTCAACCTGAAAATCAGTGGCTATTTCCATAATATTTGGCTGATCATCATCGTCGCCGATTCGTCGGATATTTGCTCGAGCCTTCCGACGCGAGGCTCGGAGTCGCTAGAACTTATTTCTTTTCTGCGGGCGCCGGCACTGCGGGCGTGGATGGGGCCGCCAAATATCAAATTCAGGATGTATAAAATAACTTTAAGCACGAGATACCGCCGGCTTCGGATGTTATGATGGTGCACAAAACGTCATGCTGTGTTGATATTTTACCTGCACTCATGATCACGTAAGCTCAGATGCTTCAGTACTTCGATGGCTTGCAAGTCAACTACAACTTCGACAAGGAATCAAAGTAGAGTTCTCAAACTGTGTGGCAAAAGGTACGAGCAATAAATTATTCAGTGAGGAATGTGTAACCTTGGAGGCCGGAATAGCATTGAAAGCACCAACATCTCGTTTGTATTCTCCCTAAATATGACCGGCCACCTGCAAGCTGACTCAGAATGCTGCGTACATGTCAGTAAGCATTACCTGCTAGCCTTAATTGTACACACCCAGATCTGACATTCTATATTGTTCACTCACAGCCCTCGCTGCATCATATGAGCCTATATGGAATTTATTCGCCTCACAAACAAGCTGCTAAGAAAACATAATGCAATGCCACGGAACTTCTCCATCCAATCTATCCAATCTGACACTTTACGTCCAGCTTAGCCCGATATCACGCATCAATGACCAGGGTCTTTTGATGCGACGCCAGACGTTGGTGATTTTGTACGTAGCGATCATCTCTACTGGCCTATTTGTGTTTTGACATCTATGTAGGGAGCATCACCTCCCTGTCCAAGGCTATGACATGAGCGCTGCATATCGCGGTGGTGTTCCTTATCTAGAACAAGTGGCTTGGAAGGTCTGTCGCATAGTTCACCTAATAATTTAGTCGAGTCATGACCCAGCTTACCAGGTATTTAATCGTCTCAGATCATTTTTACGCACACATGCCGCTAGAATGAAACACGGTACGTAAGAAAACTCTTCGCACGACTGTCGAAATCGTCCCCCCTGGCGAACAGGAAAGTACAGTGCACTAGCCTGTTAAGGTAAAAGGCAATGTTTCGTTTCGTTTTTGGCTGCATGTTGTTTGTATGTCCTTCGGCCACCAGGCCAGGGATGGTGAGATATTTTTGCTTTGATTTACTCATACTCTATCTCCATGTACTGGTAGATAGTAGTTTCCTAGTCAGTCGGTTTTGTGTACGGGATTTATTGTGTATATTCCTGATTTCCAATGAATGCAGCGCTCTAGACAATCCATTTACCATCATCTGATCGGATCCAGCAGGACAGACTGTATTGGAAATGACAACTTCGCAGCTCGCATTTGAGGGACGTGAGCCAAACGTGAGCGATTTGCAGTCAAATTAATGGGTGTCTCAGCTATCTGCATTAAAGATGGTGGTTGCATAATGTATGATAAGTCTTACTATAATCTACGGTCTCCGCCGAAGTATCAATATCTCAGGACGGCCGTTTATCGACATCGGCTGTTCAAGCCCAAGTAAATTAGTCGTTTGTCATAGATAATCGTAAGTTTCTCTCGTGACATAGTCTCCATCACCCATAGAGTAACTCTGGCCCTTCAAGGTCCCAAACTCGCAGCTGAAGCAATCCGGGTTTCCCCAATTAACGCTAGCTGTAAAACGACAATTTAAACAGACTTACAGCACAATCCTCATCATCTGCCTTCGCCTCAGACACCGTCCTGCCTTTCCTGGGTCCAATCCTCACTCAACATCCTATCAATGATTTGAACAATCGAGTGCGTCTGTATATCGACAGACCACCCGAGGTAAGTGAAGGTATCGTAGCGGATGACCTTGTCCAAACGGCAGTGTCTCCATGGTATAGCCTGTGATGCCACAATATAAGGCAACACTGGTACAGACGCCCGTTGGGATAGGATCAGCTGTGTGGAAGATGTGGAAGATGTGCTGTGTCGAGGGCTGCATCCGAGGGATCGGTATTTTGAAATTGGTTGTGATGAAGATAACCCAAACTCACTAGAGAAAGCAGATGCAGATGTAAACGTGTCGCAGCCATTTTCTCAGAGAATGCTTCAAATGAGACGACAGGTGCTTCAAATGTTACACCGATAGGCGAGGCGAGGGTCACAACTTCGAAAATTGTTCTTTGTGCTCGTTTTGGGGAATGATATTTGTGACCTATGATGCACATTAGCAGCACAACGAAAGCCACGGACGACTTACCACAAGCTGCTCTAAGAAGTCGTGTGGGCTTCTGCGAAGTCCTTCAAGGATTGTCGTCAAGCAATTGGCAATTCCATCCTACACGACACGCACCATGCAAAATAAGAACGTGAGTCGTTTTGGCGCCTCTCTCATGAAACGTCCGAGCAGCGAGTATGAGCATGTGGCTAGTATCTATCATATCATCCACCAAAATAGCCACCTGGGATAATCGTCAATAAAGTCGTGAGCAGACTGTAAAAAGCAGGTGACTCCTTACCTCGAACGTCTCCTACCAGAAACCCCATGAGTTCTGAGATTCCCACCACGTTTCCGGTGTAGAAGGGCGAATACAATGCTAAGTTTGTCTGCCATCCTATCCACAGCCGAGCAGTGAAACTGGCGAAAGCGGTTTTGCATGCGGATATGTGGAATTTATCAAGTTGTCATTCACTCATCGCTACACCTTGTCGACGGGATGATGGTGGATGTCAGGGCAGTCTCGACTCTCGAGAGGTGTGTTCGAACTTAGAGCTTGAATTTACATAAGCTACAAAACCAGCCATTCTAAATATTTAACCGCGATGCGTTCCGCGTCGCGCGAGTTCCTCGATCGCCATCGTTGAGCTGTGCAACCCTTTTCTCATCGGACACCTCCTTTGGGCCATTCGTGCCAGCTGCGTCATGCATGAATATAGGGGGAAATGATGCAAAGAGGCAATAAGCTCCAGCCAATTTGATCGGACATAAAAATGGGAGCTTGCATTAGATCTATCGCAGGAGTACATGATACAGATGAAAGTATTGGGGAATATCGCATAGGAACTCTGGTCATCATCTTTGCACAGGAGTTATATTTCGCAACCGCAGCAAGACATCGCTGATCTTTGGACGTGAACTTGGCTTTTGGTGCCAACACTCCTCAATGAGGCTCCAATGCCGGATATCACTAATAGCGTCTGGTCTAGGAGGTCTTTCGCCTTTCCTCACGCGAAGCATAATGTTCATTCCGGCGTTGGGCATTGTCATATTCCACAAGTGGGATCCGGTAAAAATCTGAGGAAAATGAGAACCAAGCAAGACTAACGGCAGGTCTCGTACCAGATACATTAGGCATGCGAAAGAGTACACGTCGCTTGGTAGGGTTGAATTCTGTCCCCTACTGTCGGGGGAGTCGGGGATTAGCTCTGGGGCTGCCCAGCCCAGTGTCCCTATCTTTACATCATTGTATGTGGCCGACAACTCAGTAAAGCCACCTAATATAATGGAGAGGCCAAAATCAGTCAGTACGGCCCTTTCGTCGTCGTCGATCAGAACATTGAACTTTAGAAGAAAAAATATCATCAAAACATCCCGGATATACAGATGAGGCTTACTGGTGTGAGGTCTCCGTGAACTACAGGGTGCTTGTGGACTGTCGGTGTTTCAGACATCTCTAAAGTTCAGCGGGAACTCAGACATACGATATTTCAGCCCTTCGGCGATGTCATCCATCTGCTAAATGTAGCCAGAGAGCATTTAGAAGAAGAGGAAAGCGCACCCAAAGAAGACGCTTTGATAAAGGTACGTCATTCCTTTTACCCAAGTACACATGGAGTGATCCATTCTTCATCCATGGGGAGACCATGCCTTCGAGATGACCGAAGCCTGTCGTAGTGCCCAACAGCGAAACTATGTTTGTGTGAGATAGCCTTCTCCAAGCCGCAAGTTCACGCTTCAAAATCTGTGAACCAACAGTTCAGCACATGAATGTCGGTCAGTAGACTTTGGCGACTACCTTCTTCACTTCATCTATCAGTGGAGCCTGGACACGCATAACCTTGACGGCAACCTGTTTTTCATCAGGCTGGTGACATATGCCAATGTAAACAAGTAACCTCGACTCGACCCCCAGTCTTTCTCTTCCAGATGGCTTCAAAGACAGATGCATGGCCTCCGCTACCCACAGGATAACGACCCCGCTGTTCGATCTGTCCAGTGAGGTCGGGAGTGCCAATAGATACGAGGTATTCCTTGATCGTTTTCAAGACATCCAATATGGATAGTCGTTTTTGTGGAAGAAGTGACAAACATGGTTCTATAAGCGCCCATTGCTTATCGTCGACTATCGAACCCCTGGGTCGCGATGGTGTCACGCGCTTCCGGAGCTGATTAGAGATTTCTACGGATGTTGCATCATGCCAAGGCATGCGTATTGTGAAAACCTGGAAGAAGTTCTTAGCTCAATGATGGAAGGCGGTATTCAGTCTTACATAAAACATGATACAGCCGAAGGAGTATGTGTCGCTTTTAAAAAGAGTCTTGGGGAGATGTTGGGATATTGGATCGTCTTTCGGAACGAACCATTCTGGACCAGCGAACTGAATTGCGGGCTTAGGCGGCATCTGGGACTGAGGGCATGTGGCATCCCTTGAGGAAAGTCTCACTGACTGGCGGAAGCCAGAAATACAAGCACTATGTCGCTCAGTAATGAGTACGTTGTCCTGCAAGGAAGATTGAGTATATGTTCCCAAATCACGATGATGAAAATCCTACGCTCTCTAGGTTTCCGTGAACCACAAAGTGTAGATGAACTTTGCACCTGGCCGCTCGCTTCAGTTGTTTCATAACTTAAAAGACAACGTACGGTATTCAAGGCCAGAGGAGATGTCGTGCAACTGAAAGGGAGAGTCTTAGAGTACGACCCCATCATTTGAAAGCAACAACTCACAAGAGTTGCCTTGGCAGCTGTTTCAAGGACCGCTTTATGAGCACGAATGAACGATGTGAGAGTGCCGTCTGGCATCCACGGCATGACCAGAGAATGGAACGGTTTGTCCTTCTTAAAGCCCAGGAATGGAACTATGTTGACGTGATGAAGAAATCTTGATGACAGCAACTGTAGTTCCGGATGAATTTTCTTGATGATCAGAGCAATCGCATTGAGTCTCTAAGCCATATGCCAGTAGTGAGTACACTGACCTCCGAGTGATTCTCGCGTGAATCGCCGGACATGGATTTGTACGACTTGACTGCTACCTGAAGTACACAAATAAACAAATTGTTGCACGAGACGAACCTAACCTACTAGTTTCCCGCTATCTCTGAGATTGCATTGGTTCACCTCTGTATATGGTCCAGACACACATGATCCTTTGAGGGGTAATATTCGACTTGTAAGATTATAATCCTCGGAACTAAAAGCATTCGCAATCAGCGACTTCTTTGCAGGATAAAATATGGACGCCAGGGGCGCCCAAGATTTGGACGAACATAGTGGTATTCCTATAAATTAGATGATAAGCTAGTGATTTGTCCAATGATACTCTTATCAGAGTTACCTACATTTTCTGGTGTGCGGATGAGTGAGTATTAAATCCTGGAAGATAGACCTATCTGATACAACGCAAGGAATGCGAAGGAATGTGGAAGATAACGAGGATCTTATACCACATCCATAGGCGCACGCACTTCTCAGTCACACGCACTCCTGAATGGCGCGTTCTGGAAGGGCTATATTAAAACTTTCATCTAAAACTGACCAAATGAGCAAGAGGTAGGATGCATACGCCACAGATGGCAAACCCGAACAGGAATCTGAGCGCTTGCCGGTGAAGCAGAATGCCGAGCCTTTGACAAGTACCAAATAAACATAATGCTATACTTGCTGTGGTACAGGGTTCATTGGGCCTACCGGCACCATCGATTCCTACATTGTATACATATCCTGCGCAGTATAAGCTCTTCTGCACTTGATCCAAATGCTACAATTAAGACTCACCTGACAATAGCACCGTCGCCTTACTCTCATCTCGTTGTGAGTCCCACCTAAGCCATTTACGATAATCAGCTTACACAGATCACTCACTAGCACACGCCGTGCACCCCGACCGAATCTAGAACTTTCTGACGTTCAAACTGAATGTCTTCTCGCGCCAACAAGCTTGTGCCAGAAAAACTTGTCATCAAGGTCAATCACGACAAGCAAGTACTGGCCATTGCATTTCTCTTCAAAGACCAACACTTCATCGTCTGTCTTCACGACGGTCGTCTCCAAGTCAGAGAAGCGAAAACTGGCAAACTTCTGGGTGATCCTTGGCAGGATACGGGAGGAAGCCAAATTTGTGCAATCGACGTATCACCAGATGGTGGGCGCGTCGCGACTGGCAGCAAAGATGGCAAAATACGAGTGTGGAAGTGGAATGGAAAAACCGCGAAGATAATTGCCGAATCAAAGAAGCACAGTCATGGTACTGCAGCGAATTGCGTATGCTGGAGTCGACATGATGGTGGCGCTTACATCGCCAGTGGCTTTGATGATGGCAGCGTAGCAGTCTGGCCAGTATCATCGGGGCTAAAGAATCCCACGAGTACTGATGACACTCGCCTCCGACACATACACGCAATCAGCTACTCACATGACGGCACACAACTCCTCGTGAGCGGTTACGACCGCGAAATCTCGAGATTGACAATCAACAAGAAAGCGCAGAAGATTCAGCTGGATGAAGTCATCAAAGTTTGCAACAATCCCAACAATGTATCAAGCGCAACATGGGCTATGACTACAGACAGGCATGCGATCGTCGTCGGCCTAACAGATGGGAAGATTATGATACTTGAACTTCCGGAAGGTCAACCGTTAGAGCTTGAGGGACCAGGTCACTCCGACCTTGTCTGCGCCGTCGTACTGTCACTTCCAAACAAACGTGTACTTGCAAGTACCTCTCATGACCGTACCCTCCTCTTTTGGGATCTTGGTACCAAGCGAACAATTTTTCAACCACTCCTGCACTCCGCAGATGTGACATGTGCAGCATTCGCAACCAATGGGACCTTAGTAGCTACTGGTACTTGCGATGGAGAAGTCTACCTTTGGGATGTGGCAGACTTTCTCTCTAATGCAATGCCAACGGAGGATGCGAATGTGGGTACTCATATGAGATCCCATCCACCTATCATATACTGACACCGCGTCACTTTCAGGGTCGTGACGGAGGCGCGACTGTTAGACCTTTTCTTAACTTTGACGTATGTAATGCTCGTGTGGATGGTTCATGGGTACTGGCTCATAAGCATACAGCCTAACTCGCCAATCCCTACCCGCCAATGTGAAGCCCGACAACCACTAGTACCCCCATCCCTCGACACTCCGAATCGTGCAAAACCAATATACGGTCGGGGCTTCTTTGTAAGTGGCGCAGTCGCTAGATGTCTCTGGTTATGAATAAAATCTCTCAACTGTAGGACGACGTGCGTCCTGCAGTCGTAGATAGTCCCACTCCAAGTGTTAGCAGGCAATTTTCTATATCTCGGCCTATTAAAGTTGCTGCATCACGTATGCAACAGGTTTGTCATGCTATCTCTTGCCCGCTAATTCACCATTGAAGTGAATCAATTGCAGGCATTGAGGGTATCCCGAATACAAATTGAAAGGCCTCTGACGAATGTGTACCTGGGTGACATTCAAGAAGAGAGACAAGACCACCACGGGCAACATCAAGTAACCAGTGGCATTCCGCTTGCCACATTCGAACAGCAATCAGGGGTGACAAATGAACCGGCCACACGAGGCGCTGTTCTCATACGACGTACTCGCCTGGTCAATGCCTTGTTACGCATGGGATGCATACCCCAGTGCCCCGAGCAGGTAGATTGACTTGAAAGTTACTTTGCAGTGCGTTCCGAATGTGGTTTCCGTGTTGAATATTTTCAGTTTGGAACCAACTGAAGACAATCGCACCACATTATGGCAGGAGGTTGTATCGATGTAGAAACCCAGCCCATTCAAAAAAGACTGCACCGCTGCGGCTTATGATCACTAATCAGTGACATTTTTCTTTGCAGGGCTGTGGAGAGTCGACACATTGGCAGTGGACACAGTCAAGTTATATATAAATCTATCTCAAAGATATTTGTAATGTACAGCCTAGGTACAGGAGAAAGGGCGCATGTAAATTATGCCCCAAGGACTCAGAGAGATGTAGACCCATTTTGCGATTAAAGGTTTGAATCAGGTTCGCTTCGCAGGAATTCACAAGCTTCTTCAGCGGATGGGCGAGAAGAGGCTATGTGTCCCCAGCACCGTTGGATAAAATTCCACTGCTCTGGAGATACATCATTGCCTCGGACTGTGCATGGCGCTTTTCCTCGATAAATGGCGGTATCTGGCATTGGGTCAGACGCAAAGGGAAGTGCACCAGAGATGACCTAAAAAGGTGTGATCGATATCAAACGACTGAAGACATCACAATTGTCATGAAGCATACGTAATTCATGATGGAACCAAAGGAATACATATCGCTGTGTCTAGAGGGAGAAAAGACGTGAGGTCCATACATAGGCGACACAAATTTGTTCTTACGTAGACGGTGTTGAGTCGTCCATTGCCAGTTCTGGTGCCATCCACCGTGCAGCCGCAGTGACGGGGTAACTCCTAGTGTGTTCCGATATTCGGAAAGACAGGCCAAAATCAGCGACCACTGCGCGTCCGTTGACATCCACGAGGATGTTATTCTGTCCGCCAATTAGTCTCAGATGCCGATATGGAGTGTTACACACACATCTGTCAAATCTCCATGTACAATGCCTTGCGAATGAACTGCATTGTTCGACAATCAAAACGGGCAAACGATAAATCCATAGCACGCACGATAACGAAGGCCGGTGGCAACGTCGCAGAGCTGTAACTTGATTGAAACATCGATTTTGCAATAGCTATCCACCTACAACATACCAATTTTAACTTCTGTCGTAGTTCCATTGCCGGATACCTTTCGGTGTACTTTGAGAGTGTGCCATTCTCCATCCAGGGGCAAACCAATGCATCGCGGTCAAGAGGCGTGTTAAAACTTCGCGCAACTCCGAGTAGAGGTAGGATGTTTTCTTGCATAAGTCTTTCCCATAGCTTGCGTTCACGCAAGTATACCTGATGCAAGACATGGTGAATCAACTCAGAGCACAAGGGTGAAACGCTGAATCTCGCATACTTTTTGATCTGAAACATCGGGTTTAATCGCCTTGGCAGCTATCTGGGTATGGATCATTCATGTATCCTCTTATTTTATGGAGGATCAGCCGACCTGTATAGTGTTCCAATCCCTCTTCAGCGTACACTTCATTATGTGTGCAAAACCTCCTGAGTCAGTGGGAAAGCGGGGGGTGTTGCAGAGCATTTCTGTCAGGTCATCTGGAGAGATATCGACCTCACTAGGCTTGTACTGATGTTCGAAAAATTCGAGGATTTGTGTTGCGGATGGCCGATCGCGCGGTATGAAGGAACAGCAGCGTGTGATAAAGTTCCACAGGGAATCGTCAATACCGCCACCCACTGGACGTGGTGGCATATGACGCTGTCGAAGTCTGTTAATAATGTCACTCGATCTTGAATCATGCCATGGCAAACATCCCGAGAAAACCTGGATGCAAGCTTCAGATTAGTCAGGATTTGCAAGCGTACACTCACGTGGAGTAAGATACAGCCGATTGAGTATATATCTCTGTTGAATGAACTGTTGCCTTTCTTGTCGATAAAGCATTCAGGAGCAGCAAATCGCACTCCACCAGGCTCGGATGCTCTAAAGAGTTCACCGGTATCAAGGTCGGTTGCCAAAGAAAAACCGGTCAGATATGCTCGATTTTCTGGGCCTATGAGGATATTTTTCTGGAAAAATGTTGAGGAAAGTTGTATGGTAAAGGAATCTCAAGAACGAACACTCTCTAAGTTACCGTGAACCACATGGGACTCGTGGACTGCAAGCAGTCAAGCAGTTAGCATGAGGGTCGATTCCGATGGAATATTACTGACGATAAGCGACTGCGGAGGCGATATCGCGAGCCTAGAGAAATATGTTATTACTTAACAAGTTTTGATTTATCTGTGAATTTACCAAGGACAACTTGAGTGATGCCTCAATTCCTGCTCCGTGGTACGCGATGTAGCAATGGAGGTCTCCACTTGGCATCCAGGGGAACACAAGCGAAGGGAAGCTACCACCTTCGAAATCTTCAGTGGTACCTAACAACTGAATGATATTTGGGTGATTAAGTCTCCTGCGCAAGTGTATCTCTCTCAAGATTCGCTGAGGCGTCATTAAAAATAGGTATCGGTGCCGAAGAATTGAAAAATACTGACATCGTAATATTCTTTGTGCCTGCCAAATCGGATGAACTTTACTGCAACCTGCGAAGTAAGGGTAAATTGAGGCTGAGCTCATCCCACGGTGAAGTCAACTACGAACGAGAGTGCTTTCGCTGCCGGTTGCCAATGTGCACTTGTATACATCACTGTAGCTCCCGGGTGCGCTCAATCTTGGATCGATAAGATCAGTAGCACTGAGTTAGGCGTAAGTCAGGCAATTGACACCACAGCTTTCCAGGGTACTGACAGTATTTCTGGTTCGGGATTCACTGGACTCCTTCAAAGAAATGTGAGGACGTTTGACATATGTCGTGTACATCTCACTCACATTTCATGCAAAGTTATAACGATCGTGGTTGCATGTGCAGAGGGGGGGATGAACAGCTATCAAAGGTCAGCTAGCGATCAGCATAACTTATAAGCTCGGAAGTAATGATGATGTCGATTTTTCGGGGGTGCCCGTGCAGATTGGTCCACAGCATTGCTATGCCCACTTACCCCAGCTCAGCTCCTGCTCGCTCAACTCTAACCTGAAGATGTCATTGTCAGTGTCAACTGAGCTGCGCAGCGGTATTACGATATACATATTAATTTTTTTATTACATAACACTTTTGTACGTAATTTAGTAAATCAATTATTACGTATGCCGCCTGAATCGGTTCTCTTGGAGTTTCCTTATTAGTATGTTACTATGTATACCGTTCAAGGTGGCTTCTATTCGTTTTTGAAATTTGATTTCTCTATACCAAGGAGGCGGCAGTATGGACAAGAAACAAAAAATAACTGATTTGAATTGGCTGGTATGCGCTGCATGTCATTTTCCTCGAAGTGCCTGGACTTGACAGACATGGACCCTGCTGGAAACCTAGGAATCAGGATAAATAAGTCCTCCTCTGAGCGGGCTACGGTATTCCATAGTAACCGTGATGAGGCGGGGCAGCGGCGGGCACAATCCGGACACGTCAAGTCAACCCCTGTTGTGGCACACAGCCAGTAGGCGGCTGCTGTGCGACTCGGGCCAAGTCTACATAAGTAATAGGTCCCATTGTATCCGTCTCCTAACTTTTCCACCTGCAGATCTCATTCGTGGCAGTAGCCTATCCAAAGAATCTGCAATATTTAGCATCTCGTCCTATTTAAAGTCGATTGTGCTGCTCTAGCTTGAATCACGCTATCTAATTTAGTGAGTATTGGTCCTTCATCTCTGATCATGAAATCGTAACGAGGTTGTACATAGTTTCTGGCCGAGACTGCCAGCCACTGAATTTGTCAAATCCCTTGGCCGTCGACTTACCTCGCCCCACCTGTCGCAGCCAATATTTATTTATTTAACGTCATACCATGCTCTGTTCGGTCAAATCTCAGATCCAGCTCAATAGCCAGAATATTCATTCCCCAACAATCTCATGCATCGATTTTGTACGTAAAGATCGATGCATCATCACCAGCTCCTCCGAAGATGGTTCCATCCAAGTTCGGAAGGTGGATACAGGTGAAGCAGTGGGTGACCCCTGGAAAGATGAAGGAAGTGGGGGTATCCACGCCATGGCAGTATCGCCAAAGCAAACGGAAGTCGTAACCGGCAGCCAAGATGGCAGGATACGGCTGTGGACGGTGAAAACCGGTAAAAGGACCAAAAGATCGAGGCAAGCTCACAGCCTCACAGTCCTGTCTGTCTGCTGGAGTCCGGATGGATTGAATATCGCCAGCGGGTCTGAAGACGGAACAACGTTCATCTGGGATACCAATCAAGACGATATGGTTGGACATCCTATCAGAACTAACCACACACATGTATACGCAGTATGCTATTCACCTGACGGTAAAAAGCTCGTGACCAGCGGATACAACAACACGATCACTTTTTGGGACGTCAGTACAAGGGAGGCGCTCCGCTTTGTAGAAGCATGTCATTTATCGCAGCAGGTCCATTGCATCGCATGGACTTCATGTGGTAGAATTTTCCTGGGATGTAGTGATGGAATCGTACAGACCACAGAAAATGCCGAAGGAGAAGTCGTCCGTCTAGGAAAACGTACTGGTCCTATCTGCGCCATCATCCTGTCTCAAGACGGGCTTTTGTTGGCAGCCGCTTCTCTCGATAACGTCTCCCTATGGAATCCAAAAACCAACAAGTCAGTTGGTCGGCCACTGTATCGTCCTAAGGGATTGAGGTGCGCGGCTTTCGCAAGAAAGAGTGGACTGTTCGCAAGAAAGAGCGGACTGTTCGCTGCTAGTGATACCGATAATGTGTATATCTGGAATTTTCAGGCACTGTTAAGGGATATCAATGTAAGTTTTCAAGTCACAATAAAGGCGATCATTGACATACTCATGTTAATCACTTGTTGGAT
The DNA here is from genome assembly GCA_016695485.1 of Suillus hirtellus. Taxonomy (NCBI): domain Eukaryota; kingdom Fungi; phylum Basidiomycota; class Agaricomycetes; order Boletales; family Suillaceae; genus Suillus; species Suillus hirtellus. Next base: position 128,119 of record MU172349.1, read on the forward strand.
GTAGAGCGCATCGCCTCTCGATTCAAAACCATGGTATGAGCGTTGCATGGCGCAGTGGAGTTCCTTCGAGTCATTCAGAACCGTTGTCCAGGTCGCCGGGAAGGTATGTCTTATAGTTCACCTGATAATTAAGCCGAGTTGTGACCCAATCTACCACCAGGCATTCAGTCCTCTGAGATCACTATTCACGTACGCGTGCCGCTGGAGCGGGGCACGGTGTGCGAGAAAATTCTTCGCATTGCTGTCAAAGTCGACCGTGTGGCAAACGGGAAAAAAGCAGTGCACCTGTTAGAATGAAGGACAGTGTTCGGTTTCATTGGCTGTGTATTGGTTATTTGTCCCCCGCCGAGATAGAGGATTAGATATTTTCGTTTTTGTTTATCCTGTATCTCCACGTACCAGTAGGTACTTATTTCTACTTATATCCTCCGACGGGTTTCAGGACGGTGCACTTATGACACGTCTAATCATTGGTGTACGAGACATAGACATATTCTTGGGTCCCTTATTTCTGGGCAGTACAGCGCTTCAAACAAATACATTTACCACTGTCCGGCTCCGCGGTAGGACAGACTGGGTTTGAAATGATGACTTTGCGGCTCGCATTTGGCGATTTGCAGTTAAATTAATACGGGTGTCTCAGCGGAGATGGGCGGTTGCATGCTGTATGATCTACGTCATGTGCAGCTGATAAGTCTTACTATAATTGTAGCGGCGGTGACCCCGACTCCGCCTCTCCGCGTGAGGCTACAAGGAGGAAGCCGGCGTATTCCCACGACATGTCCTTTGACAGAAACGAGGGCATGGTTGCGTAAAACCCAACAAGGGAGTCGGGGAATCTACGGCCTCCGTCAAAGTGTCAGGACGGCTGTTCAGAACGTTCTAGGCTTCTAGCCCAAGCTCAAATTAGTCATACGTCATATACAATGGTAATTGTAAGTTGCCCGCTTCCATGACCGAGATTAACTCTGGCCCTTAAAGCTGCCAAACTCCCAGTTAAAGCAATCCTGGCACCACAATTAACGTTAGCAGTAAAACAAAAATTAAATAGACTTACAGCACAGTCTTCGTCATCCGCCTTCGCCTCAGGCACCGTCCTGCCCTCCTGTCCTTCCTGGGTCCAATCCTCACTCAACAACCTATCGATGATTTGAACGATCGAGTGCGTCCGTACATCAACAGACCATCCGAGATGCGTGACGGTATCGTAGCGGATGACCTTTCCCAAATGGCAGCGTGTCTCCATAGCGTAGCCTGCGAGGCCACAAGACGAATAAATACCGGTACAGGTGCCCATTGGGATAGGGTCAGCTGTGTGGAAGACGTGGGTGATGTGTTGTGTCGAGGGCTGTATTGTCATCCAAGGTATCAGTATTTGAGAATGGTTATGATGGAGACTTGCACTCACTGGAGAAGGCAGGTGCAAACGCGTCGCGGCTAATTTCTCGGAGGGCGCTTCAAATGCGACGACAGGTGCTCCAAATGTTACACCGATAAGTGAGGCGAGGGAGCCTCCGAGAGAATGCCCTTTCGGATGATGAGAAGTACTCAGCAGATACAACGTTTAAGCGCACCTATGAGCCAGATATTGGCATGGGGATACAAATATGTGATGTTATTATATAAATTCTGCAGCGGATCAGACCAAAAAACTAAGCTTTGAACTGACACATACCACTCCAACAGAATAATATAAGTTCTCCCCCATCAAACTCCTCTCCAGACATTCCTGGTCACATTTAGAGCCACCCTGGTGGCAATCGCAAACCGTCGACCAACTCGGACCAACTCTTGCACAGCAGCATGAAAACAAAAGGTTATCGTTCAGTTTATCCTTTCGTACAGTTGGGCCGCCACCGCCTGTAATCCAGCCAGCGGAAGTACCCTTGATCGAAAGCACCACTGTTGAGTTGTCGTCCGAGACAAAGATATGCCCTCGAATGCCATCTGCATCAGGTTCCCAACCAAACGGTATAGACTGTTATTTTTTAATATATTATAAAATGTATCATCAAGGTAGGTGGACGCACCTTATTCCAACCCTCCGGTGTGTACCAATCTGACGCAGTGGATGACGTATATGCATTAGAGGTCATCTTCGCAAGTGTAAGCAGCGTCTCTCTCTCTTCAACGTTCGGTCCGAGGACGTCGGCTGTATCCCACAATACCTGTTCGCTCTGGTCATATCTAATAGAGCGTAGTCGAGCGCCATGAAATGCCTTCGCCGACTGTGGTCTGTGCGTTTGGATATTCGATGTACTCATAACGAACGAATCTGCAGCGAATAATGGATCCACATTGGAGAAGATCACACGAGAATCATTAGTTAGAGCATGCTCGTGCCGCAGCTGAAAGGACAGCGGGGTCCGGGCTGGCAGGACAGCAGGTGGCTGAGAGAAGTCGAGCCAAAGTATTGAGCCAAGTAAGAAGCGAAGAGTAGCGGGTAGTAAATTAAGCATTGCGAGTTGAAGGTCTAAGGGTATTTATGCATGAGACGTGAGGTAGATCGTTGTTCTATCACAACCGTGTTCAGGCCTCGAGGAGATGACTCTGCATGTGCTAAACTAGGGAGACTGTGAGGAGCTTATGATTATGTCAGCTTTGTTTCATTTTTTTTGAATATTAACTCAAGAGTCGAGATTTGTCGAGACCGCGCCGTTGGAGGTTGGACCGCCCAAGTTACACCGCCTGGTTTCGCTCATTGATCACGCTGCTCAACGACGGACACGAAGTTTGACAATTGCCTTATCATATACACAGGTTGTGGAGCTCGTACAAGCGCCTATTGATGGACCCTGGGTCTAGCCCTCCGCCTTCGTCCAAGGATCCCACTTCTGATCCCTGGGTCCTGTTAAGGTAGAGGTGACTATTTTAACACGAAGCGGCGTCTCCTCAATGCTAGTACATTTTCAACCCGTAACCACTTCATGGAACTTTGCCTGCGACACAATGACCCTACACAAACCCTACTCATGACCCCGGACGGCATAGTCATGTACCAGGTCAGTACGGCACCGGGACAAACCACGATAAGCCGCTTCGAAAATCACGCTCAACGCTTGAGCACCGGGCGGGTATCTTGCGTCGTTGGCGAAGTCGATAGTAGCCGGTTGAGGTTACACGATAACGATCTCCCGATAGACATTGTGATGCTTTCGGGCGCGGAAGATATTGAAAACGTCGACAGGTAAGGCACTAGATTTAATGCATCGACGTTGATTTAAGATTATAAAGACCTTGGACCTTTAATGGACCAGACGATAAGCCGTACACATGGCAAATTCTGTTTCGTTCTCCGGTGGTAAGTCGTTGACGAATCAATTCCCGCGTTATCTCTAACCGCAATCCAGCTCTTTGTATCCGACAATGCACCCGTCCCTCTAGCACGATATAGACAAGCGAAACTTGGTATTGTATCACGATCAAGACGAGCTTTCCTCGAAATATTCCCCGCTGGAATAAATGTCATCGATTTCATAGTCGTTACATTTGTCTCTTACGCGAAGCACCATTGGCTGAACGAGCCCTACCATGAATCCAATCCATCGACAATTTAGTCCTACAAGCGAAGCTGTTAAAGGTAGGCACGCTCATAAGCATTGTTAGATTATTGATATTGACCATTTTGACTCCTCTTCGTCACTATTGACTTCAATTTTCAGCTAGATAAATTGCACGAAAGATTGAATTATGCTTCCCTGACTGGGTTTTTGTAAATTATACCTGAGCTGGTGGGGTCCTCGGAATAGCATTCTGGCCAACTCCGAGCAGTTGCTTCTGATACCTGAGAGCTAAGCGTGAAGAGGGTTCATAATCTCTGTGTGATCCTGTACGTATGCAAGATCGTTCATGTGCTCTGACCATGAAAGCGTAGACATTCGCATGACTGACCTGCGAATCTCAAACACGTTCCCAGAACCAAGCAAGAATCAAGAAGCACGGTAATTTTGTGGATACCATGTCAATTATATATATATACCGGTTCTGTATTGAATCTTGCTTTACACCGTATCACTCAGTTCATCACTTGAACATCGGGTTTGATTCTGAGTAACAATATACTACACATTTCACATTGGACTGGCCAACTTTGTCTGAGACAGTAATATCTACTAGATCGTCGTCAGTCTCTATTCCGCAGTACTTGCTTGTCTAAGCGTAACATGTCCCCAGATACTTCAAGGCTTGCGGTTTTCGCCGCCGAAACAACGACATCATGCTATCAACCAATCAAGTGCATCCAGCGTCCATCGATTTAGCTCTAACGTTAACCGACACATCACCTTTCTTTACCGATCCTGCACGCCTCCCAAGTGTACATCCCGAGCTGCAAGGCCTCACCTACGTTCAAGCTGTGGGCACTGGATTGATGTCAAACGAACACATATACAGGCTGGAAGACAGAGAACGGGCTGCAGCTGTACGGGACTTTTTAAAGAAAGAGCAAGGGGTGTTTAATGTGGTTTTGCTTGAGAAGAAGCAACGGGTCAAGAGGGATGAGTTTTGATTTGTGAGCATCGCTTCATTAAACATTTCTCGGAACGATTCGGAGTTTTGATTCGGACACTAGAGCGGCTGATATCACTGGAAAAGCATACATTGCCATTGCGATGTCACGGGATCTATGTAAGTAAAAGATACACAGCTACATATTTTCAAGAAGACTACTGGTGGTTGTATGGTAACGATATATGAAAGACCTCGTGCGGGACTACTACTACCTAAATAAAAATACGGATATACGAAAAGAGAATGTGCCATGAAGCGATTATCCAAGAATAACTGTCTGCAATCACTACGGTGGCAATGCACTTTGAACATAACTGAGAATGTGGTCAACAGTTGGTCTGTCAGATGACCTTGACCAGCATTCTTGAAGAAGGGGTACGTGGCGCCTGTCAACTGAACTGTCTGCTGCCATGGGTTGCATACCCTTGTGTCTGGCAGCCATGATATGAAAAGGGTCTGCCAGCCAATCATAAGGGAGCTTTCCGGATAGCACCTGAATTGTAACTCAAAATGCAGGTACTGCAAGGCAAAATAAGAGGTAGCGTACCTGAAATATTACGCAACCGAGCGAGTAAACGTCGGAGCGGGTAGTCGGCTTTCCAGCTTCTTCATCTGCAAGATCTATCAATTCAGGCGCAGCCCAGCGTATAGAACCCGGGTAGTAAGTTTCGCAGGACGAGCTATCGCATTCTGCAAGGATCGCCGACAGTCCGAAGTCTGTTACGTGAGCGTTTCCTTTGGAATCGATCAATATGTTGTGCTGTAATTGTTTAGCTTGTCAAACGCACGTCCAGAGTTACAACCTTACCCCAGTGAGGTTCCCATGAATGACATTTCTGTCGTGAACTGTGGGAATTATCAAAAGCTGTATGCGAAAAACATGGACCAGCACAAACGATACTGGATGGCTGTCGTAATCTGTTCAAGCTACAGGGAGTAGTTGTCAACGCGATTAGCTTGAATCACTTGGCAATAGGACCCACGAGTATGAACTTGTCACCATCCATTAGATTAGAAAATTCAATGGACAGATAGTTCGTCAATGATCCTCGCTCCATCCAAGGAGTCACGAATGCGGGGAGCAATCCAAATCCTGAGGTCGTCCCAAAAAGGCGAAGTACATTCTTATGATGCAACGTTGTCCACACGCGCACTTCGCCATAGATCCTCTGAAACATGATTAGCCTGAATAGAGTGAGCTGTGGCCGTGTACCTTGCGCAATACTCTTATCGCTTCTTCGCTTGAATCAAGAATTCTCAAGGATTTGATGGCAACCTGTTGTGAACTTCATTGGCGGTGACGAATAGAAGAAGGAGGAGGTACCTCTATTTTTCCATGGGACTTTGAAACCATGGTACATCGGTAGACATCGCTCAAATCGCCGATGAGATGAGGAAACCTATCATATCTGAAAATACATGCTCGAGGAACCTCTGTCGATTTGTCCTGGACCATATCGGACCTATACAGTGCCATCTTTAGACCAACAGGCCAACATGACAAGACGTTTTTTTACAGAGAATGCCATAGTATTTGCAGTCTAGTGACCCCGCCAATCTGATGCAATGAAAAGTTTGTTTCATGATTAGAAACATTGAGAATCGTCGATTTGCCAGCTTAGATGTACACTCACCTTCAGACAAAAGATATTTAACATCGCTGTGCACCTCTGTCGTGAGTCACAACTTCGTCAGAATGCTGGGATGCGATACGGACGAGATAAGCAGGCGCCGAAACTAGATTCATGGGCCTTAAGTTCGAAAGCGACTAAAAAAGGCTGGGTCATGGGGAATCTGTAGGCCATTAGGTGAATGCTGTACTCACATATATATATTGCGGCTGTGTAAACGTTTCTATTGGCTGAAACCAAAATGCAGTGTAATTATGTAAGTTGGAGATTTGAGGCGCTCGCGGCTCAGCCATGTGTCAGAAATTCAGAGTCTTATTCCGCGACTCCCACGTTACTGTAGGACCATAGTATTTTTCTCCGCACGCGGATTGATCCCATTACCTTATTTTCCTGGATGTCTGTCTTTGGTCCTCGACTTCTCAAAGTCCCTCGTTTTTCTCCTTCTAGTGTTTTATGCAATGGTATATCCTACACCAGTACCATGATTACCCGTCTTGTAACCTTTTGGTTCTTAAGCTTCACACCGGTCGAACTTCCAGCTCCCCTGAAGCCCATTGTGTATATGGGTCTGTCCAGGACTGCCAAAGTGTGACATTTTCGCGTGCTAGCTCAAGCTCACATCGCAAAACTGGATGAAGTGGGCACCGACTTGGCTCGCGAACGGTTCTTTCCTTACATAGTAGAGAGTTCATGAACTCTTAAATCTACTAACTTCGGACAGACATCGGCCTTCCAAAAGCCTCGAATTAGTCTCGATTTTCGGCCTGCTAAACTTCGGATAGACCTATGTGAGAAGCTTCAAAGGGCCTGGTCAAACATACACCCCCCTAGGTTTCACATCGGCGGCTTGTGTTATCCATCCAGAGGCTCCTTACCGAATCCTGCATGTACTTGATGCCTGAACGGAAACAGGTCCTCTCCATTTGGTGTCCCTTCCCCTCCCTTATTTAACAAGGTGCGTTTTCATTCGCTGTGTTGCATGCCTCACTGTTTACCATCGGTCTTCTCAGGTGGCCGATATTAACGCTCTAAATGTTGCCGTGGTCAGCGGTGATCTTGCGTGGTTTTTCTTTCTTGAAGACCATCATTCCACATCCATTCCTGATTTGCCTGCGTCTTTCGTCATAGAGGCTCCCCGACTTCATTCAGCCTTTGTTTCGAAGAAGTGTACTTGTCCTGATTCTGTCAGTCTCCTTCTGTTGTACTTCTGTCGTTTACGCGCCGAGTCGGGTGCTATGTCATTGTATGGCACTTTCTTTATGTGTGCTCGGCGTGAACTGCCTTGCCCTGTGTGGCTGTCAAATAAACTCTTTCGGATGTGGTCCTTCCTTCTGGTCGTGTCCGTCCATTTTATCTGTGTGTATGGAGCTGAGGTTGCTATGATCCTTTGTTGTTCCCTTCCGGGCTGTTACGCATGTAACTCGCTCGATTGTTGTCGTATCCTGCGGTCTGCCCTTTCGATCAAGTCTCTTGGTTATCACCTGTGCACACCATCTATCGACGTGTTATTGCAGCGCATCTGCCATCTACCTTTCACGGGTGGCCCCGTCTTAAATGCTCGGTTTCGCACTAAGACCAGGATGGTCTGGCTTGCCACATCCGTGAATGCGCTAGGCCGTATGTTCCAGCGTCGTGCATCATAGCCATGAGGTCTTATTCATCAACGATGAAGTACTAGGGCTGGCTTTGGCTAGGTTCGGAAATAAGGACCACTGAAGCGCTGAAATAGAAGGTTCCTAGTTGTACTGGTAGCCGTTGCTAGCCACACCTGACTTCCCGGTCTCACAAGCAGCAGTGTCATACTGATCAACGGCACATCATTGACGTATACAAGAATGTCAAGTAGGTAATGAGAGGAAAGTACAAGTCATGATTTGGTGTACCGTGCTAGTATCTCGAAGCTACATATACGTAAAAAGTCGTGTAATATACATACAAATATTACAATAGATTGAAACTTGTTTTTTAAAAGTGCGATATGTATGTCATCCAGAATAATAATAACGGGGCCTCGTGTTGCCAGAAAAACAACGCCGGTGGCCATGACCCCATGAAGTCCATAGTAATGAGAGCAATGAGTATTAAGAAACGGGTGTAATAGTTTCAAGCAAAGGAATGAGCAGGTGGATGTGAGTTCCTCACATAGGCCTATGCGGTGAGAAGCTCGACTTCCCTTTGAGAGAAGTGCAGCACGTCAGCGGCAGATGGGCGATTTTCTGGGACGGACCAGCATTTTTCCATGAATGACCAGTGATGGCCTGTGATATGAGCATCATGCGATCGTGAAGGTTTGTTTCCGTTCAATATTTGGATAGAAACCTTGTTTCCTGATCTGAACTCATAATAAGGTTCACGGCCAGTAAGGATCTGCAAGATTTTCAAGCGATGCATCTAATATCATAAGCGCAACGGACCTGGTAGATGATGGTTCCAATAGAGTAAACATCACTCTTGGTCGTGGGAACGACCACGTTTTTACTGTCAAAGCGTTCTGGCGCTGCCCATCTCACAGATGGGGGAATATGTTGCCCTCGGTGTGCTGGAGTAACATCGTAATCTGCAAGATATGCAACACCCATGACATCGATCAAGACGTTGTTCTAAATGCATTGCAGTAAGATACAAAATCACAGTGACAAATAAAGGTGGCTCACTCCATGTAGATTGCCATGAATGATGTTCTTGTAGTGTACTACGTTGATTTTTCAGAAACCCGAGTCGGGATGTGTGTCAAAAGTGCTCACGGTAAGAGAGTCCAGCGGCTAATTGCTTGATCTACTTTACTAAATTAGACGTGTTCAAGCAGAAAGAGTGGACAAGACTTGCCAGGTTGAATCTTGCTAGAACATTTAGACTGTCAGAGTTTTTTTCGAGGTATGAGGTCAATGTCCCGCCCGACATCCAATCGTACACAATTGAAGGAAGCGGTCCAAATCCATCAGTTAATCCTATAGGAATAAGAATATTGTCGTGTTGCAACGTCATCCAGACATGAGCTCTGATTAATATCTCCTAGAAAATAGCAACGTGAATAATCTATGAATCACCTCGAGACATTAATTACAAACCTGGACTTCCGTGTTTCCGAAAATTTCTATCCTCAGTGACTTCACAGCAACCTGTTTTTCATAAGAATACACTAGATGGCATTTGATTGTCCAGCACGAACCAGTTTGGAGGTCGTAGCGGTAGAATATACAGCCTGATATACATTTGCCAATGGAGTTTTGCCAATTAATCTTAATTTTTGAGTTTTCGAAGTGAGGTTGCGCCTGGGATGCGAAGCATTTCTCGTATTAAGCGATCTATGATAGGATCAAGAAGACGGTAGCTAAGGCTTACGAATGGTGCTTCTGAATCTTCAAGTTGGTCCTAGAACTTGTGAACAGGCTTTGCCAAACACGTAAAAGAACATGGAGTAGCGGCATCTGAGATCAAGAGACCTATGTGGGCCTGTGTGGAGTCCTCCAGACCCCGAAGGATTTGGTAACAAACGTGATCGTCCGCAGAGGTGTGGCTCATCCAGATCTTAAGAGATAACTGTATTTATTGATGTTTGGCTATCAATGTACTTACTTAATTAGTGTAATCATATAAATTTTCCCCCCTCGGTTCCCAGTTCGGAAGGAGATTAACTTTTTACACTGCCCAACGTGGAGCCCCGCTGCATGATCACAGCGATTTTATCTTTTGCCCCGCGGAGTGTAGAGTTTAGTGTCAGCCATCTCAGAAAATTCAACTCGGCAAGGCACTCGATCAAACCCAGTTTCATTTTCCACTGTGGTACAAATGACTGATTTCGATAGCACAGTATCTACGCATGAACGTCTTTCTGGTGGAGTTAAATCTCTTTTTTCACTCTTCGTTAGTGGACAATACGCTAGAAATCAAAGTGGGGCATACCAACATGGGCGGCTAGCAGAACAGGTCTGTCAAACATAAAAACTGAGAAAGCCGCCATACCAGGTATAGTTCCCTTCAAGATTCGTAATCCAGTGAACACGAGGTGCGTAACATCTATTTAAACTGCCTTACGCAAATTATAGAACCTCTGGCAGGTTTGGTGTGTATCTTGACGCTGGTCCTTTCTACCCCCACCTCTCACCCTCGCAATGTCCAGGCAGTCGATCAGCGATCTTGTCGACCTCACAGAGCGTATCACACGCACCTGTTCTTTTTGTTCAGCTGGAGGAGGGTTTGGTGACATCTGGCGCTGCACTCTACAAACCGGTGCAACACACGACATGGTATGATTACTCGCACCGACGACCAACATACATCTCATGTTTCCAGGTTGCAGTCAAAGCAATCAGGTTCCAATCTGGAGAGGCCGGTGCATCACAGGAAAAGGTAATTTGCAAAATTACACTGCCGACTCATTTGCTTACTACATTTAAAGGCGCTGCGACGTGAACTTGGAACGTGGAAGAGACTTGTCCATGCGAATATCTTGCCACTACTAGGCATAGCAAGAGGTTTTAGCCCCTCTATATCTATGGTCTCCCCTTGGTACGAAAATGGTTCGCTAGCAGCTTATCTCCAGAAATACGAAGATATTTCTCTGTCTGATCGCCTCCGCCTAGTGAGCTTTTCTGCTTGACAACATACCCACCTATCTTACCAATAGTTTGATATTCAGCTTCAAGACATTGCGTCGGGTCTCCGTTATCGTGTGTATTCAATGCATTGTGTGTCTACGTCTTGCTCATATATATATTCATGTTTGATGTAGTGCATGGCATCCCGGTCGTTCACGGCGACTTAACTCCAGTAAGACGGGTTATCTTGGAGAGTTTTGACAATATCCTACTACCTTACTCGCAGAACAACGTACTCTTGAATGACGAAAAAAGGGCTGTCCTCACAGACTTTGGCTTATCGTCCATGCTCGGGGATATCACCGGTTTTTCATATCTTGAACGGTCTTGTGCACAACCAGGAGCAATTCGCTACAGCGCTCCCGAGCTTCTGGTTTGGGGGGAGTCTGATGCATCTATACAACCGGACATACGAAGTGATGTCTACTCATTTGGCTGTCTAGCGCTCAAAGTATGACTCTAATGTGTGCGTAACTATTCGAAATGCTGATAGCGACATTTTGTCATCGTAGGTCCTTTCGGGAAACGAACCCTGGTCTGATGTCAAACACTGGAGAACTATCGTCATCAAAGTCGCAAATGGACGTACACAACAGAGGCCTACCCACAGTCCGATTTCAGATGCACATTGGCGACTAATACAACAATGTTTCTCACGACCTCGTGCTCGACCATCCACTAATGACATTCTAAAATTTCTCAGAAAAGAATTACAGTCCGAAGGTATTGACCAAAATGTGCCTTCGACAGTTAGCTAATGCGATTCTGGAGATCAAAATCAAAAAGTCTCGGCCGTGAATCGATCGACCCAATGCTCCAATCGAGATGAAGCTACGGCATCTCTCAAGTACAAAGTATGTATTCCTCTGTCTAGGCTCCTATGCAAATAATTCAGGTCATTCAGGTCACTGCCAACACATTTCATTTGACACGTACTTCTGGGACAGGTCACATCATTGATGCAAATGAACAAATAGCGTCTACGTTGCTCGGTTCTATACCTGATGTTCCTGACAAAGGGAAAGGCCCTGCGCGCACGTTTAGTTTGAATTTGTTCCGCCGTAAAAGCGTGCAATCGGTAAGAATTGTACTATGTTCTGCAATAAAAAAACATAATAAAAGTTGTGAAACAGATTCAAACACGAGGTCCGAACATCGAGGCCCGTTCGCTGACGATAGTGCAAGACTTTGCCGTACCTTCGGGGGGGCTTGGCAATACTTTTCAGTGTGTCTTGCGGAACAAGACTTTCAAAAAGGAGAAGGTCAAGCAAATTTTTATTTATATCCTTGGTAGTATTGATAATTGCTCAGGTCGCTGTCAAGTCCATTAAGGTACGAGATGACGATGAAGAGAGCATTAGGGAGGCTCAAAAAGTCAGCCTCAGCAATGCCGAAAAACATTTCAACGCTGATTTCTAGACATACTAGATCATCCTGAAAGAAGTGCAAGGCTGGATGTCTCTCCCCCATGAAAATCTATTACCTATCTACGGTACTACTACTGGCTTCGGTTCTAGCCTTCCATGTTTGGTTTTGCCTTGGATGGAGAACGGGTCGTTGACCAGCTACCTGAGCGTCAAGAATCAAAACCTCCCAATCGCTACCAAATTTTTGCTTGTGCGTTTCTCAGCTCGTCAAACAAATTTTCTGCTCATTCCTCAACCCGGATCCAGCTATCTCATGTTGCAGCTGGGCTTCAATTTCGTAAGTACGGAGATATTTCGCCCATTAAGTACACCTCATCAGTTTCATCAACAGTTCACAGCAATTCCATAATACATGGCAATCTCAGTAGTGTCAGTATCTTCCAAGTTATTCCGGTGGAGCCTGCTGACAGCGGATGTAGAATAATGTCCTCATTGATGAGCGCCACAATGTCCGTCTCGCGGACTACGGATTGTCTTCAGTCGTATCCATGTGCGGCGAACTCTTTCAGTCCTATCATTGTGGCGCTTTGCGCTGGACGGCCCCGGAATTGATCGACGACGATGACCAGGAGCTCGGTCATGCGTCCGATATCTATTCTTTCGGATGCATCATGCTTCATGTATGCTAAGTTGATGTATCACTCTTACTTCACCACTTCAGCTGATGCCTTTTAGGTGCTCTCTGAAAAGTTACCATACTGGTGGCTGGACGATGTTCTGCGCGTACTTGCTGCACGACACAATGGCGTGAATCCAGTCCGTTGCGGGTCGGAGATGCATGAGGAACATGTGAAATTCGTCCAGCATTGCTTGTCGGTTTGTCCTACGGAGCGTCCAACAATGGATAATATCGACGATTTCATTGCAATATCTACGCGGTCCATTGTAAAGTAGAGCTGCATCCCACTCAGGTTACATATAATCACAACCAGATGTCAATAATTAGATATCGGGCATTTGAGGAACCACTACCGCTGGACGGCTTTGTGCGGAAGGGAGCACAGCATTCTCGCACGTGATGGGAATCCGTTTGCGACAAAGCCCTCTACTAACGTGGGAGTCGGGGATGGTACCACGACCACTAAGTGCGAAAGGCGAAGCCTGCTCTTGACATCTATGATCTAGTTGATGATGATTTAAACCTTTCAATCAATACAGTGCGAATACCCTGGGTGCAGGACACTTCAAGGATATATCGGTGTGGGATATCATGCAGTAGAATGCATTCAAGAATTTCAAGCTCGCTGCAGCTGCGCGGGTGTTCAACGTTCAGCAATTTGGCAATTGCTTATAATACAGCAAATGTTCATGCGATAATGCATTTGGACTCCTTGATATGGTCGACGGTACGCGTACCAGAATATTTCCATCCTGGAACATCTGGAATTTTGGTTAGTACCGTACTTACCCTAAACCTCCTGTGCAACTTGTCGCAACCTCGTGCCTTCCAGCTGGTCGGACCTTGCAGGCAGCGAGACAAGCGTCCGCTTATCTTTTCAAGTTGACTGCAAAGTTCAGCCACGAGCCATCTATCGACTTCGAATATAATCGCAATCAATCGTCCATTCTAGTGCGCAAGCATCCTGTGATATCTTTGTTGCTCAATCATTTCAACATCACCGGCCATCATCACTTAAACCTCTTTGATTCAAAACGAAGTTACATTTCAGCAATTGACTCCTCAATTAACGTCGTATGTTGTGCCCTCCGAGATAGCCATCGCCATCACAATTTCTAATCACACCGCTGGGAGAAGCTATTCCAGGTCACTGTCCTGGGTGCTGAATATGACTCCCCTGAACGCCAGTTCCATCCAAAATGCTTGAAAGAGACCCGAGTGAACCTTCTCGAATTGATCTACGGATTGTTGGACAAGCGAGAGATGAGCCAGATCATTTGGCTACATGGCACAGCAGGCGTCGGGAAGTCTGCCGTGGCATTCACTGTGGCCGAAAGGATGAAGAGTCTGAAAATGACAGAGGAGTCGGAAACCGAAACAAGGCTCGCGGGAACTTTCTTTTTCGCGCGCAAACACACGAAGGTTGCGAAATCGCCATCCTGATTTCCCTCAGCCTACTGCGGATAATCTTATGCGGCTGGCGAGGTCTTCCATCTCTCGCGAGCTCTTAGTATAACGGACAACAAGCTGAACTGTGCATTCAAGGTCTTCTGGGATCGCCACCTCCTCTCCCGGCTTGAAAGGCAGCGGTGCTTGAAGGACTTGCAGTCCTGCCTCCTTATGTTATCCAAAGGAGAGAAACTTGCACAGTGTGTTCTCATTGCTTAATGATTTTTGTGTATTCAGCACCTGACCTGCGCACAAAGGACTGTTTCGTTGAAGCTACAGAGTCATCTCAGTTCCGGGTCTGAAACTGTTGACTTTATGTACTGGATGTCACGCTGTCTTGTTATTTCGCGTTAATATTTCTCTTTCACGTCGCTTGTGTATTTTCAGAAATTGTCATGTTGAAGAAGGTTGAGTGGGGCACCGCCCACCCCTTCTCCTTGTTATCTCGCATTGACCTATGTATGGATATACAGATCTGGTTAATGCAATATCCATTAGAGAGCACCAGCAGCATAACCTGCGTCCCATCCCCGAGATCTTGCTCGCTCTCGCTCCCGCCACTGATTCTCGAAGTAAATAAAGGTGACAACAATATCATCCAAGATGTGTACTGCTTCCGGTGATATGAGAAGCGCAGCAGACTTCTTTTTTCTGAACAGAGCCTGTGTAACCGTGGTTACAAAAGTGGCGATGCATGCCTGTGAGCGAGCGACCTCTAATGGCACGAGCTGTCCATATGGAATTAATCAGTAACCAGCTGATGGCCTTACATGCTGTACAACAGCATAGATACTCACTTGCGCGCGAGACTGACGGATTTGCCACTCATACCACTCGCTGTGAATTCCCTGAAACTTTTCCGGGCTGTTTGGAAATCCATTAGCGATTAACATTGAATTTCGCTAGGTAGGTTTCTTACGATGTAAATAGTCCCATCTTTATCATCTCGATTGTCCTAGACCCCACCACCACTGTGGGCCGGTCATTAGGGTTAGCTGGCCACTCAATGATACCCACGTGGATAGATTCTCCAACGACATTTTTCCAAATCGTCGTGGTAGCTTTACTTCCACCCTGAAGGAAGGGTCGATTACGTGTCACTGTGTCAGAGGTGTAGTGTATGGCACGCTCTGGGCAAGAGAAAGTGGTCTGAAGTGGATCATTTTTTGCCAAAGATAAGCGAAGGGTCATATCGCTCGGGAATATGGACACTCGTGATTGGCCCCAGTTTCACGCCCCGGAACTCCGTATACTAGTCTAGGACCCTCCTAACTTGAAGGAGAACGTGGGCTTGGAATGACTCACCACCCACAACTTCGATTTCGGGACTTCGAAGACCGAGGCACGAACTAGAGCATAGAGCGACGCCCAGCGCCAATACCATGACTCGAGGCATATAAGCAGGCGATGAACAAACAATACCCACCCCACGGTGCCACCATGTACATAATACCGACGGGCACTACCAGTAAACACAGACTAATTCCGAGTCAAGTCGAACATCTATTATTATGTAATATGAACTACAGCATTCGCTGAGATTGAAATTGTATTATTACTTAGATGCACTCGCGGACTCGTATAAATCAAAAATCTATGTAAATACCCAATGCAACAAAGACCTTTGTTCTTGAACCAAGATTCTCACAATGGCGATCAACCCAGAGTCCAAGAAACAATCCGTATCTTTCCACAAAAAGTCTGGTCCTAAGGACTTGCCTCCAACTTTTCCCCCGTTTCCAGCAGCACCGCACGGTGTCACCATAATTCCTTTCAAAGATTTTACGCCATACGGCTACAAACGCCTTAGAACAGAGACTGGAGAAGAAATTGAAGTTGACGCTCTTGGTGGCTTACCTACCGTGAAAGTTCTCTCCGATGAAGAGGTCATTCAGAGAAATAAAGACAGAAGACGACGCAGAAATGCAGGACAGAGCGCGGACGCTACAGGAAGAATTGTACCTTGGTGGGAGGAATGGGAAGAGGGTGAAAGTTCGCGCACCACGAGCGAGCCAATAGAACTGTACCTGTCCTCTCTTCTCGTTCACATATGAAATAACTAATCTCCGTCATCCAGGCGGAACAACCTCATCGATCGGGTTCACCAAGCTGCGGATGATTTCCGGATCGGTCGTACTTGGCCGCCGATATCTTCTGGAGTCAGATCGTTATGGGATCATGTATAGACTTTCTCGTGTTGTTTGAGTGTTCTGATTTATTTCTGCAGTTTCGTTTGTACATCGGCCTTCTGTCTAGCTTGCCGATCTACCGCAAAGTCAAGAAGTCTAAGGGAAATACAGACATGACTTGTGAAGGGGATGGTGACGCCTCGGATAACGATGATGTTCCCAAAGCAAAACAAATAAACCTCGACATTATACAAGATCCACTGGAACAGGTCGCCCATCCAGGCAAACAGCTAGAGCCAAAGGAAGGGGAGAAAGATATCATGGCTCGTTTACTTGAAACTTTCCTTGAAGACATGGAGAAGTCCATCAAGGTCTTCATGTCTTCATACATGCGAGATAAAGGTCTAATCTGGCAAGTTTGTCTACTTCCGTACTTGTTGTTTTGGTATTCATGAGTCACACAGGTCGGAACGCAACCTTTTCATTGCACCCACAGTACTCCACTTTTTCCTCCGTTTCATGCAGCGGAACCGAGTTTTCGCTGGTTTCGAGACTCACACCGAAAACTTAAACCGTGCGGTAGTTGTTGCCGAGCTCGCTATCAAGGAGCTTCCTTTGACGGCTAGGGTTGCACGAGTTTTGCCGGGCATGTTCGATGCTGCGTGCAAGGAGTGCTGGGGATACAGAGGAAGCCTCAGCATGTACATCTCCACCACTCTTGACTCCGAGGATGATACTAATACTCCTGCTTCGTCGGCGGTTGGCACATTTGAGGAGGCGCTCAAAGCTGATCACACTGAAATCGTATCCTCAGATGTTGTCCTTGACTCGTTGATGGCGAAGGAGGTTTTGGATGACACCTTCGGGCCCGGTGATGGCACGAACATTTCCCCTCCTCCGGCGAATGACCCTTGGGCTGCAGCCATCACTACAGGGCAGAACACAACGGTATCGTGGACTGATGTCAAAGTTGATTCACTGCTTACCTTCCTCGGCCCAACTCAATTGCCCTTGACGCATACGGCTGGTGTCGTCGAGTTCTCCACGCGCAAAGTCAAAGAAATAATGCTACCAGAAGCTATCAACTCAGTTCCAGATATTCCTTCTACAGCGATTGAGCAGGAGTTAGGAAGTCGCTTCGCTCGCGTCGTGTTGGAACCTTGGATTCGCACCCCAACAGATGAACTTCTTGATATCACGAGACCTATCATCACGTCTTCTAGTCGCGGAGCCGTCATCGAGGACCCGTTCGCGGACAATATCGATGTGTCTGGTGTCCACTCCCCTTCTGAGGCATTCAATCCGTGTCGTGACAACTTGACTATACTCATAGATCCAGCGTCTGTAGATTGCTTCCATGTCGGCCTTGGCTTGTGTGGTACATGGGTGCAAATAGCTCGCTGTGAAGATGTGGAGAGTTCCACCAGTCCTATTGACCAAGGTACTCCATACGTCAGCAAGCATCCTCGCGATTGCTTCTGGTATCTAGAGGACGTTGTATCTATCTTCCCCAGCTTTTACATGGAGTCAGAGGTGCAGATTGACCTTGGCCAGACAACCGATAATGATGATCTCTAGGTCATAATTCTGCAGTTTTGTGGTATCCTGGTGTATAGGAAGAAATCACTATTGTATGTTTTTATCACCATGGACATCTCGCATCATGATTTGATATGCTTTATTTTATCTTGCCGAATTAGTTTGATACGTTGGTAGCCGGACTTTCATACATACAAAAATCATCGAAGCTCGCGCCATACAGTTTGTATATCCAGCCTCATCGCTTCGACGAGAAATAACTGTAGTGATAGTATGAATAGAAGACAAACTTGACACCAAGTACTGTTAGGGTAAGTACCGGTCACCAGCGCGATCGAAGGAGTTCACACATGACCTGGTGCACTTGCTGAGTGTGGATAGTCACCGTCTAGTGCATTGCGAGTGAGATGCGTGCAGCGCTTGAGTCGACTGTCACAAAGCGTTCAAATTCGGTGCTTGGAAGTGGCGGGATGGGCTATCACTAATTTACTTCTTAGCATGACGAGCAGATCTTCAGAATCATCATGGCTGTGCGTGTCCATGATTCCACCAGTCTCTCCATTCGTGAGCCAAGCCGCAATCAAACCAACGGCATTAAAGGTGTATTTTTCGGAACTCGCTAGCAGAAAGAGTTAGAAAATGGCTTTGGATGGAGCCTTGCAGTCATATGTGGTGGGGTGGGGAACCCCAGAGCTTGGTACTCCCCGGAAGACCTATTGTACACGCCGAGGCGAGTTGAGCCAATGAAATCACGATGCTTACGGAATTGACAGTAAGAGCTCGTCATACACAAAAGTGGGTTGGGTTATTCTGACCGTGACCCTCCTTGCTCGTTGTGATCAGTAAGGTCAGGCATTTGTTGTTTGTTGGCACGACATTCCAACATTTGAGCCCAGAGTCCTGAACGTCAGAGGTATGGTATGAACACGGACGTTCACTCATCTGAATCAGGGTGAAAATAGTAAGTAGTTTCTGTGATCTGATGCTTGAAGACAGAGTCCTCAACGTTTCAACGCTCAGCGAGCTGTGACCAAAATCTGATTTTCGACGTGTGATGAGAGAGAAGCAGATTTGTCATCGATCATTAGGGTTAGGTATACAACATTAGGAAATCTGATTAACCCTAACCACAATGCGGGGTTCTGAATTTCGAGCTCAGCTTGTCGATTTATGCACTTTCGGGTCATACTTTGCTTCTTTTGAATCCTGACCACCACCATGCCTTTCGCGGATGCCGCGCGACGAAATCGGTCTGCTGGATCCAATGATGTGGGTGGCATATTTGTGAAAGATGGGCGTCCCGTAGCCTTCTTTTTCCATACGAGTGTCAGGGAAGGGCGCGATGTACTCGAACAGGAAATCACGGTATTATCTTGTTTAATGTAGAAGCCTCCAATTGCTGATTCTATTTGATTATTGTAGAGACATGGTGGTTATGTATGCGGGGATGAGGAACGAGCCAACGTGATTTTAGTTGATGAAGAAGCCGACATCGAGCATATCCGCCGGCGCTACTACCGCTCACATGTCCTCTGGCAGCAGGGCGTCTATATCGAGTCGCGGGATTTTGTCCGTAAATGCATCAGAGCTGGAGAATATGAACATCGTCCTCCGCCAAGGAAGGGTATGCCCGGTGCTCCGGGTGGGCGCATGTATGACATTTCGCTTCTGCTCCTATGTCTCGTTTACTGATGCACCTATCAGACGCGTACCCTTTACCACAGATGATGATGATCATCTCGCATTTTACATTGCAACTGTCTATCCTAATCCTTCTGATGGGGGACGCACTGGGAATTCGTTGTACCAGGAGTTGACAGAGGATCTGGTGCGTAATTAAATCTTGAGCATACGCATCTTAATTCACAAGAACACTTTTTCAAGGCTGATGAGCCTGAATACAAAGAGTGGGCGAAAAGGCACACATGGCAATCCTGGCGTGAGCGTTACAGGATGAATCGCGTGCGTTTTGATCCTATGATTGCCATGTATGCGGCGCAGCTCAAACCTGTGACTCATGGCTTCGGTCACGATCCACGTTCGCGTCGCTTTAAACACGGAGAGATAGTGCACAGGGAGGAAGAGGAAGAGGAGAGCGATCAGGAACTGGAACAACAAGCAGAGCGTGGTGCTGGATCTGATGACTTGAATAACCGGGTGCCCAACGGTATTCCACGAGCCCGTAACCAAGTTCAAGACAACAATATGCGCAATCATGAACCTAGCGCTGCACAGCCTCAATTGCGTAGGCGGCGTCGCGATGATCCTGATACGTCTCACCGTGCAAATTTCCAAGGGGAGTCGCCTCGGAAGCGACAACGTGTGGCTAGTCCAGCTACAGCATCAGAACCTCGCACTCCCGCTGTGGAGAAGGGACGATGGGGTAGTGGTCATGGTAGTCCTGGCCAAAGTCCGAATGAGAACGATAGGAGATCACCGGAAGCGTGGGGGGCACTCGATGGTGCGATGAGTTTCGACAATGATCAAATGCCTGAGTAAGTTTTTTTTTGTATTAACTAGTTACTATACGGTATTCATTCTGGGCAGACTCAATGTGTTACCAGTGCCGCGATCACCTGAGCATGACGTTCCAACAACTCAATCCGATGGACCATTGGCTACGCAGCAAACCCTAGTCAATTCACCAACCGACATACGATCCAGACGGGCTCCGAGTGCTCAAGCTACTGCTGTGGTTCAAGCGGCATCGATGAGCTCACAGGCTATTTCAATTGCACAGCCCCTGCGAGCTGCGCGAAGGCCACATTCACGCCGTGGGCGAGTCCAGCGAGAACAAAGCCCCGTTGCCGAATTGCGCACCTCTGCTGCCGGCACTGAAAGTCAGTCACAGGTTAAACGTATACGGATGTCGAGCAAATCTCGCGGTAATCAACCTGCTGTGGCCGCTTCTGACGCACCATATCGCCACACTCGGGCAAGATCGCAGTCAGTTGACCTGCCTCCACAACCTGCACCGGCATCGAAGCGTCAGAGAGTAGTTTCGGCGAAGGGGAAAATGAAAGAACCAGAGCTAGAGGAGGTTCCCGAAGAAGATGCCGAACAAAATGTGGTCGAAGGCGATGGTCCTCAAGCTCACATTTACGAGGGTGTCGGGTTGGACAGTCAAGGATCACAGATTTCAGTTCGTCGCCCGGAGGCCGAGACATTCCAAGAGCAGCAAGATGTGGAGGACCACCTTCTGAAGGAAGGGAGTAGTCTCTTCACCGACGAAGAACAATCTGATGAGTCTTCTGATGAACAACAAGAATTCACAGCAGACTCTTCATCTGAAGATCCTTCCGACTCTGATGATGCAGCCACCCATAAGGATCTTCAGCGTAGTGGGCAACGGCTCAGTAGGATGGCAGCTGCTGGCTTCCGCACTCATCTTCCGAGTACCTCAGCGTCAGCCTCAAACAAGGCCCGGATGACTACAAGATCATCTGGAATTCGAGTCACACGCCACGCGGCCTAACTTCCTCTCTTCCCTTCTCCAGGCACCAAGGCGATTCACCATATCACAAGAGAGGAGAGGGAATTAACATTAGTCATTAATCAACGTTGTTTATATATCACTTAGAATCATTAACCCTAATCAATTGATGATATGCGCACGGACCATCCGGAGTTACTGGATCCGGAGTGTGCTTGATCGACTGTTTGTTGCTCTCCACATTCCTCGTCAGCAAGCACGAAGACGAGCTCGTTCATTTTCCGCCTCACTCCCACATCCTTCCAACGTTTCCTTGTTGATCGTGCGGTGTCCCGTAAACCCAATTGCTTTCGAAGAAGATGACTAACACATCCGCAGGATCAAAGCGGTCTTGGGAGGGTCACGCAGCCGAATCTCACTCGCACAAGAGACACAGAGACGAACCTAGAGACTGGCGGGATGTACACCTAAAGTCTCCCACAGATAAGCGTAGCAAATCTAGCAGTAGCAGACGAGACAGTATCGATAAGCGGGAGCCTAGACGGTCTAGAGAAGACTCGAGGAGGCTTAGCGACCATTCTCGAGACTGGGACAGAGACAAAGACAGGCGCGACGACCGTGGTCGGGATCGTGACCGTGAAAGAGACCGTGATCATGACAGAGAACATCGCCGTAGAGAAGACAATCGAAAAGATGAATATCGTCGTCGAACTCCGCCTCGGAATCGCCGTTCACCTGCACAAACCAATGGACATTCTTATCAAGCCAAGGGCTACTCAGACAAAGAAGAAGGCGAGTAAGTATCAACGCATCCAAGTGTATGAATACCCTTTCACACCACTTTTTTTTCTGTCAAGAATTTCTCCTACGCGTAGCGCCCGTGCAGCATCTTTGACTCCATCCACACAAACCCCCTCAGAGGTCACTCACATTCAGAAACCGGTACAGCCTATTGCTCCTCCACAGCCTGATCCAGAACTTGATCTCGAGATCGATACAGCTGCTGCAGAGGCAGCCGCTCGAGCCGCTCGCCGTGCCAGGCGTCAAGCTCTTTTAGCCAGGGACTCCGGGTTAGCTAGTGCTAATAAGAGCGTCAGCCCCAGTCCTGGGCCTAGTAGTGCGGTCCAACCGCAACCTGTTGCACCCGTATCTGATACACTTCAGCCTTACAGTGCTGTCGATACTTCCGCAAGCTCAGCAGCCGACACTCCTAAAGTGAGGCATGATTCAATGAGTAAGGTTCTCTCCAAAAAATATCGCGCGTGGATTAATGTATAGTATCATGCAGGCAAACGAGATTCTGCATCTCCACAACCAGATGATAGTATCTTTGAACTTGCTAAGGACGAGGACGATGAAGATGTTCGTGCGAATATGCAAGATGGTGCACCAGATCAGATATCTGCTGCCGACTATGACCCCAGCCTCGATCGCCGAGAGGACGAACAAAGGCGAGTCCTCAAAGACGAACCCATGGATGTAGAAACTATTGAGGAAGAGGAGGAAGAGGAGGAGGACGATGTGGATGACATGTTCGCAGCAGCCATAACCGAGAAGAAGCGAAAGAAAGTCAAAAAAGTTGTTGTACGCCCTCGCTATTTTGTCCGTCAACGATGTCTGACCTTGTATACAGAAAAAAGCAGCACCTGCCCTTATCACAACGACGTTAGACTCCGCCTCAGATCATGAGGGTTATTACCAAGTTATCCTTGGTGAGCAACTTGATGGTGGTCGGTACCAGGTCTTCTCCTCTCTTGGAAAGGGAATGTTTGCCAATGTTGTCCGGGCACGCGTTCTTCAAGATGCAGAAACCGGCAAAGAGGTGGCCATCAAAATCATCAGGAGTCAGGAATCTATGTGCGTACATTTTCGCCATATGATACTTCTGAGTATGCTAAAGTAGCATGCAGGCATCGTGCTGGTCTGAAGGAGGTGCAGATATTGAACAAGTTGAAACAGGCTGACCCAGAAGACAAGAAGCACATCGTCCGGCTAGAGAGAAGTTTTGAACATCGCGGACATCTTTGTCTTGTGTTTGAGTCTATGAGGTTGGAGGTTTTTCAATTTCATTCCTGGGTGTTTGACAAAAATTCCTCTAGCATGAACCTTCGAGATGTTGTGAAGCGCTTTGGCAAGGATGTCGGTCTGAACATCAAGGCCGTCAGAGCTTATGCACACCAACTTTTCCTTGCGTTAAGTCTTCTCAAGAAAGTCAACATTATGCATGCAGACATCAAGCCTGACAACATATTGGTGAGATTCGATTTAGCTCTGGCACCTGTCGATTCACTAACGACAAATTCAGGTTAATGAACAGAAGACGTTATTGAAGCTGTGCGACTTAGGCTCAGCGTCGGATGCGTCGGAAAATGACATCACCCCCTATCTTGTTAGTCGTTTTTATCGTGCGCCTGAGATCAGTACGTTGCTTATACTTCTGTCGAAGTTAAAAACTAACGTCATTTTATTTAGTCCTCGGAGTCCCGTATGATCCAGCGCTCGATATCTGGTCCATTGGGTGCACACTGTATGAATTATACACGGGGAAAATCCTTTTCCCTGGCCGGTCGAACAATCAAATGCTTTTACTCATGATGGAGCTCAAGGGAAGGTTTAATACCAAAATGATCAAGAAGGCGAAGTTCGGAGAAATGTATTTTGATGAAATGGGTGGGTTTGAGAGCGTAGAGACGGACCGTGTCACTGGTGCCGTGAGTCAATGTGATCCCTTATTAATAATTTTTCCTGTCAGCTGATTGTTCTACCAGAATGTTGTCCGCAAGGTTCACATCTCCAAACCTAGCCGTGACCTCCGTGCCCGTCTCATGCCACCTGCATCAGTCAAGATGAAGGATGACGAGATGAAGTTGCTCACCTCATTCATCGATTTGTTGGACAAGTGTATGGCACTTGATCCAGCAAGGCGGATTACTCCCAAGGAAGCGTTAATTCATCCATTCATCAGGGGATAGGATTGCCACGAGCATCTTATCTCGGACCTGTACTACGTTCCCGTGGCGTGTATTTATATTTCTCTTCTTGTTCTCATCAGTATAAATTGCACCTCTGACCTGTCTGCTGGTCCAGGTGTGAAGGTATGACGATAAGGGAATCCCATTACTCCGCACGTAAGTGAGGGGTATATATACTTACCAATGTGTCGATACTTCTCCAATCACGCGGCAACAGTCATGACATCTCGTTTGAAACGTATGTTCTCTCGGAAGGGTGGAGAGAGATGAGGTGATCACTGATATTAAATCTGCGGACAGTCGGAGCGCTCCCTACATTCGATGAACTGCCAAGCTTTCATGATTTCAAGGGATGTGCGTGGGATGTATGGGGCAAGGACGATGAGCTAGGCACAATTAACCTACTCACTCCCGAGGTAGTGGCACAAGCCGCTCAGGAGGAGATTCGGTACGTTGATCACAAGAGCCGAAATGATATGATAACCAATCATGCGTCTTGTTGCCAATGATAGCCTAGGGCGTACAGTTTCATTGAATTGGTGCGAGCAACACGGCTCCCGCGTAAAAGCTGAGCCTTACAATACTACTAACCAGGCCAATCCATTTCCCCTCGAGGGTAAGCAGATAATCGCCGCGTTTTCCTTCAGTGTCCATTGATCTTCCCCTGCAAGCCCGTTTTCGAGCGTAAGATTCCATCAATCACTACCTTCGCGAAGCATGGCCCCACCATACCTATCCGGGATGACGTTATCCATATAGTATGTCCCACTCAAGCCCGACTGACGAATGGCACTTCACTAAACTAAATTTGCAGAATACACAATCGGGTTCTCAGTGGGATGGTTTGAAGCACTATGGGTTAACAGAACACAACGTGTTCTACAACAAGTATATCGATTTCGTACATCGAGGGCTTCGACAGAACTCACGGATCTTGTTAGCACTCCCGCCGAAACCCTCTCTGAGGGCGAAATGGAATTACACGACCCGAGTGAGATCGATTATTCGAAAGTCAAACTTGGGATACACAGTGGGTCCACAAACCCGCTGCCCCGTATAGTATGACTGAGTACTAATTCTAGACTGGGCTAATCATGGTATATGCGGCCGCGGCGTTTTCCTGGATGTGGTAAGGTATTATACGGCCAATGGCGAAGCCTTACCTTACGATCCCTGGACGAGTCATCCAATCACCGTTGCCGAACTAGAGGACATCGCGAAGAAACAAGGGGTTGAGTTCCGACAAGGGGATATACTTCTCTTGCGCGTTGGATTTATCCAAAAATACTACGCGAGCACTAATGAAGCAAAGGCCGATTTGAGAGGCGGCTCAGAAAAGGAAACATTGTATGCAACCCCATCCGTATCCTGACGCCCCTTTCGCTTAGCAAAACAAAATACAGCGCTGGAATAGAACAAAGTGAAGATATGAAACGCTTCCTCTGGTATTTTGTTATCATATGTTACCAAATAATGGCCTGATTGTGCCTGCAGGAATAATCACTTTGCTGCTATCGCGTCTGACCAACCATCTATGGAGGTGAGTTCCCCGTGGGTACTATCGTAAGCCTGACCAGCCAATTGCGTATTAATAGTGCTGGCCCGCGCCAATGGGAACGCAGCTTCACCAGGTCAGTCTAGCCACTAGCATTATCGCTGCGCTAAATTCCCGCGACCTCGCAGACGATTCTCGGGTAAGTTTCGGCCCTTCCCAAAATATTTTCACCCCTGACAACTACGGGATGTAAGCCTCTATGGGATGCCTATTGGTCTGTGCCTTATACCAATCTTTTGCATACAATTTTTATTTCTACCCAAACAGGCGAATTGTTTGATCTTGAAGCTCTCTCAGTGTTGTGCCAAGAGACTGGTCGCTATACGTTCTTCTTCACGTCTTGGCCTTTGAACATGTTGGTCGTCTTCCATTCTGTATGGAGCTGTATCTCAAATCAGTGACCTTTTCCTTGTTCAGTCTTGGCGGCGCTGCGAGCCCCCCCAATGCTGCCGTGAGTATCCCTCATGAATATGTCCTGTCACGTTAATAATTGTTTATAGGCATATTTCTGAGCTGTCCTTACTTGACACAAGTTCCTGATAGCTCATGTGGTCGGCTGAGGTGTAAGTTTGTGAAAGTTGAGATGTCAAACGAACATAGTTGTGGTTATATGAATTGTAGCTGTCACTAAACGACGAAGGGTTGCGATTGACCCTATGCAATGTATCTTTGTAGAGGTGTTACCCTGCTGACCCAATCGTGTCCACGAAAACTAAATCTTCTCAATCCTCAGGAACGTAGAATTACAAAAAATATATGGTATTTGTATGATAGTGGCATACTTGCTTGTTCGTACTTGAGAGCGTTTCATATCGTCATGATCAATAGTATACTTAGAATAATCCTACGCGGAAGGATACCATGTATAGAACCAAGGTACAGCATCAACCAGAACAAAATCATACAGCCAGGCTATGCCGTCTGCCGTCATCAGCTTCAAGTGCACGACGGACGGCACTTTGATGTGCGCTCCGTCGACGCCCCTCAACGTTGACCCAACCATTGATGTTCCCGTATTCGGCATCAGCTTGGGCACCTTCGCTTTCGTCGTCGTCTACTTCGACGTGAGGGCGTGATTTCTTCCTTTTCACTACAGTATTTGCGGTAGCCGAGGATGACGAACTCGTGCCGGACGAAGAGCGAGCAACAGGGATTGAAGTCTTGGACTGCGAAGACCCTTCTGAGGAGGGTCTGTGCTCAGGATCATCATTTTGAACACTAGTTGTGGATGATCTCTTCTTCAGCCCTGTAGGCTGCATCGGTGGACCATCAGGTTTCCGCATTTTCCTAATGGTTTGGACCATGAGTCATAGCGAAGTTGTGCAAAGGATGGGACTTACGTGTTGAGCTTGGGCTCAGCATAGTTGACACTTTTCCGTGTACGACGTTCGCGCCCTCCAACAGGGGCTTCTTCAGAAGTAGAAGCACATGGCGGAGGGACCGGACTAAAAGATGTTCGAGGTGTCGGCAACTGAGAGATCTGAGATGTCGTTGTAGGAGTGGTAGCTGGCGTGGATAAGAAGCTCCGGGTTGTTGCCAGCGACGTGACTCCGGATATTGGCGTTGTTCCATCCGTATCAGGCGTGTGCTGTCGATCCCGATCTGCAAATCGATCAGTTAGAGAAGACATGATTGCATGCGTCCGCATTTCACGTTGCCTAAACGTGCGCCGTACCTGGTGCATTAATGTTTAACAGTGGTAACATAGCACGGCTTCTGGGTGAGTTTGTGACATCCTTGAGGCCCGAGTGCTCCTCGCGCCTTCGTCGTTTCGTTTCCTGCACTCGTGATGAAGTAGTAGCCTCACCCTCTTCCGATGGTAACTCTCGTTCAACCTGCTTTGTCTTTTTCTCCTTCTCTTTCTTTGCTGGTAGTACGTAGTCCAAATCATCATCCTGAGTTGGTGGTGGTCCCGAATTCCTGACAGCTTCTTGTTCCTCATCGTCCTCAGCCAAACCAGCCTCCCTACGAGCAGGAGACCCGAAGGCGGGACTAGCAGCTCTGGGCGGAATTATCCTATCACCATCCGTACTTACACTGAGAAACCCACCCTCCCTTCTCCCTGTTTTCCTCTTGTTTGACGACCCTCGTTCTTCTGCAGGAGCTTGCGGTGGCGTTGGTAGTGGCGGAGGCGAGGAAACTCGGGCGGGTAATGGCAGGCGAGATGCTGCGAGTCTTGACTTAGTTTTTCGCCGAATAGTAGGACTAGGTATACGCTCTGCCTCCTCTTCATCTCCTTCCGGAGAAGAGGCCAATTCTTCGTCTTCGTATATGCCTGGTACGTTGGGCGCACGTGAAAGTTTGGGCATTTGTGGTGACGCATTTGGATCTATGAGCGGTCGACGAGCTCTAGACGCTGGCCTCTCTTTGGCGGGAGAAGCTACCCCAGGAGCAATACCAAATGACTGCCGCAAAAAAGTCAGATGTTTGACCAAATTAGCAGTCTAGCTGAATCTCAGCGACAGGTGGGTTCTCGGGATATGGAACTCACCGCAGATTCAGCATCAGCCATTATTTTCCTAGACTTTTCCTGCTCTTTCTTCAGCTGTGCCGCGAGTGCAATCTCGGATGCTCGTAGTCGGAGGTTCTCGACGTATAGGGTGGATATTTGAGCGTTAAGCTCCTCGATGCGGACGCTGAGAGTCGAATTAAGTCTGTCATCAAAACAGTGAGCTGTTTTCTAATTAGATTAAACTTGACAGGGCGACATACTTGGTGATGTGCTTATTGGCAAGCAGGAATTTCTTCTTAACTAAATGCCACAGACGTTAGTTGGACCCAGGGCGACATAAATGACATACAGTTTTCAAATTCACTGAGAGCATCGTTCTGACGGACATTAAGGGAAAGGCGTGAGTCTCGCCTGCTCATCGTGGGCGGCGACGAGGACAAGCTCTGTGGCTGTCCCGGTCGTGGTCGTAGTTGGGTCCAACACGCGCTGTTATCGAACAATACCGTATCCACGTGATCAAGACGCGTCCCCAATATGGAAGTTCGGTATCTTACTTTGCCTCAAGGCAATGATGGGCGCATTCTTCCCTTCAACCTTCCTTCTGGGGCCCAGACTGGATTTGAAACTATGTTTTTCTTCCTAGTAAAGCAACAAGTTGCGACTAAAATACACGAGAAGTGGGGTGCGACTAGTCAGCAGCTTGCACGTTCGCGGGTATTGCCTAAGGCTATGTTGTGATAATCACTATTCCGGACTGGCTTCCAGTTCTTCCACTGATGGTACATCACGCAACCACCCACAAAAGTCAACATCTTTCTCCAATAATTCACTAACACGATCGACATGTCTTTCCACATCAAACTGAGAACGATAACCCCCTCCAAAGACGCCACTACTCGTCCCGTTGTGACCTGAACCTCCAGCCTGGGTGGAGGTAAACTGCGGAAGAAATGCGTTTGGATTTTGAGCGAATGACCGCATTGGGCTGACAGGCGAGTGAAGAAGGAGGTTGTGATTGGACATAGGGGAATCAGACGCCCCCGAACCCGGGGTTGAGAAGTAAGACTTTGTAGGCGAAGGGTTTTCTTTGGTGGCATGCGGTGAAGGCTCACTCTCGGCACGAAGTATATTTTTCAAAGGAGGCCCCTGGCGTGACTTCGGTTGAGGGGTGGCTGCCAGCAACTCAGTGAGAGTAGGAAGTCTACCTTCACCGCGAGGGGAAGCTGGAATAGCTGCACATTTCGACGCTACCTCTGGCACATTTGCCGATTCCGTCTGTGGTCGAGAGCGAATTGCTGAATTTTCTCCATGGGGGGACTGTAACCGTCGCTTCTTCGAAGTGGAGGATACTATGTCATGGAGAGAAGACGGTGATAGAGGGCGTTTGCTTGTTTGTCGCCCGTCGGAATGTAGCGGAAAAGAAGGGGATATATCAACAGCATAAGGATCTTCGCCGAGATGATTATGATCGCCATCCCTGGGAGTTGACGGATGTGAAATAGACGACGATGAACATACAGGGTAAATCGGCGGGGGTTTTGTCCGAACAGGCACCGCGGCGTTATGTCGTGGCTGCGGAGTTGAAGTTTCAAGCTGTGATGGGAAGGATGGAGGAATATACGGCTAGGGGCAAGGTAAAACAGAGACTGATGAGTTCGATAAGAAAAAAATACCTGACTTTCGCACTCACCGTTTCTGGAAAGTCTGCAATCTCGGGCAGATCCCCATCGGAAGCATGCAAGGACTTCAGCGGGGTCTTGAAGCTAGCTTTTTCTGGCTCATCACCGCTAGGTTCCGTTGGTGATTTGGAGCCGCTGGCGGTATGATCACCTTTGGGATCTCCGTGGACCCGAAAATTAGGGGGACCATGTCTACCTGAGCGTTCTTTATTACTCTTCTTACCAGTCACGGTTGTAGCATTACGCTTTACGACCGGAAAACTAAGCGACGAGGATTGACTTTTATCTTTCAGCAATGTCAACTTCATCCCTGACTTGGAGGCACCCGTGAGTGCTGGAGTAACGGATACGGTCTTTTCGACGACCGGCGCGCCTTCAGGTGTGGGGATTGTCGCTTGCCACTTTGCCACCTTCTCCTTGACATTCAGCATGGTTTTGGGCGAGACCGTTGCTAGCGCTTGAATAATTTCTATTGACGGCTGATAGGTAGCAAGATCTGATCCGCGGAATGGTGCAACTGCTGTTATCGACACGTTGGCAGGATGACGAGATTGCTTGGCATTCCCTTTCGACGTCCGCGCTTTTGCTCTATCTTTCTCTAGCTTCAACCATGTTTCCTCGTCATCTGGTAGTATCCATTCCGCATTCTCAGCTGGATTCCAGCGTTGGTCTAACCCAGTCATACGATATCGTCCCCTGACACAACCCATCTTCAACTTTGCACTGACCTGGGTCCATTTCCCGTCCCCCGTGTCTCCTCTTGCAGCGTCAACTGCCTCTAGGACAGCGTGTTTCAAGTCTTCAACGTTTGCGTCGAACGAGGGAGAGCTGGGTCTTGAAGAGGGTGCAAGTACCTCAGGTTTGGTGGCAAGAAAAAGGTGAATGTCGCGTAGAATCTCGGTAGTGGACAGATGATTTGGTTTATTGGATGAGGATGCGCCCTTCCGCCCTGTTGACTTGCGTTCGAGAGACGGTGGGAATACCGGTGTATAAAGCGACATTGTAACTATAAAACACCGTCAAACTGAGTGTCCTGATTAATGTTAGTGAGACGGTCCGCAGCGAAATTGTTACAAACTAATGAGTGCGCCCAGATTAGAAGATTTGGAGGGAGACCAGACTGATTTCCCCTTGAATCCCTGCCAGTCGGTGTTGGATCGTTGTGTTTGCTTGGTGTGTTTCAGTTAGCAAGTCTAAAGGCAAGTTGGAGGCGGCACGTCAAGCGCAAGGTGAACTACACACAGCGGACTTTGAAATTCCACTGCACACCCAGTGACAGGGCCACAAATCCACCACGGTCAGACCACGACCGCATTTAATTATACAGATCAAGCCCATCAGCACAGGCAACCACGTTTACGCTTGCGAGCACTGCTCATAATCAAAATGTCTCACCGGCCTACATACGCACGGAAGTTTGCTTGCATTACCAGTGTTGCTCCGCAATGTTTGTGGACAGTGCCACATATATCACGCTATGATCAATTGTGAGCCTTGCAGCTCTCACACCTTACCGCCTCACTATACTAGAACACGCGTGTTAGCAGGAAATGGAACTTGTAATCAATAATCAATAATGCTTATGATTCCTCCAATGTGTCCTCAAGTATTCAAGGATGGCTAACTGACGCCGCCGCCACAGTGGCGTATTGATCACATATGCAAGTCCCGCGACTCATCTCAGTTTATCCTATACGCCCACAGGTAGGTTACCCTTGGCGGCGTGTGCAAGAGCTCGATATATCGACTTCCCCGAGGTCGCAACTTACACGGTCCCTGACCTAACTTATTTACTTTGACATTAGCGGAGCTCGTTATCCACGAGATAACTCGTTGATCATCCAGATTCTCTCCAGCGCATCTGCCACTCAGAATCAGAATTTAATTTTCATCCCAAGACAATGGAACGCATACTGACAGTGAGTGACAGCGTGACATTGGTGTGTAGGTGCCTGAGTTGTGGAGTTAGGTTTCTGTAACTCTCTACCATCCACCAAAGGATACCTGTTGTTAGGTAAGACTACGATTGGCGACGGAATCGTACCTCGAATATGCCTACATGCGCCCATGCCCGGTTCTTCCTCGGGGCTCGAACTCAGCTCAAATATCTATTTTTTTAACATTCTGTGGGTAAATTCAGGGTTTAAAATCATCCCCCTCGGTTTTAGGCATGCACCAGAATAGAGTCCCCAAGGTCATTCTCAACGACGACCTTGTCTTCGTGTGAAGTTGGAGAGAGGCTGTATAGCTGCGCAGCGCACAGTCAACATTAATGACGCTCAGGAGAGCCTCGGCCTGTCCCATCATCTAAGCAACAGTGTTTCCTCTGCTCCCACTCCCACTTAAACTTGGACAATCAGTCAGTTGGACTGAAGGCGGTATATATGTTTACATTTGTCGCGATAATATAGCGGTCCTGAACAGTGTGACCCACAATCACAATCATAATCACCGGTCATACGAGCGACACAGGAGACCTTCAAGTCTAACAAGCATCGGCTCCTTGATGGCGCCAGCCACATACCGAACTCAACCTTTTTTTTTCTCAGCGTTACCAATCCATAATATCAACGAGCGGTGACGGCGAGACACTCCGAGCTGATGATCAAACATTCCCACTGCATTGGATTGATCGAGAAAAATGTAAAATATACGTCAAAGCCTAAGCAAAGGACACCCTCTTGCGAGGTGCGCGATCCTGTGCGGGGCTTGACTTTTGATGGTCCGCGGGGCCCGGGCGCTCCTTGCGCATTTTTACTTTCTCCCTTTTCAGCCGAGCCCGCTGGATCGCAATGGTAGCCTTGACCTCCTCCTAGAAACCGCGTAAAAAAATTCTTGCACCCTACGCACAGTCTTTGATGATTTACCAATTTCTTTTTTGTCCTGCTTTTTTGATGAATACGGTCGGGTCGGGGCTGACCAGCCTACGAATCGGAATGATTTGTGATGAGAGGGATGTATCGGGGAATTGACAGACTGGGAATGTGATGTACCTACCTGCGGTTGATGATGTCTCCCAGCCTTAAGCAACGCTTTATCCTCCTGTGAATTGCCGATTGACACCGCTAGATCCAAAGAATCCTAACCGTAAAGACTTTCATGAGATAATTTCTGGCTGACGATCGCGAGTAATGCAAGCGCTGTGTCACAATGAGCGCCCTACCTTGCCGTGTTCATAAAATATTTTCCTCTTTTTCTCCTTCAATGTTGATAGTGGGGGTGTCACGACAGGCGGTCCTGATTTCGTCATAACATGGAGTTTCCCGTGTCAACGAAGGCGCGGAAAGTGGAGGCGTTCAAGTCCAGCCGTGACGGAATCAACTTGAAAAGGATTCAGACTGATGACTCAGCAGAAAGTTAGTAACACAACCTTCCGACGCAATCAATCACCTTTGAAGCGCCGCCGGGTACCAGCTATCAATTATCTTTTGTCACACTGTGCGTCTGTTCATCATATGCAGCAACAGGAGATTGGCGTAAAGCAACCGGTAGACAACCGGTCGACAACCAGATTCCAATGGAAACGACTCATAGGATTATGTGACTATTTTTTCAGCATCTGATTCATCTGCGGTCCCGTTACAGTCAAATGCAGGGGACAGCCTGAGTGCACCTTCAATGAATGCCGGCAACGGAGGGTCGCCAGCAGTACGACATATTCCAAATTCACGCTTGCAGCTCAAGCTTTCTCTTCAATTGTTATACCAGGGTAACCTAAGTCATTCTCGCAAATCAAGTAGTTTAACTTTCTTCAGGTATTGACAGGATGCAATCTAGCCATATATATGGATATCGCCAACTTTACTTACTTCATGCCGCAGGTGTGACCGAATCTGGAGTTGATCCCCGGGTTCAAATTGTGCCCGTCAGGACCTTGTTCCTCATACGATTAGTCGTTCTCGAGAAAAGGTCCTGCGAAAACGCTATCAAATGACGCACGGCAATACCTCTCGTTTTGGATGGCTGGCGACCTGTTCTTCTTGTGCACAGATGGCCACCAAATTCAAAATGCATAATCCGCTTTAGCACCCTGAGCAGACACGCTACGTTCATTCCATTGCCGTGTATGCTACATAGCCTATCGGGGGATGGATAAAAGGGCAGACAGTTCTTCGTCAAAGATCACCCACCAATCGACTAGAACACTTCTTTCTACAACACTCATATATTCACCAACCACTCTCAACTACTATCAACAATGTGCTACTGGCGCCAGTATGTGCAATCGTCAAATCACTTCATGGTCTACTGACTCTCTCTTCAGTGTTCGCAATGTTTACCTCCGCTGTGGACATGCTATAAATCTCGTAAGCCTCACACGAATGACTCTTAGCGACGTGGCTAACGTCAATGCCTTTCCTACGTCAGCCTGATGAATTGGTGAGACATCACAGCACAACGATACCAGCGATGTCTAAAAGTTTTTGCAGATCGTCTGCGACAGTTCCAGGTGCAAATTTGGCCCCAATCACCCTGCCACTTGCCTCCCGCCCACGTGCAAGCAATCTTGCGCCCAATAGTACGTGCACACGACTCATTTACGATTACAATGACTGACTTGCATGATGATGAAAATTTCTTACCCCCGCTCCACTCGCATTTCGGACAACGCCACTCTGATGACTCATCGGATCATTAGTCGCCAGTATCCTCAACAATATTGTAAGCTCGTGATTGTTATCTCTCACTGTTGTTTCTAACAACAGACATTATAGCGCCCAACATCAACAGATTCTGCCCCTCGTGTGAGCAGGCTGGACACCGCTGAGCGCCGAGCGCCGAACACCATTGTCAATATCTTATCTTGCACCTTTAATTCTTAGAGCCCAGGCCAAAGACCCCTTTCGTTAATTATTCCATGTGTCATATTATTTATAGTGTATCACCTAACATCGGGATCGACTACGCGTATAGTTCGCTTTCTTGTTACTGAATATCGAATGATCTGGGATTTGTTAAAGTTTGTCCAACCGAGGAACGTTGCATGGAGCCCGGATAATTAACTCAATTGGATGGCGCTGTGCCGTAGCTCGCCCGAGTTGTCAAATGAAACCTAAGAGCAAAATGCGTTTCAGGCCACTTACATACAGGATGATCCTCACGGTCCCTTGATCAAATGCGATGGGCCGGGAGTCGCATCATCGTGGCGTACGATGGTCGAACAACAATAAGTTTTTTTTTAAGGTTGTAACCGCAGTTTGATCATTCTTTGTCTTGGCGTCACAGTAAGTTTGTGCGGTGTCATATGGGTTTCTCTGGTGAAGTAATGCTGTTCCCGCAGTATATGCCGCTTTTTACTCCCCTTTTAAAATTATCGTAAACGATTGGTCTGAGCAGGCGGCCGTCGTGTGGTCAGGGCACGCGGTACACTCTATTTGGACATGGCACGTTGATAGGCCTTTGCCATCGGTGGGACTGCCGTTAGGATACGGCCGCCAGTCAAGTCTTGATTTAGGGTCTGCGTGGTGAAGCACTCCATCAGGACGGAATTCGGTTGACAGGCTAATAACAATAAAGGAAACAATGGTGCTAACTCTGTGGATGCTGAGCCATACCCTGGGGGATCATCCGTAAACCTCGTCCAATGGTTTCCGTTCACATGTACACATCAGGATGTCCGTGAACTGCCGGGTAGCCGAGCTGACAGCAGATAGCCATTAATGGGGTGTCCGTTACTTTTGACGGTTGGATTGAATAATCGCCTAGATTCTGTCAGTAATTTTGAGAAAAGCCTGACGAGTATGTACTGATTGTGTTGCAAACGCGTCGTGCGTTTACTAGTGCTGTAACCGCACGGCCGCGGAGGCTGAAGTTGCAGACCAGTACCATGGAGATCTCGAGAGAGTACTTAGATGTAAACGTCATGATGATTTACGTACCTTTTTAGGCAGCCCTGAACTCGGCCTCAGCAGGATAAGCGGTTTTGAATTCGATAACCTTCATAATAATTACGGTGGACTATGTGTGTCAGGTACTAGTACCCTCAAAACCTAACGTGGGAATCCTGCAAGCCAATAATGAGTCATATGACCATCCGCCGAGACGGACTGGCAGTCACGCTACCTCGTTTTCGACTGAACATTAAAAGAGACCATCCGTCGAGATGCAACCGTTGACACTGTCTGCCGTTTTCAACTGAATGTAAGTAATCATTCACCGAGTCGGAAGTGTTGTCGCGCCACTGATTTTGATTGCATGGAGGTGACCATCTACCGAGACGGAAGTGTTGCCGCGCTAACTGTTTTCGATTGAATTGAAAGTGACCATCTGCCGACACGGAAATGTCGTCGTGCTACTGTTCTCAACTGAATGGAAGTGTTGTCGCGCCACATGGAAGTGACACATCTGCCGACGCGGAAATGTCGACAGTGCCTCGAAGGTTGGCTACTGCTTTCGGCCGAATGGAAGGTGTGCACTGCTCCCCTATGATACGGTGCTAAGAATTAATTGCACCTCCGATCTGAGAGAGATCCAGCTGAAGCCCCGCGCCTCAGCAGGTGCGCTGGTCTATTTTCTTCCGAAATGGAAGACAAGGAAGGTCTTTCCGATAGCAGTTTTCATCGGATGATATACGCATCGCCCAGACTTATACGAATAAGTAATAGTAAGCAAGATTCAGACAAAGATGCCTTATTCTTCAACTTCTATCAAATAATAACCCGTGTGTCCCAACGTTACTGATGCTAGCACCAGAATTGTGGCGAGCTGGCGCCGCTTGTGGGAATAATCCTTGATCAATTTGTCTAACACCACCAGATATTGTAGAATTTGTCATGAGAGTGTTGGCTTGCAGCGTAAGGCAAACTCAATATTACATCGGCGGTACCATGACGATATATCCGCGAAAATCAAACCGTCAGCTACAGATGGAGTGACGGAACAGTAGACGTACAAGTAACGTGAGTTTCATAACTACGTCCAACTATGTGAACCTGGTCTAGTAATCATGTTTTGTCTCATAAAAGTTTAATCTTTCATCTCCCAGCTAATCCCGCAGCCACATCCACCCTTTGCCTGCGGGTTCTCCGCGATGCGAAACGAGCTCCCTATCAGCTCGGTAGCGAAATCTATTGTAGAGCCGTTGAGAAGTCCGAGGGAGACTGCGTCGATATAGATATTTGACGGAATAATGGCCGGATGTGTGAAGTGGCTGCTGATCCGATTAGAGATAACGCAACTTATTGTGTTGTCAACGCACTAGTCTTCCACATTTCGTTCAGAAGCCAACTCCATTGTATACTGGTAACCGTGACATCCTCCTGACTCCACTGCAATGCGTAGGCCTGCACTGGGAGAGTGTTCTCGTGTAGCTATAGATTGCAGTTGCTTCGGTTCCATTACAGTTCAGAAGACATTAAGAGTTGATGAGAAGCACACGACGCACCTCGGCAGCTCGGTTTGTAAGTTCTAGCTTGATATCCTCTTTGGGTATTATGTCTAGATCAAGCTCCTGTGCTTGAAGTTCATCTGGAGTTGGAACAGAAGATATTAAGGCGGCGGATTTTGGAACATAAATGGGTGTCGAGGGGGCTGCATGCACGATTGAGGAGGATGCGAACGACCGCGTGTTGTGGAGGGCGGAGCCAGACTTCCATCTTGTTATCGGCGTTGAGACCATCCCGGAGCGCATATAAATGTCTGCGGCATGTCTCATGCATGTCGACACCAAAAGTCCAAATCTCGGTGCGCTCATCGTCGTTTGTGCGCAGAGGTCGATGATGACCAATTATGATGATGACATGTATTTGGTCATCTACGCTGGAACCGAAACTGACCTCACGTGATTGATTATTTAATTAAACTGTTTGTTGAACCGTCATGTACATATATGACCGTCTATATGCCGTTATCATGAGTTGTGTCATTCATTCCACGGACTCCATGCTCCGCGTCGGAAACAAGTCCGAACTCTCAGGAGGCTTTTCATTGCGTGACGCTCTTTGAAGTTTGACTCCCAACTTCCACTACATACGCACGAAATGGCGACCGAAAGAGATCCGTTAATCTTGAATGGAACACAAGATCATTGTCCGCCTGGCCCTCGAGACATTTCAAGGTCGACGCGTTACGGAATTTTGATTGGTCTGTGGTCCGCGACTTTCCTTTCAGTGAGTTTTTTCATCCAACAGTCTTTCTGTATTTTCTGATTAGTCGTTAGTCTTTGAACAGTACGTTGAACTTTCTATTCCAACTCATGAGTTGTGTAACCCTCATCAAAACATATCCAGCAACCCTAGTCGCTACTCGTACGACGTCCTGGCTGTTGCATTCATCGGAATACTAATCCGATGGTTCCGTCACAGTGCTACCATCTATCTCCTCTGACTTTAACAAGTCAAATCAAGCTAGTTGGCTTGGAACATCGTGAATACCGGGTTCTTCGGTCCGAAATTCTATTTTCTAAATACTCTTTCTTAGGTATCTGCTTGCGGTCTGTACTTTTACACCTCTATATGGGCGATTATGCAACATTATGGGGAGACGGGGTGCAAACCAGTTGGCTGTATGTATTGCCGCGCTGGGTACCCTGCTTTGTGGCTTCTCTACGAGCATGGAGCTGTTGGTTGTTGCACGATTTGTACGTTCCTTCATTGATTTCGTTTCACTCTTTTGTAACATGTTCCTCTAGCTATCTGGCATGGGAGGTGGTGGTATTCTAACGACCTGCACGTGAGACAAACATCGACAAAACCATTCTATTTATTACTAAGCACGACCCATGACGAGTTAGGATCACTACAAGTGATATGTATTCCATGCGGGTACGTTCTATTCCATCGCCTTCACTGTGATCATTATCTCAGGAACACATATAGTCAAGAGGGCTTGCGCAAGGGGTACAAAGTGTGTTTAATGGCGTCCGTTCAGTTTCAGCACTTTTTGGACCTGGAAATTTACTACTTATATTTAGCTCGGCATGGGTCTAGGAGGACCCATAGGAGGTCTCATAAGTGACCGGTAAGCGCGCGCGCCTCATCTTATTTCCTATCCACCATGAGTTCTAGGTTTGGTTGGAGATGGGCATTTTTGATTCAAATGCCCTTTTTTGTATTGTCGCTTGCTCTTACGACTTACAACTTGCGATATGTCACCCCCGTGAGCGCTTGAAGATTTCCTAAAGTTGTCACCTACCCATACTATATTAGGGTAAAAGCGGAAACACCAAGGACGTTCTAAAGAGAATCGATTACGGCGGTATTTTTTCCCTTCTACTCTGTGTGAGTCAATACTATCATGTGTAGATTGTTCTTGATTCCTTGCAGGTTGGATCATGCTTGGTATTCTTGAGTATGAAATACAACGAGGATCTCCCAGTGAGTGATTATTCACATGAAACATCTTAGTTGGTTGACCTTGGCCAGTGGTCGAACCGATGGGTATACGTGCCGCTGGCTCTTGCTTGCATTTTCTCCGTAGTTTTTATCTTGGTAGAGTTACTGGTTACCTCAGAGCCCATCATGGCGCCATTCCTCTTGAAACAGAAGGTCCCTGTTCTTGTTGGAGCCAACAACTTCCTTGTATCATTGTGCAACTTCTCCGTGATGTATTTCTTTCCGATGTGGTTTCAGACAGTGGCCTTGACAAGTGCATCGACTGCGGGTATGTTAATGTTGATTTGTTTCAATATAGTATTAACCGCAATCTGCATTATGGATAGGCTTGCATCTGATGCCGAACAGCGTATGCATGTCAGCCGGGTCTTTGTTTGCCGGGTTAGTGGATGCGTCGTCGTCATTTTGTTTTTGATTCTCATCAGCCCCAGATGGATGATGCACCGCACTGGGAAGTATAAACTCATCAACCTTATTTTTGGTTTCTTCCCATTCATCGGCATCACTCTCATCACGTTGTTGCGGAAGGACTCCGGACCACTGCAAATGTGGCTGAGCATTGTGAGCGCCACCTTGTATTCTCTGATTGATGTATGAATAATCACATATCAGGTCCCACTCGGGTTTGGCAACGCCGTCGTTTTACAGACAAATCTTGGTGTGTAGGATGTTGGTAATCGGCTATGCTTTAGGTGGTTAATCATATTGCACACAAATAATCAGTTGCCTTGCTCGCACACCTCCCTGGTGCGTGATTACGGTTCCTGTGCTGAATTTTTCAATGATGTAATACACCACAGAGGGCTCGATGGCCGTCGGAACTGGTTTTGGTCAACTATTCAGAGGCATAGGTCAGTCGCTCCTACGGATCCTGGTTATCAAATGCTCACTGTTCCGGTAGGTCAAGTGGGGGGCGTTGCCATTTCGTCGGCGCTATTCCAGTACAAACTTGACTACGAGCTTCGATCAAGAATACACGGTGATGGCGCAGCAGAGGTGAATTGTTACCCCTCGAGCAATACATCCCCATGCTACATTTTCTTCATCTAGATTGTGAGTCGGATCCGGCACTCAACTACCCTCCTGGGCGAGTTGCCGCCAGATTTGCAGCGCGCAGCAAGAGAGTCATATGCTATCGGTCTCCGTGCTGTGTTCATGCTTGCTGCATGCTCCGCGTTACTAGCGTATTTCGTCCGACTACCTGTACGTTTTCAGCCTGTTTTTTTTCGGTTTTCTCTTGATGGTATCACGGTTTAGATTCCTGAGAAGAATTTAGACAGTCTGGCTAAGGAGACTGATACCCAACCCAAGTCCATCAATCCTGGGGCTGAATCAAGAGCTCTGCCTCCTCCCCAATGGTCGCCACGCCGTGGAGAACGGGGGGTATGAGAACACCCTGCTGTTGCTTTCCAATAACGAGTCCAGTTTCCCCGCCCTCGAGCCGAGAATGCACATATATGAGGTTAGAAAGCGCCTCGATCGGAGGTTCAGCTAGACAGTGATAACTTCACATTAATATCTTTATTCCTTATTCCAAACATAGAGTAGAAGGGTCTTGCATTTCCGGGTGTCTCCGTGGTTCCGATCCTTGACTTCTCATGTCCCTTATACTTCTCCTCATCAATGAAATCACGCCCAATCCCGATGTTCATGCAGAACTTGTAGCCGTGCACTATAACCCGTCTTGAGTCTTGAGCTTCATATTCGTGAGATGGTTTGATAAGGGATTATGATGAAATATCGAGTGGCGCAGATCTTGATTCGGAAGACAGCCATTTAGTACTAGTGCGCCGCTGCACCGAGGGTTGGTTATGGTCGCCGAAAGTTCAGGGAACAAACAGCCTAGCTGATCGTTGGCCGATAGGCCCGACAGATTAAGACCCTGATCCCCGAGGTGGTTCGGAAACGGTTACCTTGCGTTTGCATTTGCGCTTGGTGTCGGTGCCGTGTCCAGTATCTTGCATTTAGAATAATGTGAGCACAATTGGCGCCAGTAAGCAGAGGAAAAAGAGCAAGTCAGAAACGATGGTGGTGGGCGGAAGGAAACAAGCAAGTTATTGATATCGATGTAGCGAATACCTTTATTCTAGAATGCGAGCAATAACACGTACAAAACGAAAAAAAAAATTAATGAAACAGGGCTATCTACTGCGATATGAAATCCGCGCGGGATATCAGCAGTCACATGCACATGTACATACCACGTTTGGAGATCTTATCAGGCCTCGAGGTCCGAGAAATCATGTAAGTCATCCTCATCTTCTACGACCATAGCTACATTCAAGGGCGATTTGCTGGTCGATTGACCTGTGGATGTCGAGGAAATATCATCGGAACGTTTCCCCAAGATCGTCGAGACTTGTTTTGCTTGTGAGGAGAGAAATCGAAGGAGCTCGCATTCGTCCTCATAGACGGCTTGAAGGTAGTTGGTGTCGTCTGCAACTTCTGTCAGGTTATGGGAAGGAAACCATTCTCTCATTTTCTCCAACTTTGCATCCTCTAATCCCAGCAGCTGTTTGCTCTCAACGCGGAGTGCTTCAAGGAATGCTGTGTAATGCTCGGCCTCTTCAAGCTCCCACTGTGTCACCGTCAACAGACGTTGGCGCGCAGCCTTGCGGGAAGCCAGCTTCGCTTTGAATGCTTTGTACAGGGTTGCGAGGCTCAATTGTGAGAGCCCTGTCTCCACCAGTTGCTCATTCTTACAATAATTGAACGTGAGAATGAATGAACGATTGTAAGAAAAAATACCTGTTCAGTTCCTTCGGGAGTGAATTCTGGTTGACGTACCTTCCCTGTTACGCGAGCTGCAAATCAAAGCTCTAGCGGAGAGGGTACGGCGATGTTTTCTGGTCATTCGTTCCCGCAGGTACTGTCCACGAAGAAGCACTCGCAGATGGAATATTAGAAGGCCTAAAGAATAGGCTCTCTTTCCCATCTGGAGGACTTGGTGCTTCATCCGTAAGGGGGAGAGAACGGTGTAGCCCAGTTGGAGATAGCACAGAGGTCATTGAATCAGGAGACGAGTTAAAGTTTGTCGGCCTGGATAAAACACGAATTCCAGATGATAAGCCTTGATATTTGGTGAAGTCAAACGTAGATAAGTCAGCAAGAGTTTCATCGACGAATGCTCAATGCTTGATCGAGACCCGTAGCGCTACCAAAGTCCGGTTCGGTCCGGTTCTTGTCCTTCTAGCTGCGAACCCCGCACCAGACGCAACAGTCGCGCTCAGCCAAGGAGGGCGAACATTAAACCGAGCCTAACTCTTATGAACGCATTCACAAGCGTTCGGTTCGAGTTCAAAACGCCCGAACGCCCATTCGCGTGAGTGACTAGGCGCGCATGGAAGGAGGTCACGATGTAGAAAACGGGTGTTGTCGACTCGTTTGACAAGGAGATCGATATCGGGTGGCACAGTTTTTGATAGACGCCGGCAGGTACGCGGCGGCAGCGAGCAGCGGTCGCGTACTATTCCCGTCCCGGCGGGTGAGCGTACAGGAAATAGCCAAGGTTCCCGTCGGTCGGACCCTATGAAACATGTGAATGTTTAAAAAAGCGCTTTGAAGATCTGTGGAACTATCCATATAGCACGATGCATCAAAAAAACCAAGAATCATGAGACCGGAAATAGGGAATCATGAGTTTACTAGCTTTGTGCATTCGTGGTTTAGGGTGGCGTTCTCCGCGAACAGCTGGGTTATGGTCCGACATAGGGTTTACGACTCGGACTTCGACGACAATAAATGTTTTTTTCTTCAAAAAAAGGTTAGCAGACTTGTGTGTAAAACGTTAGTAGCTGTGTAAGGATTGAATCAGCTCACGCTCTTTATTCTGGGAGGCCCGCCAGTTCTCCCGTAGACAGACAGATAGGAAGAAGACAGCCGTTCCTGCGGATTGGGATAAAAAGGGACGTGGGTATCAGCGAACAAGTACGCAGCAACATGATGGGATTGCGTGCTTCAAGTTTATGTTTATGTTTATGCATATGATAGTCTCTGCAAGAGTAGCCCGTCACACTGAATTGGACGTGACAAACGTCAACAGATATACAAAACCCGTAGGTATGTGAGTCCATACAAAATGAAACATGTGGTAACTCTAGATCTATGACAGTATCTAGGGCAAATATATGACTCAGTGAAGAAGAAAGAAGAAAGACAAAAACACATCAATTCAAGTAAAAAAAAAGAAAAAGAGCACTTGCACGCATACATGCACATGAACGAACGAGATAGACGCAGCACCTGAAAATGAACACCAAATGAAGCGATCGGAAGTAGGTTTGAAGGTTTGAAATTCCTCCGCATGACATCATCTTAGACTCTTCCTCATTGTATGTCGGCGCTCGCCTTCGACGCAGACGAAGCTCAGAATGACATCTCCGGTGATAGTCAGACCATGCGGGGTTATATGTAGAAGCCCGGGATTTGTTCTCGTTGCTGGTGTGTACGTGGCAACTGGGGCTTGCCTGCTATCGTTGCTCGCCATCTTTGAGAGCAAGATCAATATTTGAGCAAGGTATTTCCTGTAGTGATTCTCACCAATGCTGATCCTTCATGGAACGTCCATTTATATGATTGCCCATTTAGTGCTGTGAATGTTCTTGACCTAGGGAAAAAATAAGACGACTGCGGAAGATTAAAATGAAAAGAAAAATAAAATCATACGAGCTGAAAAAACTGCTTTTGTTGACATATATCTCGTGTCCATGTACCACAGCTGTCCCAGGTCTACCAGACTGCCACACTACCCTTCCAATCTCCACTTCACTCTGCCCACCGCCGACTTTCTTGACGGTAGTCGTAAATGAGCTAAGATATGTATCGATGCGATACACAGCACGACCCTCTGGGGATAATAAAGCAGTGTTAAATGGACTGTCCGTAAGAAGTGAATAATTCATGATTGGGACGGTTCTACAGCGTGTTTAGTTTGGGGCGCTGTATGAGCTGTACTTATCGGTGTGTGCAGAGTCTGAAGAGCGTGTGGCGAGAGAAGCTCGAATTCTGCCACGGTGGGCGCCAGCTGTCTCCGTACGCACGGGCACGACATGCAGCGTTGAATTTTTAGGATTTTCGTTCATGAGAGCTGGGGAACGATATCATAGCTGACATGGGTGCTAAGAACAACGTTGATGAACCCATCAAGTCCACATCTACTCGTGTTGCGACGCGTGCAAAGGCAGTGTGCTAGTGACACTGTGATTGGATGGCATCCCTTGGGAATCGTCGAATCGATCACGCTTCGAAAGAACCCATCTCGGCTCGGTTCGGCTTGTATTTCGGGATTGACCGTCGTACCTTGTTCTCGTACGCTTCCAAGATCAAGTTCAAGTCGACAAAAAACTGTCAAGTACGCTGAGCCTTGCATTGATCCTTGTAATAATGTTTGTTTCCCGAGTCTTGATCGTCATTAAAATTTTGTTATACAACACATCCAGCATATATATAAAAACTAACACAGCTCCATAAATCAATGTCTTGCGGCCAAACGTTCAACTGACAAGGCAAGACTCCATGTAAGTATTCATAACAACAAGAGAGCGTGAATACACATACCAGACCTCT
Source organism: Suillus hirtellus (assembly GCA_016695485.1). Taxonomy (NCBI): domain Eukaryota; kingdom Fungi; phylum Basidiomycota; class Agaricomycetes; order Boletales; family Suillaceae; genus Suillus; species Suillus hirtellus. Next base: position 173,008 of record MU172349.1, read on the forward strand.
TCAGCAGTAGTAGTCATTGATAATCTGCTCCGCTTGTATGCCCGAGGCGCTTCCGTACTTGGAGGCAGCCGACGCATAGGCTTCCCTACAGCATGCACCCTGTTCAACAAAATACCAGCGACGACCTTGCACCGGGTCTCGCGCTCCTGTGCGGCCCGCTGTGCAGTTCGCTGACGAACTAGGATGTCGATTGGGTTTGAGCCGGGGAGTCTGACGGTGTATGATTGTGAAGCGAGGTGCGTGCGCTGGGGAATAGGTCGTTGTGGTATGGGCAGGGCGCATTCATTTGAATCATTAAATGGGTTTTCCGAGGGGAAAGGGATAGCTTGTGGTGCGATAGCACGAGGTGGTGGTGGTGGTGGGACACGACGAGCTACAGGGAAGGAGGGGAGACGACGAGAGCTTGAACTAGGGAGTGATGCGGGCGCTATGCGCCAAGAGGCAGTTCTGGCGAAGCCTGGATGGATTTTATTGATTGGGGAGCCTTCGATTACGACGCCAGCGTTCGATGAGAAAGTAGTGTAGGACGGTACGCCTGCAAAAGTGCCGTGGATTGAATGAATACTGTGAGTTGGGACGGACATGTCGTTTGAGGCAGGTATCGTTTACTAGGAGGGATAGAAATACTAGTAGATGTCAGCTGAGCCTGGAAGTAGCGAAGAATTTATAACCGTATTTGTTGCAGCGTGATCAACGATTTCTCACAAGTAACAGCCTCCTTAACGTTGTACTATCCAAATGAAGAACACAATGGTTTTTGGCCTAGTGCAACCAATTTCACCCATCACCTCTTTGTTTTCCCATTCCTTTTGTTCCCAGTTCACGTCCGTCCAATTCCAATTAGTTGCTACTGATAATTCAAAGGGAGTGTTGTGTTGCTTTATCAATGGGTTCGCGTTGGATACTTGTTCAAGTTACGGCGGTTCCGAGGCTATGCTCCATCATAGGCTGATCCAGAATCTTATCGGCAGTGTGGGCCAGGTCATCAACTTCTATCAAACGCTCTAGACGAATCTGGATTGGTACCTGTCACATGTCGCGTGTCCCGCAGCAGAACCTAGCTTCATACGGTAGTAAGCAGAAGCTTCTATTGGTTTCGCGGAGAGCAGTATGTATGTCCGGGCCTATCTATGTCCCACCAGCGAGTTCTAGCGGATTTTCAATACTCCAATAGCAGGCACCCTGTTAGGCAATCTCCACTTTGATTATCGGACGCCAGTTACCTTGAGCTTTATCCCCCAGATAGCACCATTCTTCGATCCCTTCTTCCTTCAAAACGCACCGTGCTTTCTATTCCCGACTAGCAACTTCGCCGGGCTTGGAGTATGCGGATGGCGACGTGACGTACGTCTGATCAAGGAGCCTTTCAGCATTGTCTCTTGATAACATGGCCCTAGCTCGCCGATAAGAGTGCTTCGTTGTGTGTGACTTGCTCCACATTGAGGTAAATACCTGAGAATCCGTGAGTAGAAGCCCGCCGTATTCCACACTTGCATAGGGTCGTTCCCTGATTCTCAATCGTGTTCTTGATGGTAGCAGCTGTCCTATCATTCGTCATAGACAAGACCACTACGAATGATGTTTGGCAGGGATCTTACAGTTGTTTGAGGGTGAGATTTTAACTCAAGATAGAACAGCACGCAAGTCTGACTGTAAAGCCAGGATATCTGTCACCAGTCACAACTATCCTTCTACACAAAGTAGAGTTTCCCGCGGATCCGTCGTTGGAACTTTGCAAATCAGGGCCTTGCTAGGCCTGGACAAGTGCTTGCGTGGAGATTCTCTATCCCTGATGCTTCTTCTGCGCGTGTCTAATAAACCAGCAAGTTGAAATGTAGGCCCCATCTTCCCGCCCCTCTCTTCTCAGCTCCCGTAAGTACGATTTTATTCGATTTACTCCCATCTTCACATTCGTCTGTACTTGGGCGCCAATTAGCTTCAGCATCGTTATCACTGCAGATCCGGCGCTTTACTCACCGTTCTGGCAGTCCGAACCTGACGTAGATGTCAGACTGTTGACAGCTGCATCCCAGATTCGAACCTTTACGCACATAGCAGTCCCAGCTCCATCCATCGTAGCAAATTAATTCTTTTACGTGATCCTTTGTTTTCAATTTTTCTTGTTTTCGATCTCCTCTAGCCCTTTCTTTGAATCAGAGCTGATCGATCATCGATCTTCATTTCAGCTCCCACTTTTCTTCGCTCCACAATCGGCCTCATGTGAGTGCGCGATTTCCTTCCTTGCAAAGTGCTCTCATTCTCATCAAAATGAACAGATTGAACCAATGTACCCTTCGGCATTGGTTACATCTAGGTTGTATTCCCTTCGCACAGCCGCCTCCTCAGCTCCCCCTGGATGTCTGCGCCACATTGGTATGGCATAGGAACTACGAGATTGTCCTGCAGGTGGCTTCAAGGATATTTGTCAACATCGGCGATGGTCGGGATAGTCTAGCTACGGGTGAGAAGGTACTGGTGTACAGTTGACTCATACTTTCACTGACTCTGTTCATCAAGGCCTGGGTCTTCGCATACAACAAGGATTTGCGTGGTCTCATTTGCGAGCTGGTGGTGTTCTTTCTCCGAAGGTACTGGCAAACAGGCAAGTCATCTGCCCATCCTTCCACTGTGTAGTGCTGACGTCATCTTCCTGGGTCTTCATATATACTAGCTATTACTGTTGAACATGACTTCTGCCTATGTAGATCTCATGTTCTCATGTACAAGCTGCTGGTGTCCTTTCTCTTGCTAGAAGTGCAACTGTGTAACAGCTCTAGTGCATTGCGCTCTTCTCTGCATGACAGTGAGTACTCATCTTTCATCACAATTACTTGGATTCTTCAGTTGGCAATATCAACTTGACGAGCCCATCCACCGAGATCGCCAGTTCCGAGCCAACGGATCCTAATGTACTGGCGAGCATGTGGACATTCCGTCATATCTTTGAACTTGCGTTGAACCGACTCTAGCCATGTCGTTAGGTCGTCATGCATTTCCGAGACAATCAACAACCCCATGGAGCGCGGGATCTATGTAGTCAGCCAGGTCCCACCGTTCTACCTGTCTGACTACATATATCAGAAGCTGCCGGTGTTCTCTCTCCGGAAACACAAACCATATACAAGGTCTCGCATGTTTCGGCCTCCTTTGCTTGTCAGTGTTTTCTCTATTTTTTCCTTGCCAGCTTTAACCCATATCCGCCCTCCAAGATCGTTAACTCGCAACTCCAAACTGATGGATACAAAGGCGCTGGCAGGTGAACATTCTGTCATATCTTTGAACTTGCATTGAACCGACTCTAGCCATGTCGTTAGGTCGTCATGCATGTCCGAGACAATCAACAACTATTCCCATCGAGCGCGGGATCTATGTAGTCAGCCAGGTCCCACCGTTCTACCTGTCTGACTACATATATCAGGAGCTGCTGGTGATCTCTCTGGGGAAACACAAACCATATACAAGGTCTCGCATGTTTCGGCCTTCTTTGCTTGTCAGCGTTTTCTCTACTTTTCCTTGCCAGCTTTAACCCATATCCGCCCTCCAAGATCGTCAATTCGCAACTCCAAACTGATGGATACAAAGGCGCTGTCAGGTGAACATTCTGTCATATCTTTGAACTTGCATTGAACCGACTCTAGCCATGTTGTTAGGTCGTCATGCATTTCCGAGACAATCAACAACCCCATCGAGCGCGGGATCTATGTAGCCGGACAGGTGTCATCTCTCTACCTGTCCGACTACATATATCAGAAGCGCTGGTGTTCTTTCTCCGGAAACACAAACCGTATAATTTTTTGAGCTTCTTTGCTTGTTAGTGTTTTTTCCTGCTAGTTTTAACCCATATCCGCCCTCCAAGATCGTCAACTCGCAACTCCAAACTTATGGGTATAAAGGCGCTGGCAGATCATGCTTATCCTTGAACTGATCCTGGTTATCATCCCTAGGTCTTTGTGCATTCCTATTCCCAGGTATGTGATGAGAACCACCTTGGATCTTCGTAGATGTCAAGGATCTATTTCTGCTCATCTGTGTAGATTCCGCACTCCCGTTCAATACATGCTGTTGACGTTTTTTCTTATATTAGAAATGCAACCCTGTAAATGTTCTCACACATATCCCGTCCGTCGCAACTACTCAAGTGCTTAATCCAGGTGTGGTATCCAAGGTCGTCCACTGTTTCTAGCCATGGGAGTGTTCTCTTCTAATTACTTGACCCGTAGATCTTGTTCTCTCTTTGGCAACGTATCCTCTGAAGTTGCAATATCCGAGTCCAGCAAGTATGGCATGGAGTGTCCCTAACACGGATAGTTTACGTTCTCTGTGAACGAGAAAGGTCTTTATCGTTATTGGGGAGCTAGTCATTGATCACTGATTCCACCGCTTCACTCGACCTGGCTGCCATTCATGCTTACCGGTGCTCATTCTGACGTTGATGGCAAATCAGACAAATAGACGAGGAGCTCAAGTACATTCACTTTTATTACCCTCTTGCTCGAGTTATCAGCTGACACGTCAAATTGACAGCAGTGCAGGGTTCCTGAGATTAGCCTGTCACCACCTGTTACGACCGGCTGGTTCTTTCCATTTCGGGCTTATAAAGCTGTGTGTATATCAAACAGCATCTTCCACATAAACACCGTTTCCTGCAAAGTTGTCAACTGCGCGCCCTAGTACACGCGCACACCTACCTAAAAGGTAAGTCTCTATTTTGATACAAACAACATCCCATCTGAACACATCATGGACTCCCAGATAACTCTCGTTGACAGCGATCCTAATTCTGAACTCGCTCCTCCAGATCCGGCATTTGGTGCTACAACAATACTGGACTTTGATAGCAATGCGACGAAATTGACGAATGCCACGGTGCGGGGAGAGAGTCACACACGATACTCTGTTGGAACCGTCAGGACCGGTCTGGCGGGGATGAGCCGCAAGACCATTTTCAGCCAGGGAGAGAGGATACTGGCAACGGTGCAGCGCAGGAATATCATCCCGGATGTGTTGACGCTGGGCGGCGAAACTACGAGGCTTGGTGGCTGGCTGAAAACGCCTATATTCTCATCGTTGTAAGTTGCATCTGACGAGCTTTTGCACATGGTGGACGAGTTACAACATTCTGATGATCTAGTCCTGCGTCGTTCCGCGAGGGGAGGGAGACGTACCGCTGGAAGAAAGGCCGGGATGGCAGAATCGATGTGGGTTTAGGGCGATCTAAATAAATGTGCACGGGTTCTGACGGTTTTTCAACAGCTGTACAAAGGAAGCGGTGCTGATACTAGTACAATCGCTCGTTTCTATCCCCCCGATTTTGCTGTGACGCGCGATCGGAGAAGGATAACGTATCGGGCTCACTTGGACTTACGAGCCGAGGCTGATCTCATACGCGAAAAGGTGTTCATATCATGTGTGCTGATTGTGCAGAAGAGGAAGTATGCGAAGGTGAAGGAGCAGGACTTGGCGTCGATTGATAGTAATGAACTTGGGCTGATTTTTTTCTACGCGATTGCTCCGGTTCTTGGGTTTTGACTAGACGAAACCTCTTTGAAGCCCTACTTTTTATTTATTACCTGTTGTTCATATGCTAAACTTGTGCGGCAGTCCAACTTCAGTCTTAAAAATAAATGTGACCTACTAAGTTAACTGCACGGACTCCTGCAAAAGATCTGATGAATTTACCGACAAATATATACTTAGCATATACGGAAGTCACGGCAATCAACCACTTTCCCTGCTGAATCAATAGTCTGAACTCACATCAATCACGTGGGTGAATTCCTGTATTGCTTCGATACGAAAAAAGATACTGCCTACATGCTTGTGTACTGAGTACTGAACTCCAATGCTATCGCAGCAGCTGCGCAACCCTTTTTCTCATCCCTCGCTTGCCCAATCGCCTCTCAAGCATTTTATGCACCTCCTCATTACCAGAAAGAGGGGTCAGACCCTCATCCGCGTTCCAGGGCGGAGATACTGAGCGTGTGCGGTGAACGTTCGATAGAGCACCATTTAGTACCTCTTCCCCATTCCGTGCCGAATCCCCGTGCGGCGCGTAAAATGGGGGTGGTGATTGACTTTCGCGCTTGATGTGTGTGGCACGAGGAGGTTCTTGGAGTGAGAACTCATGCTGGTTAGCTTCATCGAGTTGCTCTGCATCATCAGATGCAGGCTCGGGTTCATTTTCGCCGTTGTACTCGGGATTATCCTGCTCTTGAAGGTCCTCCGATGAAGATTCAGGTTCATGCCGTACCCGCAGCCCATTTGGCAAACGCCGCTCTAGCAAAGTTTGCTGCAAGGATGGTCGATGACGCGAGCTGCGAGGCGGTTCGTCGTCGCTACCATCGCTGTCTCTGTTCTCCTTCGAAGCTCTCCTGGTTCTACGCGCTTCCCGCTCCCTCCGCTCGAGTGCCGCTTCAATCCAGCTCTCAGAAGCATGGCGCATGCCCCTCACATACTTCTCAGTCTCTTCTAAGCTCTTGACGCGCTTGTAAACCTCGAGCACGACGTCTGGTGAATATCCGTGTGCGGCGGCGATACCTGATAGCAAGGTTTTGAATCCGATAGAGGCGGACAGGGGTAAGTCGGCGGGTGTTATGGATGCAAGTGGAATTGATGGTGTCGTACGCCCAGACGTGACAACGTAGCTAGAGAGGTGAGCTGGGATGGCCGATGGTGTTGAATGGACGGCGAGAGAGTGGCGGAGGGGTAAATGAGATGCCGAACTACTGGCTCTAGAACGGGGCATTCGGTAAGTCGAGGTTGATAGAGTGCGAAGGTCCATGTGTGGCAGGTCATAGCCACCAGCTGTCTCTCTGGTAGCAGTGGCTAATTTTGAAGGTCCGGCAGCAGGTTGGGCCATAATTGATGCTTGGCCCATAAGAGGAGCTGAAGATCGTTGGTATTCTGGCTTGCGTTCCGCCGAAGATGTTAATGCAGTCGGTCCTCGTCCTACCTCTTTCTCTTTGCCCTTCTTTCCCCGAACGGGAGGCCAAGTCGTCATCGGTTTCTCCTCAGAACGGCTACCAAGTCGCACACGACCTAGCCGATCAGTAAGCGCCGTTGTAAAGTGCCCTTCTATTACTTTTGGGAGAACTTTGACCTTCGAAGGAGTAGGACGATCGTTTGTTGGCGAGAGCGAGCGGAAGATGGGAGAAACAGACTTGTGCTTCAAGACTCGTTTAGGCATGGGTGGCGGCTTTGGGGTGACTACCTGCTGTGAAGATGAGGCAAGAAGTTGAGAACTCGGTGGAAGCTGGGACGAGATTGGTGGTGGGGTCCTGACAAGAGATTTGACTGGGGACGACAGGACAGGCAGAGTATCCGAGCGAGAAGGGAGCGGAGGAATATTGAACGTGTTTGTTGGGTTCGGGGAAGGCGGAGGCACGTCGGACACAGCTTCTGATGGTCCCTGATAAGGTGGAGAACTACGAGCTTGGATGCTTGGTCCAACGGCGGGAGTTTCGTGTGTCCCGTTGGTCTTGATCAAGGGCGAGCGACTACTCACAGTAACTGGCTGGTCTTTCTCCAGTCTGGCTCGCTTTACTTTCCGATGCCCAGAAACTTCTTGACTGCCAGCCCGTTTTTTTCCTTTCCTGGTCTCCTTCGAGCGGTCCCTCGCAGCTTCTTCGTCGGGAGGCGGAGACTGAGGCTCCTTCCCTGTTTGCTTCTCCGTGTTCATTCCTTTTTTCTTCTGATATTTGAGTATTCTCCTATCGAATTCCTCCATATTGTTCCTGTATCGGGTCTGCCAGGACTGCCATGTGTGCGTCCTGGACCAGTTCCATTTGTTATCGACCTATATTAGCGTTAGAAGTTGTTTCACGCGATAGACATTAGAGAAACTCACATTTTCCACAAGGCGTTTGTACAAAACGTTTCCGCTTCTGTTCTGCTTAGTAGGATTGTATGTCGCGATATATTTCATGAGGAGGGTGTCCTCGTCTGACGTGTAGCCCACGCGAGTACTAGGAGAAGCATGGTAAGTCAGCAGCATGAATTATGCAAATACAAGTACAAACCCTTTTGCTGCGGGTTGTGACATGTTTACGGTTCAGTATATGCATATGAAATATCACTAGATCAAATCATGGAAGCAGGGCGGTCCAGGCGCGTCTGGTAAGTGACGCGTCAAAATCACGCGGGATAATGTCACGTCACGCCCTCCATGCCAGTAGGCGACGAGTGGCACTAAGCGGCTAAACAACACACCAACGCTCCTTTAATTTGAATGATGGTAAGCTCAAAGCTACGCATCGCGTTTATTCATCCTGACTTGGGAATCGGTGTGTATTTAATGGCAAATTCGAATATGGAGCTCAACTCACACTTTGACACGTAGGAGGGGCCGAAAGGCTGGTTGTAGATGCTGCATTGGGTTTACAATCCTTGGGTCACTCTGTTGATATATATACCTCTCACCATGATCAGCACCACTGTTTTGAAGAGACAAGAGACGGTACGTCAGAAAATACTTGTTCAATGACCCCGTCACCATCTTACAGCTCTCCTTTACAGGAAGATTGCGTGTCCATCATGTGATTCCACCGTTACCTCGATCTATACAGGGAAAGTTTCATATCATGTTTGCACATGCAAGGCAGTTACATCTCACAATGCACCTCATGTGCACGTCAGCGCATCAATACGACGTCTTCTTTGTTGATCAACTCTCTACTTGCATACCGTTCCTCCGAATGTTGTGTGGGAAGCGCGTCGTTTTCTACTGCCATTTTCCGGATAAGCTTCTGGCAAATGGTGCCTATGTAGAGGACCGGCCGCGAAAGAATGTCAGTATCCTGAAATCCATCTATCGCTTCCCAATGGATTGGTTGGAGGAAGTGACTACGAGTATGTGTATCACCGCTTGTCCAGAATTCACATTTACCGGAGACCTAGCACAGGCTGACCTGATTCTCGCCAACTCAAAATTTACTGCACGAGTGACCAAGTCGCACTTCTCTTCCCTTAGACATCAGTTGAAAGTCGTCTATCCTGGAATCAATATTGCAGCCTATATTTCACCAGTCGACCCATCAGATCCCGATGTCCTCCAGGTTGCCTCGTGAGTGTATTTTCTTTCTTTTTTTCGTGCATAGATCATTCAATCATTCTCGGTGAAGACAACGACGAACATTATTGTCCCTTAACCGGTTTGAGATGAAGAAGAACGCTGCTTTGGCAATAGAAGCATTCGCGATACTGCGGAACAAGGATCCGAAAACATCAGACGTGAGGCTGGTTCTCGCTGGTCGGTCAGGTAAAAGTTCTTATACGAGTCCGTCACTAACCATCTTCCAGGTGGTTATGATCCTCGTCTAGAGGATAACATACGCACGCTGAAATCTCTCATCGAACTGGCACAGTTCAGTGGTTTGACTTACAACATCGTCACCCCGTTGCAGTCCCGCGTGGCAGTACCGTCGTTCCCGAAGATAACCTTGAATGAGCCGGATATATTGTTCCTCTTAAACTTTACCACCACTCAGCGTTCAGGTTTACTGCAGGCTCAATCTACACTTGCTCTGTTATATACCCCAGCTAACGAACATTTCGGAATTGGACCAGTGGAAGGCATGATATGCGGCCTGCCGATACTTGCTTGCGACAGTGGTGGCCCCACAGAGACCATTGTCGACCAGCCAGCAGATCAGAGGACCGGATGGCTCTACCGTCCCCAGCCATCGGTGTGGGCTCAAGCATTGGGGGAAATTTGTAATCTCTCAGAGACAGATAGAAAGGCGCTCTCGCAGAGAGCTCGGGACCGTGCACAGCAGATGTTTGGAATGGAGGCGATGGCGAAATCCCTCGAGGAAGTTTTGGAAGAAGCGGTATCTATGGGACCGGTGTCAAGAACGGGGATGTGGCTCGTGATGCTTGCAGTTATGGGTTTACTAGTGGCTTTAATCTTTCGGTATGGATCATTTTCAGGGTAGCTCTTTGATTGCGAACGGACAGAACCTTTTTTGCAGTTTATTCGATAGGTCAGGATCCTATCAAAAGTTACGCGTAATGGCAAAGTCTTTGAACCACGTGTACTGTTGCTTGGGAGTGGCCCAGCCGTCTCCGTGCCCACCGAAGAAAGTGCTGAAGAAAAGCCCAACAAAACCTACCGCCGGTTCATCGCTGGAATCACTGGTACTATTACTCACGACAGAGGTCCTCTCAGCGACGAGGATCGTCGGCGCTTCTCGTGCTGTATGTATGACGGATGATTGAGAAGCCACAGCTTCTTGCGCTGTGGCCGTCACTGCCAGAATTCCCAGCAGACCACCTTGTGTTTGTTGTGGAGTTGGCGGCGTCAAAGACTTGGAAGTGGTTTTTGATTTTGACTTTTTTTTCTGCTGAGGTGCGTCGCGATAAAATATGTCTGTCCGGTTGATCACCCGCATCCCGTTAACGAACAAAGCAAACGCTCCATCCTGCTTTCCAGGCGTGTTGAGCACGACGTCCTGGCGCAATGTCGTCCAATTCCCTGTGCCGTAGTGGAACGATCCCCTTCCGATTGAGAGCCCGTACTCGGCATCGCAGACTGACTGGGGGTCCGAGCATAACGCATTTGTTTGCTTCCTCTTTGGAGCGTACTGTGAACAGGTCAGCCCTTTAATAACATTATGAGTGAATCGACAGACTAGATACAGTTCGCCGGCGCCGTCTTGCCTCCACATCAGTCGTGTGCTAAAGCAGTCTTCGGCAGCAACTCCCCCGGAACAGCCCGTATGGCCACCGTAGAGACCTGGCAGCTTTCCGCCCTTCACCCAGTCGAAATCCGCGGGAAAGTAGACGCTGTATTCCATTGTGACATTCTTGGCATTGCTCAGGTTCAATGGCGACGCATAAAACTCTGCCCCACCTGGGGATTTGCTGGAAGGATTGACGGAATATGCTGGGTAAACAAGCTGTAAGGCTGCGGTGAAGCCCGTAACGTCATGTATATTTGTTGGGCTCTGTGACTCAATTATATCCTGGGCATACACAGATCCTCCTGGTGCAATGGCGAGTGCAGAGACACTGTCGATGATGGCGACATTCTGCTTCCCACTGGGAAAGTGAGTGACGTTAAATGCAGATAAGTCTTTCATGTCCGGAGGAGTCGCCCATGCCGTCCGATCGCCCCATGGCGTGCTAGTACTGGTCACAGTGGTCGTTGCAGTCACTGTCTCGACGACTGTAGTCGTAGAGGTGGGAGTGATTGCAATCGTAGTTGTCACGACGTCGGTGACTACGATTGTATTGGCTTTTGTGATGGCAGCTTGTGAAGAGATCAAATGGTAGGTTGTGCCAACAGGGGTAGATGTTGACGCGGGACTGTAGAAGGACTGGCTAATGGAGGGAGGGATGACCGCAGAGGCCAGCTGGGCAGTTGTGGCCGTGCTGACACCCCCAGGGTTTGCAGGTGCAGTCAAAACAGTCGGTATAGCTAACGCTATCATAAAAAGCAGAACCATTGATGCCATCCTGCAGAGAGAATATCACTTTTCTAGAGAAGCATGCACACCATGTGTGCCACGCAGACATGTGCAGACGAGATTCAATTTGAATCTGGCAGTCCAGAACAAGATCGGTGAGTTCATGAGCAGACAAAATTCAAATGGTACTAGTCTGAACCTTCGCAGGCACAGAAAGACGAGTGAAATTGTCATTCAGACTGTCCTTCTGATCATCGAAACATTTGTAAATGGAATAATGTTCTCCAGGACACACGCGCCTCGACGGACATCCGTAACGGTGATTTAACCAATCGCTGAACCAACGCTGATTACTGCCTAGACTTAGTTGTCGGTGAAATTTTTTTGCAGTCCAGTTTTATGTCTAGTTGGGGTAATCTACCCATGCCGGCCAGCATAATCTAATCTAAAGGGCACCTGTGTCCTATGTCATACCGCTGAATTTGCAAATGCCCTAGTACATTGCGCAAAAATCCCTCAGGAGGTCAGCTCATCGCTCCAGCTCCAACATCAAGCACAGGATAAATACGACGCAGTTGAATGGCAAAAGCCTCAGATACAACTACCTCGTTTGCAGTGGGTGGCCCTCTTGCACTACATTATGCGCACATCACTGAAATCGACATATAGCTCTTCTAGGACTTGCCATAGTGACAATTCTGCGTATATCAATCACACAATTAAATGTTTCCTGGTGGGTATTTTTCTAGTACCCACAACTATCACTGAAGCATAATCATAGCAGGTACTATGAAGCCTATTCAGTTCGTCTACCTCGCCATATTTGTCCCTGTCGCTTGGATGATTGCAGTTCTTGCCATCCTTGTCGCCATCGCCGGGGTGAACGCAGTTCCCACCAATGACATCCGAACCTGCGGGAGTATTTGCTACCAATCTAAACCCAACTGCCCACCATTGTCGACAGCTACTATGGTGGGTCACTGCTGGACCTGCTGCACTCAAAATGAGCGCCTGAATTAAGTTCCAAAGTATCGCCATTGAATTTGTAAAGAGTAGCACCTAGTATGCAATGTACCACCTGTAACCACTTTGAAATCGAGCGAAATTGTCATCATTGTCATTGGATAAATATTCTTTCTGCCGCAGGTGATTAATCTAGTTGGACCAAAGGGACTATAGACTGTCTAGATTCAAGTATGCTTTCGATGCGGCTGCGCTGATTTTTTCGGCAGTTTGACTTGGACGTGACTTATTTGTTCGACAAAGAGTATTTCTACGTCACTAGCGGCTAGCGCTCCTTTCCTATTGATAGTCGCGAGCCGCTCGCGGAGAGGAACGGCCATGCGAAATTCGCGAATCTGAAGATGTAATAAATACTGAAGTTAACGTTCACCCACAAGCAGTGCTAGTATTTTACTGGGATGATCGTCCCGAACCCGCGATATTTAGGAGTCACTCCAGCTCATCGATAATATTGTACAAAATACATAAATTGCAATATTGGCAACTTGGCCTGACTCGTTACATATACTGACCAGAGTACAGTAATCATAAACTAATATATAGTATGTACAAAGGGTAAGATCCAAGACATAGAACATGAGTGAAATGTAAAGAAAATACCGAGGCACAAGAAAACTTGAATGATATCAAGTGGCGATTGGAACTGCAGGTCTAAATGGGAACTTCGTCTACAACGGGGACTTGAGCGAGCGCAACATCTGTAGAGGTAACGTTCCCGGGCTCCGAGGAATCAGCATCATTTGGGCGAGTAGGCTGCTTAATAGGCATTGTAACGGGGTCGGCCTTCTTAGCACGAGCACGGGCCTTTCGCTCCTCCACACCTTTATCAAGCTCTTTAAGCGCTTGATCCACACGAGTCACGACCGCACGCCTTGCATTTCTCACTACGCCTGACCCAAAGCTTGGAATGTTGTCCAAGTCTGCGAAGAGCAACGAAAGCGCATGCTCCTGAGCGCGAACAGGTGCATTGGCCGGAGTGTAAGTCAATGCAAATACACCAACAGTGTCGAGGGCTGGAGAGAAATCAAGCTCAGCAGGGAACTGGAAGGCAGCGAGGAGGCTCTCGAGACGGGCGGAGAGGGAAGAGATCTGGGAGAGGGAGGAGGCGACCTGTGCTGGCGACATAGCAGACTCTTCTTGGGTGTCAGAGTCAGAGATCTCCCTGCCTTCTCCTTTTCCCTCTTGCAAAAGTACGGGTCCCTTCTCGTTGACATTGACTGATGATGATACGGGATCGCGTTCGATAGGAGCTTTGATCGTAGTGCCTTTAGAGAGGTGGGTAAAAATCGCCTGGAGCACACCGCGCACTTCGGACCGGTGCTCTGCCATAAGACGGCGCTGTTCCTCGAGATGTGAAGAGATCATGTCCTTGAGCGAGGGCTCGTCCGGGCCAGAGACCTTGGGTTGTAGTAAGTCACACGAAGCCGAGTTATTGAACCTGTGAGAACATCTAGGATTGGTGGTCCCTGCAAAGAAGTTCTCAGCATTTGAACGGCGGCGTCGAGCGAGGAGTCGTTGCTCTTCGAGGTGAGCCTGGAAAGCAGCAAGATCGTGCCACTCATGTTCACAAACAGCCTGATTGCGGATAGCACGGTTAGCTTGTTGGATTTCAGCCTTCTTATGGGCGCTGTCACCGTCGAACGGGAACCGGGTGTCGTTAAGAGGGAAGGGGAGCGGGCGGTAGTGGGAACAGGGATAAGTGGTGAAGGACATTGTGGATTTGGAATTGGGATGAGTTTATGAGAGATTGCATGTTGGATGCTGAATTTATATGTCTGGATGATGTGGACTTGTGGACTACTAATCCCTTTGTGAGCAGAGGCGTTCACTATTCTGTAATTTCTGTCGCTCAGAAAGGCGCGCCACGGTGAATAGTCACGTACTGTCACAACCGTGACCATTGACAGTTTGACACGACTAAGCTAAGTACATGTTCAAGTTGTCCGCTACTATGATACAACAAACAATAATATCATGCTTTGACCTTTACTCATTTCGCGACACACTTTTTCTCTCTGTCAAAGGGAACCATTCCAAAGAAACCGTCGAGATGGCCATGAACCGGTTCCGAGTGTCAGATATGATACGTATCGTAAAAGAGCGGCTCTCAGCCAACGAAACTCCTTTCCAAGCAGCTCTTGTCACACAATGGTAGATGTCTCCCCCATGTCAGAAATCAAGATTTCAGCTTGCACATGGGACTGTGTAGTAGTCGTACTGCATGCCATCCAGCTTCAAGGTGGAATTCTTATCTGACATTAATTTCCTGGACTTCAAGTAGAAGAACCGAGATGCTGCACTGCAGTCAAAGAAGGAGGGGGACACGAGGTTGTCGAGGACGCCATCCCGGATGAGCTTGCTGCCGCCACTGTTGAGCCACAACATGAGGACAAATCGGAGCTTTGGGAAATGTCGATTTGATTCAGGAGCATGATCGGGCCCTTGATATTGTTGAGGAGGAGTGGCGGCGGTCAGGAGTCCGGTCGAGGAGATGGTGTATATTTGTTTTGTTGTCTTATCGTCTTTTGTCTCACCGCCATACAGATCCTTGCAGAACGCAAAAACAAAGAAATTCCGCATCAACATCACAAATCTCAACGCCAGTATCAGATGTAGCCAGTGCTAGTACCGTGCACCTTGCGTCTACTATTTTTGCACTTGCCTTTTATGTTTATAAATTTGCTTGTTTCACAAGAGAACTCACGCTAAGCTTGCTCTTCAACACCATTGTGACAACTTCTTGAACAATGTTTGATCTGAATCCTCCACAGTACTGATTCCACACCTGTAAGCTTTCAATCTTTTGTCCTTGCTATTGCTGCGCCTAATCCTCGCTTGCAGCAAGAGGCTTATTCTCTCGAACAGACATTTGCGTATGAGTGTGGCGAGGAGATAGATTACGTTTTATCTGATTCGTGGTCATAATCTCTCTTACCACTTGTGGGAAGTCCACGGAGTTTGTTGCCCAACTGAATCGCGCGTCGAGTGCTGATGGAAGCACTGCGGACAGCAATTGACGAGAGCGCACTGTTGAGACATGTAGAAGAGGTGCACCTTGCAACAGTGTACGCTTGCGGCTACGGTATTCTCGCGGCGATATACTCTTAGAAGGAACGACTAGAGTCCTCTTTCAAGTTATCTTGCAGCGGTGTGCTGCATGTGGAACTCTCCTGTAGGGATTAATATTTGGCACTAAGTGATGAATTGGATTTGTAGCCTATAGGTCACTCTGTGAGACCGCGTACGTCCCGCTTGAACTGTTTATTGTAGCTAATTTGCCTCAGACTCAGCTCAGACTCCGCACGCACATGTGGTACGAATTCCTCGAAGAGCTTTGAAGTCCGCCATTCAAATTGCAACTGTCGGTTTTTGTAAATCATGCGTGGCAACAAGTGGGCTAATTGCCAGCTTCATTTGTGACAGTTCCAGCGAATTTACTACATATTCTGTGCGCTTATAGTGTTCATATCGAGGCACATGACAGTCTCGACTGCTGTACAGCCAGGAGTTCTCGCCCATTCTTGACCTTGTGACTATCCTTCTCATCATGTCAGTCAATGCACACATGCCTCCACGGGTATTCAATAAACCCGTAATTTTTATTTCATCGCTGAACGGTTGCAGCGCTAACATCGAGAAGAATATAAATACAATGCGGTTGAATTCTAGAGACCTCAGGCCTCAGTGACAAACTATTAAGAGTATAGCAGGGCGTTCACGCGAGGCTAGACAGGTAAGATCTCAGTATTCAGATTATGAATCTCTTTATTGACGAATGTTTTTACCTAGACAGGTAAGCTAGACTCGTGACCAGTCTGACGTACGTCACATGAGAGTGGGGAGTTTTTGACGTAGTCAGACTGGTTGATCTCGGAGATAGTGTTGCCGTCGAGGCGAGTTAAACTCGATGTGAAATCGATTCGGTTCGGAAATGACCAAAATC
>MU172349.1:193238-221822 GCA_016695485.1 Suillus hirtellus
AGTCGTTGTGGGCACGCAAAATCTCTGCCTTCTCATTGGTTGAACTATTAGTCCGGATGACTCCGAACTCGTTTTCAAATCGCGAGGTGAACGAGGTGCAAATCGTTTCAATTCATTAGTCCAATCTGTGTCGATTTACGACAAAATTTCACCTCGATTCGATTCGATTCGCCTCGGCGGCAACACTAATCTCTCCGAGATCGACCAGCCTGGCTACGCCACCCGACTTGTCTGTGGTTATATAAGCCAGGCTGGTCCCGAGCCTACAGGTAAGCTATGTTATATGTTAGTACTTGTACTGAAAAGTTACATTAGAAGACTCACATCTCAGTATTCGGATTACGAATCTGAGATGTTTCAATGGTGGATGGCTGCTTTTATATGGTGAGTGCGCCAGCAGGCCTTTTTGATGAAAACATATACTAAACAAATGAAAAAGATTGCCGACGTTGACACATCATCTGGAATCTCCATTTGGTGGTGCTTGCACCTTGAGCTGCCTTACTCTTTGGCCATAGTCCCACTTCCTGCTTTGGTTTCTCCTCTCTCGGCCTTTCCGTCCTCAGGTTCATCAGCTCTCAACACAAACACCTCTTTTACAGTGAGTAGCCCTCCTGCACTACATCATGTAAATATCGCTAAATCGACATATAGCACTTCTATCACTTGTTATAGCAAATAAGTTGTGTACATCGCACAGCCAAGCTTTTGTTGGTGAACATCTCTCAGTACTCACTGCCATTACTCAAGTGTGGCTGTAACAGGTACCATGAAGCCTATTCAGTCTATCTACCTCACCATCCTTGCCACTGTTGCTGGGGTGAATGCAGTCCCCACCAATGACGGCACGATCTGCTTGGATATGTGCACTGATCGGGCTGTTTCCTGCTCAGGAGCATTGCAATCTGTCCAGGTGGGCACGTGCTGGACCTGCTGCAGCACCACTTGACACCTGAATCGAATTTCTGAGTATCATCATCAATTTCGTAAAGTGTAGCATTATGAATGCATTGAATTGATGAAGTCCTTGTTTGAGCAGAATTATTGTCATAAGAGTCATGTTCCGTCCAGTATATGGGTAATTCTAGTCAGACCAATTGGTTACAATTGATGTGTTTCAGCATGTTGTGCCAATTTTGACTGTTTGACTTGGACGTCACATTCTGCAGAATGGAACAACATTATCCCCAGACACGTCACCGCGACTGATATATTGGCGCAACTAATATAAACTTTCTGTGCAAAGGGAGCAGAGGTGCTTGCCCTAGCTTAGTCAGCAGTTTATCAGACTCGCCGCAGTAACAGCGAACGTGTAATTATGTAATACAATTGGTCTAGATTTACTTAACATAAAACCTAGTTTTGAGTCATGACTCTACCGTACTCCAGTGATGCACCAAGCTTTACTTATTCCCGAAGTCCTCCTGGAGATATTCGCCCATGTGAATACAATACCATCTATCCAAACAGCACCGACCCAGAAATTACTTGCAGCGCTTGCAAGGACATGCAAAATCTTCCACGAGCCTGCAATGGATTTGCTGTGGACTGAAATCCATGGGTTAGAACCACTGCTAGGCTGTGTAACAAGGTTACATCCAATGATATATCATAGTGATACAAGGGTTAGTGTACGACTTCATTACGCTTTGTTCGTTTCTTTTCGACTCACCGAGCGTCTACATAATAGTGGGACGACTCGGACGAGCCCTGGGCGAAAGGTGTTGAGCCATTATCTGCCCATGAGGCCCATCAATTTTTGCGTCACTCCTCCCGTATACGCATATTGAACATAAAATCTGAACATCCGCACCTTCTCTCTGTCATCCCCGCCGAGGCATGCGTATTTCCGAGGCTGAAGTCATTAAGTCTTTCCACCACATATTTGAACCTCTTTCTGCCTCACATACTGCTCGCTCTGGAGCATTTATGCATCTACACTTGCGATGATGACAGCACAGCAAATGAGCTGTCCCTGATATCCGATAGGATTCATTGGTGCACGCGGCTTGTAACTCTTTCTTGTCCAATGCTCGACTGGGCAACATGGAAGCGCCTCTCCTCCCTCCCTACTCTTCTCAAATTGAAAATTGGTCAAGGATATAATGACCTTCCTTCGCTGTCAAGCCGAGATATGGTGAATTTATCATTCCTTAACATCACAAGCCTTTCCTTTCGACAGCGGTACAACGTTGCAGACATCAACGCTGCAGACATCATCACAGTCATGCAACATTCGCAATTTCCCTCACTGAAAGAGTTCGAGTTTGAAGCCCACTTTCTGTCTTCAGAAGAGGCCGAGCAAGTCTTTCATGCTCTGTCCCACTGGAAAGCGTGTCGGACTCTAGAAGAAATCTCCATTTTTTTTATATTGACGGATCCGTGGGACCCCAATACGACGAGTTGTTGACACCAATATCGCATCTCCTTTGCCTTACACAGCTCCGAACCCTGAAGCTCGCACTTCGTGATTTCTGCCTCTACCTAGACAATTACATACTCTTGCAAGCTATGTCTAGTTGGCCGTATATCCGCACTCTGGAATTCGAAGACGCTCGTCCTTTTTCCAAGGTCACCCTCCATGGATTATTCACAGCGCTTGGTTTATGTCCACAATTGCATACACCACGAGTTCCAGTCAATCTTGCAACTATCGACATCGATCCTGATGCTGAGCCAATACAACATACCTCCCTACGAACATTGGATTTGGAGACATCCAAGTTTCAAATAGCAGATGCTGAAACTTTCGCTCGCATCATATCCGCCTGGCTCCCTTGTGTCGACCAAGTTCAAAGTGTAAGGATTGCCTATCCTCTACCCACGGATTATGACTTCTAGGCGCGCTCGAAGTTGTCCACGTGACTCACTGCATCACTCTTCGTATCCGAGCCATGCCGCTTTCCATTTTCTTTCATTTCAAAACTTACCTTGCGCTCTCATTACACGATACCCACTTGGCGACCGATATCTTCGACCGCACTACCTTTCTCTCTCGTTCTAGCCTAGTCTCGCGCTCGAAAACGTATATAGACGATTCATGTACATTGATACAAAAGAATTCGGTACTGAGAGTTCCCCCACGCAAAGAATGTCCTAACGCATCAAGAAGAGTCTCCTTCGCACATCGATTCGTCCTAACTAATACTCTCGTTTCTTTCGTCTCATATCTAACCCACCTTTGCTCACATTCCCCTTCGAACTCATATAGCCGCGTTACAAAAGTATATATGATTTGAGTTGGGTTGAAGTCAACAGGTATCTTAGATCTTTGAAAGCGGCTACCGCGCCGTGTGTCTTGCGAGCCTCCTAGAATATTTGAGTTTGGAATACCTTCACGTCCGGGAATGTTGGTACATACCTTCGAGTTCCTTCGTTATCGTTGTCGTCGCTGTTGACTGTAGTTTGACTGTAGTTATAAACTGCTGTACTAGTAGTTCTGTATAATCGCTAACAACCCACTGGTTCGCCGTCATTAGTACAATTTCCAACATGATTACGTGCGCCCTGAGCTCCGCCGTTCACTGTGCTCGACGGTCCTCTTGTATACCTTTTGATATCCGCGTTTGTAACGGCAATGTGATTACACAACACAATAAGTGCTTGATAGAATTCAACAACTACATAGAAGGATACATCCATGCTATATGATGAGATACCACGGCTACGTCTAGCGCGCTATAAAGATAGTGTAATAATCATATTGAAGATACACCAAGCGATAATGAAGAGAGGAAAGCGTGTCAAGAAGAGCGAATGTTCAAGACAAATGTCGTTAGTCGTAGATAGAAATTATTTCAAGTACTGAAGACAATACTAGAGTACAGCAGTAGGAAATTAGCATTAGTGACAGTGGAGGGCAAGTGGAACGTACAAAGTTGAATGCTGGAATATATCGCGTTGCAGGCTTTGCACTCATGGAGAACAAACCTTTCGTTCCGAGGTGAGATGAGCTCCTTGTCGATGTTGGCCTCGCCTAGCTTATTGTGCGCAAAAATCTATTGACAAGATAAGTAGCTGTACTCGTTGAAGCGTCGTGTTTGGCCCATATCTTTTCCCACTGCAAATGCGTGACTGATCAGTGATAACTTGCCGAGGTCAGATTATTAAAAACGCGTTGTCAACACTGGCCCAACATCGGAAAAAGCTAGATACCTTTCCTATCACTAGAATTCGGAACCTTGAGAGTATCAGCCTCAAGAACAGCACTTTATGACTCACCAAAGACATTTCTGAGATATTTTGGAAGTGGTAGGCTCAAGGCTCTGATCGGAAGAGACAGACTGCTCAGCCTGCTATGATTTAGACGGGGCTCTATGCCAGACGTGGATCCTTACTTCGGTTGATGTACTCCTGAAAAGTTCGACGACGATGCTGATGTTGTTATGAACCTTGTTGTATTTTGTGCATGTGAGGTTGAATCCGCGAGCGATCAAGGCGAGAATGCAATGCATTGATTCTTGTTTCACCTTGTCTTGAACCATGCGATCGAAAGTAATATCTTCATGATTAGTTCCAAAACATTTGTTGTACCGCATATGCAAGAAAAATGAATCCCCGCGAGAAGGCAAAAAACCACAGAAGTAACTCAGGTGAGAACATGTGTTGGGGTCAAGTACTTACACGGGTGAAGAAAACGTCCATCGCAACCTCTTTCCTGCTTCGCTGACTTGGCAAATGCTTGATGATCCGTACTTCAACAGACTTCACATTCGTTTTCGACTTGCTGAATTCGACGGTGATACCTATCGGGTATACATATTCAGCGGAGTTGATGATACCACTTGATGGTAATAAATGAGTGCCATGGATGCGGAGAGCCTTTGAGGCGTGAAGAGCTCTCGCCATGTTGACCCGATTTAGGGAAGAGCTCTGCTCTGAGCTAGGACGCAAAAGAGGGGGCTAACACTTCAACAGTCGTTATTGTAATTTATGTAACATGAAGCAGAGTCCAGATGGGCCTAGCTTAGTCAGCAGTTTATCCTCGCCGAGTTAATGCCACATGCGACATTGCGAGTTGGTTTGAACCCAAACCGACGCCTTGGACAAGGACGCCAATGGAGGATGACTTGGCTGCCACACTCAACATGCTCACCGCCTGGCACCGATCATGCTACAATGTTAAACTGGATGGCAATTTTTGCAGGTTCTGGCGAATGTGCCGTGCCATGATCATGTGCGTACCGAATAGTAGCCTCGTGGGTTGTGCTTTAAGGGAGGGTGATAAAAAAGCCTGTCCATGGCTCATAATCCAGTACACCACCTCAAATGCCAACCACTCCACTTTCTCTTGCTCTGATCCAACTCTGGATCGCCGATCCATCGCTGCCATGGTCCAATCCAGTATGGCAGTCTCTAACACATGTTACTGGCGACCCGTGGGCATACGATCCTTGGAGGGGTGTAACCCGTGTCACCGAATGGACGGTGGACACAGCTCGGGCAGTTGAAGCCTTCATGAACAATTGCAGGACAGCTGGGGATCTCGCAGACGTCGCTGTGAAAGGGAAGGACACTGACCATGAAGGTCGTTCCGCGTGGAACGCCTGGGTTAAGACGTCATGGCCCAAATGGGATATCAACACACTGGTCGACAACATTTTACAAGAAAGCGGTTGCGAGCCGCATGATGTCATGGCGAGGCTGAAGTGCAAGAGCACAGATGATGTGAGTTACGTGCCACTCCGTTTATTTTATGATATAATAGATTTATGTACTTAGTTTCCAAGAATGGAAGCTGCACAGGTGAAGCATGTCGTTTCCATCAAATTAGCCGATGCATTGTTCGGTGATGATGGATTCACCGACGGAACATTCATTGTGCCATCCGTCATGACGTTTATCAGCACGGTGATGGTATTGACGTGGAGCAGATATCGAAAGGCCATCAAACGGCAAGTCGACAGTATCGCGAAGAAGCTTCAGGAAGTTGAGGGGCAATGGCTAGGTAAGCGACGCAGATTGGTCGGTTAGGGTGGGAGCCTAACTGTAGCGCAGCCTGGGCGACCGCAAATTCAAATCCTACCTCGGCCGAGCTCCGCGCCTACCTGAAGAAAGTGGATTCCTTGGTTACACTTATCAGTGCATTCAAGGACAAGGAAACGGTCGAGAAGCTCAATATGCGTCGTGAACAGGTCAATGCGATGCTGGCTGGTACCATGAGACATCCCATCAAGTTAGAATATATGGAATGTGAGTGGGCCTCTAAATTCACGATATAATTCGAATACTGAATGTACTTGTTTGTATCTATTAAGCCGAAGAAATGATATTGTAGGTTTTACGGGTCACACTACGCCCTATGTGCACTACAGAGCAATCCATTTATTCTCATGTGTACATGCTTGTCTAATCTTGATCGTGATAACATACGTAGAATTCGAAGACCTGAAGCAATAAACTTCTTCGACATAAAATTGGAATCTTCGACCAACCTTGCATCCAAATTAAATGTTCAGGCAGGCTACCCGCACAAAGCTTAACCAGACAGCCATGCTCAACGAATCTTACCGATCTGTTTAAACAGAAGTAATATTCGGTGCAAGTTTTTTTTCTGTGAACTCTAGATCTATCTTTCAAGTTGATGGTCTCACGCTCTGCGTCCCAAGGTACATGACCATGTTCGGACTTCTGGCAAGTTCTCGTGTGCTATTCCAACAGCTGCGGAAGCATCGAATCGCTCCCTGTCCGAAATAGTAAACCAATCAAATTCTGGTTACTCAATGATACCGCAGGCGCGCTGTGCAATACGTATTGATGCATACATTTTTTCTCGGGCTTTGGAGTAATTTTAAACTTTGATGGTTTCGGTTGGGTTTGGCTCGGAACGGACGCTAGATAATACGTAGGAAACACCCACGTATCGTACTTCCGCAGTATCATATGATACCTCCTGTACGTACCAACGACAACCACTACATGCGTGCTCGACCGAGCTTCTCAACGCCACAAACAGTTCGATGCGATCAGCTGTCTCTGATCAAGGACATTAATCAGATCTGAACTTTTGAAATTCCTCATGATTTTCACAATCGAAGCTGGGAAGGGAACACCATTCGAATGCATGCAAAGAATCAAGACGGTAATAACGGAACTGCATAGATATTATGAATCTGGCATGTATGATGTACAACGAAGAGATCTTGTGTAGTTTTCGACGTAGTTAGATTTTTTCGCTTCGTACACGAGCGCCTATTCCTATATCTGCAAACATAAATCCAATAGATGGGAAACAAAGGGGTTTGGAAGAGTGGTTCCATGCTAGCGGTGTCAATGGTGATTACAAGCTAAAGGCATACAAGGACATAGTCCAACAACATAACATTTGAGCGTACAGCGCCAAACAATGCACCTCCGAAGTCTGCACCACGATCCACGCACCCGAAATAAGCACCCCGCCCAAAACGCGCGCAATCCAAGCCTACGCACCTAAAAAAACAGCTGCCGATCCGATCCTGGTAGCTACGGATCATATGCGATACATGCTGAAAGTGGAGAATGCACATATTCCTGCGCAGACAGTACCGACTTGCGTTTCGCCAGTGGTCGTGAAGCCTCGTGTCGCCGTAACACCATCTGCGCGACTAGCTGGGATATGCTCCCTATGACGCCCTTCTTGCGGCGTTCAGGACTCCTTCCTTCATTTACATCCATGCCGAGCTTGTCGCCCAGCTTCAACCTGAGCAGAGCTCCGACCTCCGCACTCCTCTCCCTCTCCCGCTTCTTCTTCGACTTGCGTGTGTACGCATCTGTGCCTTCCAGGCCCTCGGACGATCCCTGCACTGCAGCGAGTGAGCGTTTGCGCAACTCGAAGAGCTGCGCAAGCTCAGGGTCATTGTCCATGTCGTGCACGGAAAGGCAGAGATTGAAATCCTCAGGCGAGGGTGAGCGTGGAAGAGGCACGTCCCTCGGATCGTGGATGAACAAAAGTGGCTGGCTGGGGACGAATGGGACGGTTTGCAACGACGAGAAGGGTGAAAATGCGGATGCACTGGGGAGGAGGCTGTCATCTGTGTCAGCACCCGGGAGCGAGAGGAGCGATGGGCCGGGAGAAGGCGGAGAAGATGGTAGGTCTGTATCGTCGGGAAGAGAGGAGCAGGACCGCCTGCTGGGAGATGATGGTGGTATATGGGGTAACGCTTTTTCATGTTCTAGCTCGGGGAGACCTGAAAGGGAAAGATGAGGGGATCTGAGCTCTGGAGGATCATCGATGACCACGTCTGTCGATGGGAGCGCAGAACATTGGAGGGAGGATGGGGGGTGCTCATCTAGTTGATGCATGGGTATGTGTTGGTGCGATGACCAGGGTATGTGAAGCGGTACGAGTCTGGGACGGGGGCCAGGAAGGTAGGGCGCCTGATCAGATGAAAAGGACGTTGTATCGTTGGATACTGCTACAGACAGATCACCGATGTCCTCACTCCCTGAACAGGGAGACCAGGAAAATTTGGGGGAGGGCGGATCATTCCAATGAGAGTTCACCAGACCATGTTCCAGTGGTGGCTTCCAGGGTGGTGATAGAGGCGAAAGCGGCGAATCTGACTCTGCGGAACTATCCGACATGGCAGATATCCCGTCGTAAAAATCCTCTTCAAAATCACCCTGATGAATTGCATGCCCGCTCTCGTCAAACATCGAAACATCGACATCATCTTCATACCCTGGCAACTCCAGGTTATAGAGCAACTGCGTCGGTGGTGGCGTCAGAGGTCTATGGCAGGCAAGGTCCTCGCGGCGCATAACGGTCGGGGAGTCCAAGACACCTGGTGAATGTGTAGTGAAGATGGGAGTAAATTCGCCTCTTTCTTCTGGTAGTGGGATGGTGCACTTTGATGGAGAAGTGCTGGAGGGTGGAGTCGGGTATAAGTTCACCGGACCAGACTGCTTCAGAAGATTGGATGGACCAGGCACGCCTTGTATGTGTTTAGACTTGAGAGGAGGGAAGTCCTCCTCCGAGAAGAAGGAGAATGTAGGGTTACTGCTGCAGCTAGGAATTGGCTGCCAAGGTTGAGAGTAGTGGGGAGCAAAGGTAAACACGGGCTGCGGGTCTGGTTTGAGCAAGGAGGAATCATTCAGAGAGGGTATGTATTGAACTAGGGCAGCCCTAGTCAAATTATCCCTAGTGTCCATATTATGTCCACCGATATTCAAGCCCTGCAACGAGCGCCGAGTTTGATCAACAAAAAAACAAGCAAACAAAAAAAACAAGAACCGAAGACTTACAACTAGTAACATCAAAGGTCGCAAGACATCACAAAAGACAGAAGAAACAGGAGAATTTACTGTGAACGATATAGAGGCAAAGAGCGTTGCAGTGCTTGACACCGTTTCTCCTCGTGCCCAAGCAGCTTGTGGCTGAGAAACTCGTGTTCGGTGATTTCCTTGATGGGCCTGCAGGAGATCCACGACGTTGAACCACTACTAAATTGAGCATCACACATCATTTCCTTTTATCTAATACATTTATCTTTACATCAACCATGTCACCTGCTCTCTAACACCTGACAACGACATCATCCTCAATAATTAGGTCTTCTTAAGTGCTGAAACCCGATCCGATAGCGTCTCTTCGCCCTCAGTGGCATGAGGCTCCAACTCTGTACGTTTCACCCCCCTTTTCGTCAATGCATACTCCCTGCACGCATCTACACTCTTCTTTAACTCCGGATCGTCCTCTGCTAGCGCAACTACGTTGATCCCCGTAAAATTGTGTTCCAGAAGTTGTGCAACTTTGGCCAGCATATCAGGATTAGGAGAATACGTCCCAGAGTCGTTATCAATCATCAACTCCCATCTCACACCGCTATCGTCCGTGCAGTCGGAGAAGTTCTCCCAGCCACCTTCTGGGCGAGGATGAAACTCTCCGCTGTACACTACGCTTTCTGCACAGTTGCTATGCAGTGCATGCTTCGATGCAAAGTCAACGAAGAACGCCGCCCCTGTCTCTGAGAAACGGAAGGTATTGTCTTCCTCGGCGATAACATACGTGTATACTGCGGGCTTGATGCGATTTTCAAATGCGTTACTGCCGTCTCGATGCAAGCCGCCTCGCAGCAACTTGAACACATCATCGGCACTTGTCATAACCCCAAAACCATTCGAAACGGTCCGGGCGTATAACATGTGGTGGCCAGCCATAATGCCGGAACGCACCGCAATTGATGTAGGCCCTTTGAAAATGGCCTGTGCGCCCTTGTAATCGTGGTTCCATCGTTGCACCGTATCCCCAAAGAATTGCGGAACACCTTTAATATAGATCTTCCATGTCGAATACAGCCGCGTGTCCCTGAGATTGGTAAGAACGCCCATTGTTGGTGAGTCGTGTCGAGAATAGTGAATCGGGCCATCAAACAAATATGGTAGTGATACTGAATTCTGAGCCGACGGAGAGGATTCAATCTTGAGAGATGATAAATCCAAACGTTGATAAGCACAATCGGTGGCGATCAAATGCGGGGCACACATACGTTCAACCAGAATGTCCCTTTACTTCGACCGAGCCGCTTGCCAACTATTTCAACCTCTTTCGTACCTGGACTTACAGTTGTCCGGAACACGCCAATGTCATTATCTACCAGTGCTCCACTTTCCACCTCTCGTACTACCACGGACAAGGTAGCTGTGGAAGGAACCGTCTTTACGATCCAGGTTTCATCCCAAACTGGGGAAAGGGTATTCAGTTTGATAGATGACCTGCAATAAAGTAGGCTAGCGTTATACGCAGATAGAAAACCACTCACGTGTACGAAACCTTGTCGTCAAGCGTAGCACGAAAACACGGGTTCATCATGCCTATAACATGCACCCTTGCAAGATCCGACGCCCCAATAAACTTCACAGCCCTTCATTTGCACCCAACATGCCTCGACGAAACAAACACTTACCCTGATAACCAGATCCACGTACTTGGTATCTATATTGAATTCCTTCGTCGCGAGCTCGATGGCGTTGAGGTGGCTGCCGAACTTAACTTTGCTGCTCTGCAGGGAGTGGTGAGCGTTTTCCATGGCGGCTCGGAGACAAATAGTGTGAGAGGGCATCGGTCACGGTGGTCCATGGCGATGTTTCAAGTTGCCAAGCTGCGCACACTAAGATGATTTCCGGTCGCGGAAAGGTAGGGGCCGATGAGCTCAAACCTTACTTTAGGGTTAGGGTTACATGACCTATCAATGACAGCTGCTCCACCAAAGTGTCCAGACCAACGAGCACGCCATCTATCCGCTGCAAACGAATACCATTCGACTCCCGTCAAATGGTGCGCAGGACAAGGGAAGTTGAGTGGAGATCTCAGCTAGCGCGCAATTTCCTTAACAAACCGACCCTGAAGAACAGGTTCATAACGATAGATCCGCACGGCATCTGAACACCATGCGTCCATTCCAAACTTTCGTTTCCTAGCACCTGAGAAGCTCTCTTCATGTGTGCCTTACACGCTGCCGGTCAGGACAGACCAAACTGGGCGATAAACACCATCCGCCACGAGCTTGAATGCACAGCATCATATCCGACCGTCCAAGCGACTCAAGTATCATTTCAGCACTTTACCCTGCGATAGCGGTTATCGCCTTCACCAAACGAGAGCGGAGTAACATCACGGGCGCAGAAAACTCGTCACAACTTTTGATGCCGAAGATGATAAGTTGGTCGTCGAATGTCACAGTATGGTGGTTCTTGTCATACCGATAGCATGGAAAATAGATCCCGCTGTTCATTAAATCAGCGGTGATAAACATCCAGTAGAGAACGGGCCGCCCACTGAGAGGTAAAGATAACAATTAAGTAATCGAGTGATCCACGTGTTGACGCAAGACCCGGCTTGTTGGCGAATGAACCAAGTTGGGTAAGTTTATGGAGACCATTCGACTCGTGGTTGGATAGACGTATTTATATTTGTCGAAATGAATGATCATGATGTTCGAGGGTCTTGCCTAGCAAATAGAGTTTAGTTCCAACATCGTCGTCATGTACTGTACATGACCGGCGCGCTGCGAAACCTAATCGCTACTCGAATGGGAAAGCTACCAGCTGTATCGTGTCCATCAGGACATATTCGATGCTGCCACCAATTATAGCGGCTGTCGGTCCATATCCATGAATAGGACACGACGAGGTACATCAACGCAAGTGCGAATTCACTGACCAAAATGTGATCCCGCACAGCTTGAGGATGTGATTGGTGTTGTCCGTTGAGCCGTGCGACAATATCATCAAATAGAAGCCCGAGATGGCCTCTCGGGCGGTTGTTTGTGACAATGGCGAGATCCGAAATGGTGCATGCAGCATATTCGACTCGTGGTAGAGAAACGTTAATAGCCGATGGGACTAGGTTATTTGAGCCCCAGAGTCAGTCCAGTAATTCATTTCTTCGTGAAGATATCGTTAGAACGCAATGCGCATTTTAGTTAGAGGAAAGAATTGAAAAGTTGGCAGACACAGCCACATTCTCCGATGATATAGCTCCCGAGGCACGACGCATCTGCATCAACATCGAGGATTAAGAAATGGAAGAATACAAGATTACGAAGAAATTCATACATCAGCACGTAGTATTACACGATCCGAACTTCTAAGGTTGCCAAGCCGATCTTCCGAAAATAAAGTACATTCTTCGTCAATCGATCAATTGTTCTCTATGGTCGAGAAACCAACATCCACGCTGGCTCTCATGCGATCTCCGTAACGAATCGTGAGGAAAATAATCCTATAGACAAGGAAATCAATGTAGGCCCTCGATCGTGCAGTCAAAGGAACCCTTACCCTTGTCCGAGAAGTGCAAGGACAGCTACAATGGTGTTCGTCCACGCAACACCAATGCGTTCGATGGATGGGATAACAAGAGCGGTCGCGACAGACAGGATGAATGACCTGACACCGCTGGAAGATAACCGAAGATACATTAGTGAGTTACGAGCGCGATAGTCACGATATATAATCAAGACTGACGCGTTAGCAGCTGTGATTTCTGCGCTTTGCGAATGCATTACATCCACATTATAAGAACCAATTGGGTTTAATACGAAGACGACCTTTGAGAAATAGTGAGTTGCTTCATACACGGGGATGATAAACTAGCAGCAAGGACCTACCCCCATTCCATTGATAAAAAGACACAATAAATTCAAAAAAAGACCGACCGGACCGCCAACATACGTCGTGAGCAGCCCTGACACTCCAATGGATAATGGAACCATGAACAGCCCTCCAATCCACGTCGCTCTCAGTCGATCTTCTGGAGACAAGACTCCTTTGCGCTTCTTCTGCCACTTCCTGATTAAAACATCTGATAAGCGACCAGCAAGCGGCGCTCCGACTGTCGAAGATTGAGTTGATGGTCTGGGATCACAATGATTTGTGCCTACTGAAGTTTCCGAGTCCATTGGGGAGGAAACATGCTCCAATGATGGCTTTGTTCGTGATGCCATACCGTACACCCTACAGGTACCGCAATTAGTTTGCGATATGGAAGATGACTATCAGCTTACGATAGTGTATGCCAGCGGTACGAGGAGAACTGTGTCATTTTATGTGAGAACGCACTGAGGAGTTGTATAGACTAAACGCACCATAGTCAGTGATGAGTGCTAGACTCGTCGCAAGCATCTACATCGCGCATGAAGTCAGAAGTCTGTACCCAATGCAACGTACAGAGTGTATGCACTCACAACTCCAAATAGGTTCGGACTCCGAAGTAGCCAGAGAGATCTGAGAGGATTCACCCAGGCAATATGGATCCGTCTTCTTTGCTTTAGTTTATCGATGCCCAATGTGCCGGGATGGCTCGTTTCAGGTAACAAAACGTATATTAGAAGCAGTTCGAGCAAGCCCCATATGGCAAGGGAATAATGCAAATTGCGCCAAGACCAATACTGCGCTGCCACACCTATTCAAGCACCATTGCTAGATTCAGCACGCCTAAACATTCAAAAAATATTTACCTCCAAGGAACGGAGCGACAGCGAATCCGAAAAGCGTGGCCTGAGACAGCCGCGTCAGTATCATACACTCAATAAATCATGGTCCCTCACACCCAAGAATATCCCAATACCAATGCCGCGCTCCTCCAATTTGTATATGTCACCAATTACGCCAGCGCCCAACGACAACCCTCCAGAGCATCCGAATGTCTGAATGAACTGCCAGAATAGCAGACTCTGCAACGAATTCGACATCGCGACACCACAGCTACCGATGCATAAAAACGGTATCCCGCACAAATACATTGTTCGGCGTCCATCTGCACGATATTGATAACTTGAGACGAATGCCAGACTACATCATGAATGGACGCACAGAAAGACGAATACGCAGCCCAGACCAGCGTTCCGATAGCAGTCGCAAAGGTTGACAGGCTGACCGTCAAACTATGCAAAAACAGCCGCAATTTGAGCATTATTTGCTATATCATTCACCCACAGATAGTACGCACCTGACAGCAGCATGTGTGGAATGAAGTTCTTTAGCCACCTGAGGAATGGAAGGTACGAATGACGCTGCAACCAACTCTGATAGATACCGTTTATCAGCATGTAGTGTATTCAAATACAGACTGCTTACTTGGTAATAAACCCGCACAAGAGACAATGAACACAATCCACCTCTTCCGACGTCGAGTGAACCGGTCGTAAATCACTTCGTGCGCGGTTTTATCGCCATCACTGCTTGACGTTAGCAGGGGGCTTTCTTCTGAAGCCATCCTACGGGATCATGCGCAGACGCCGGGGTGAGAAAGTTCTACCGTCTTATATACATACCATTGCATGACTGTTGATGCAGAGCATTGTCCTTTATTATCATCCCTAAAATCAAATATGGCAACGTAAGAACACCGCAATCAACGTAATGGCATCCCGAAGGATCAACCATCTGTTCTGACGCGCCGGCCTGTATGTACCGCGATAAAGCTTTCGGATGCTACTAGAAAAGAAAATATCATATAAGCTATCAAGATAAGTGCCACGGACCGGCAGAACAGATAGTAGAACTGCTTGTAGATGGCAGCAGCTATTCCGGTTCACTGCCTCGAGGTGCTGAGTCACAGTTCACCTATTTGTAGCGAAAAGTGGCGTCTTCGAGGTTTCTAACGCTGTGTGGAAATACTATAGCCATTACTAGTTAAGCTGAACACAAAAAAGGATGACTGCAGTTGGAACTTCAAGCTTCAAGCTTCAAGTTGGCCCTGCAGTCAAGTATCAGTGCACAAGTGCCTCGAACCGGCTTCAAATATTAATCCGAGTCGTGGAGTCCGGGAAAGTTCGCTGCCGGACATTTTGAGTTTTGAATTCTATATTTGGATAGTTCGGGTCCTGGATCACGTGCCCAAGTCTTTGACGTCAGTACACATACGAGAGTACCTGTTCACTTTGAATGGCGAAGGAACGCCAGCTCCATCATCCTAAATTATACCTCCAGGTTCTCATGCGCCTTTACACTAGATCCAAATTAATTGATCTGCGTCCACCAGCACTAAGCATATGATGAAGCTTCCCGATGAACCGCGCCACCGGAGTTTGGCATACATAGCCTTAGCGCATCAGCTTCGCTCAAGACAGACACTCCCGAGCCGGTATGGTGTATGTGTCTATTGGAAATTTGACGAGTATATTATTCATAAGTCTTAATTCTGATCCGTTGCTTCTCTTTGAAGAAACGAAAATCATTCTATGAGTTCTCCGTGGTCGAGAAACCAACATCTACGCTGGCCCTCATGCGATCACCATAATGGATCGTCAAGAAAATCAACCTGAAATCGAAGCAGTACTACATCAGTGTGCTCGATCTTGGAGTCAAGAAGAGCCCCACCCTTGTCCAATGATAGCAAGGACAGCCGCGATGATGTTTGTCCATGCAACACCTATATGCTCGATCGAGGGAATGACAACAGCAGTCGCAGCAGATAGAATAAGTGACCGGATCGCTCTGTAGGTAAATATTGAAGGTCAACTTTGATAGCCGCGTTATATCATGGAGACTGACGCGCTAGCGGCCGTGGTTTCCGCGCTTCGAGAGCGCGCCACATCCACATTATAAGAACCGATTGGATTGAACACGAAATCGACCTGTAATAACCAATGAATCACTTCGCGCACATGGTAAGAGCCTAATTAAGAGAACTTACGCCCATTCCATTTGTAAAAAGACATAACAAATTCAAACAAAGACCGACCGAGCCCCCAACATATGTCGTGATCAACCCCGACGACCCAATAGACAACGGGATCATGACCAGCCCTCCGATCCATGTCGCTCTCAAGCGATCTTCAGGAAACCACACTCCTTTGCGGTGTTTCCGCCATCTTCTGACTATAACGTCCGATAGGCGGCCAGCAACCGGTGCTCCAACTGTCAAAGATAGCGTCAGTGAACAGCGAATATTGCCCATGGTATGCACTTACTGAAGTTTCCCAATCCGTTTGGGAGGAAACACGCCCCTATGATGGCCTCGTTCACGATACCATACCGAACGCCCTACACTGTGATCAGGTACGAGATAGAAGGTGGCTGTCAGCTTACAATAGTATATGCCAGCGGCACGAGAAGAACTATTGTTTTATGTGAGAATGCACTCTACAATACATATCAACGCACCATAGTCAGTGATAAGCACCAGAGTCGACGCAAGCATCTACATTGTACACAGAACCAAGAGTTTGTAACGGGTATCAATATACACTGAATACACTTACAACTGCAAATAGGTTCGGACTCCGAAGCAGCCAAAGACTACTGAGAGGATTGACCCATGTGATGTGGATCCATCTCCTTCGATTTAGTTTGTCAATGCCCAATGTGCCAGGATGGCTCGTCTCGGGAAACCAAAGATATATGAGAAGCAGTTCGAGCAAGCCCCACACAGCAAGGGAATAGTGCAAATTGCGCCAGGACCAATACTGCGCTGCTGCACCTGTTAGAATGCATTGCTAGATTCAGTATGCATGAACACCCAGAATATGTATACCTCCAAGGAACGGAGCAACAGCGAACCCCAAAAGTGTGGCCTAAGAGAGTCAATTCAGTACCAAACCGATGAGAGCGCACACAACATCAGGATCACTCACACCAAAGAATACTCCGATAGCAGTGCCCCTCTCCTCCAATTTATAAATATCACCGATAACACCAGCACCCAATGGTATTCCCCCAGAACATCCAAACGTCTGTACGAATCGCCAGAACAACAAACTCTTCAACGAAGCTGCCATCGCGACACCACAACTCCCGATACACAAAAATGGCATGCCCCACAAATACATACATCGGCGTCCATCTGCAGGACTGCAGTTAGGAATCGAAACTATTGCGAGTTCAAGATACGCTATGGATACACGCACAGAAAGACGAGTAAGCAGCCCAAACTAACGCTCCGATGGCACTCGCCAAGATCGATAGACTGACGGTCAAACTGGGAAAATCGCTCGATCACAAAATATTATATCCAATGAAACACTCACCTGACAACAGCATGCGTCGAGTCAAGATCTTTAGCTATTTGAGGGATGGAAGGCACAAATGTCGCTGAGACGAACACTGGTCGCGTTCATCAGCATCACACCACCGTATAAGCAGTACACTGTAACTACCAGCACTCACTAGGTAACAAACCCGCAAAAGAGACGAGAAACACGATCCACTTCTTCTGGTCGGGCGCAAACCTGTCATAGATAGCTTCATGCGTGATGGACGCAAGCAGAGGGCTGTCTTCTGAAACCATCTTGAGTTCCGAGAACAACTCCGCTTACAGCGCAAGAGAGATTTATATACATGAATTTATATCCATGCCCATCGCCTATCGAGGTGATAGAAAATGAATATATAAAAAGTCATCCTGTGACCTGATAGTCAAGATAGGTGTTAGTACGGACCGGAAGAAGCAGCAAGACGTACTCGTTTAAGCATTAGAATAACTCGCCGAAGTCAGATTTGCTGCCTCGAGGTTGGGAAGAAATAGAGGTTTTCTCAGCGTGTTGGTGCAGAGTTTGTCATGCTGAAAATTTCATCTGGTTTCACAGAAAAAGAAGAAAACAAGACATATAATGTTCGATACCACTATTGAATGAATACCAACTTCGCCCCGGCACTTGCAAGACTCTGCATGCTATCAAGCTTCTCTGAGAGGCTAAGACACGCTTGAGGGTATTGGGTGGCTGAACTTCAAGTTGTAATTTATGAATAGAATTTTCCAGATTGCGAGAAGGCAATGAACCTACAATGGTGATTCGACGGAGTAGCTCCAACCAGAACTAACCATAGCCCTGGTCCATGGAGTGCATCGTGAAGAAAGGAAATATGCCGGCATTGTTTCGTTGAGAGGCAATGGTCTGAGATTAGTGTTCAAGTTTGCGGTGGGTGGAATGATTATCAAGGTCGAAGGGACGTTGTCTGGTTGGCGGGCCGGGACGCACGAATAACAACTGATCTCCTGACCAAATCTCTTTGTTCTTGGGTGGTAACGAGCGCAGCTGTGAAAGTAACATGATTTTAGAAGGAGATCAAGCGTCATCCATAAATAGTGCAGATCAGATGCGCGCATGATTCGGCAAATAGCTATCGCTTCAAGTAACTGTCTATCTTTCATTTGGTTTGTGTCGGATGGTCACGCGCACACGTCACAAATCAGCAGGGATGAGGGTATGAAAGTGGAGGAAGAGGAAAAGGGAGGTGGACATGCCTCGAATACCTGATGAACATCATAGTAAAACCGAGTGAACAGTACTATATGAGAGTTCACCTCAACGTGCTGCCAGTAGAACCTGAGATGGACTGGAGTTCTGCGTGTCGGATGGTCTTTAGAATAGGGCGCCATTTTAACTTGAAAAAGAGAGTTCACAGAAGATGTATTTTGAAGTGAGAAGAGCACGGTAGTTTGCGGGGTCTGAAGAAAAGTGGACTTCGGACAGTTGATGGAAAAACCGTGGTGCGTAGTCTGTGAATTTGAAGTCGTGTTTCACATGGCGAGTGAGTCCGTTCCAGGCGTTGGAGTGATATAAGTTTTGGGTGGCCCGAAGTACACAGTGCACGCATGCCTTTATGGCTTGTGGTGCAGGGTAGTTTGATTGTTCCCTGGCGTCGTGACTGGGTGGAATCACAGCCTACGGGAAATATGGAGATTTGATATGGATGGCTATCCTGATACCTCGGTGAATCTGCATCACTTGCATACTATGTGCATCTGGATGTGCTACATAGTGTCGGTCGAAGTACGAATACCGCGTGCCAGGTACGCAACGTTGTATGAGTGGCTGTGCTTATTATTTTCACTTGATGTTCCAGGACTCAATAATATCATGAACTGGCGATATCACTACTCAAAGTTCGTACGTTGACATTTCGCATATTCTGAATTGTTTATTCACCGACCCTGTAGTTCTGCCTATGATACTCTCCCCCTGAAGTCTCCATGAAAAACGCCAGCTGCAACTATCTTGATGGAACTGCCGGGTGCTTTCCAAAAACCTGTCTTCCTATCGCCAGAGTTGTTATCTGAGATTCCCGCGACGGCAGAAACATCTCATATTGGTGACCTAGTCAAGTCATGTTTCCTTCTCGTTACTCCTGCTGCTTTGACAACATCCATGTTTGTTAGTGCGTGCACGACTTTAGATGGAGTTCGTGGCTCGAGCAGTGCATCCCACGACACATGCAGCTCAGGCTTTACTTGTAAGACGGGTGTAAGTATGAGTTGTTCGTTTTGCACCTGGAGAACTTCACTTCTCGGACGAGCTTGGCGGACCGAACATGGGGCGACAGTGAGTTGTGTTTCTGCTTCCACGTTGGTATAGTGGTTGATCGCACGATATGCAGTTCGTTGCGGAGTTGATAGATGGGCTTACGTCTCTACAAAATCTCCTGCTGCCTCGACCAGACTCTTGAATACAAATCAATCACTGTGGCCTCGATAACTGTCGCTATTTTTACATGAATACAAGAATACTGGTGTATGCAGCCGACATCCAAGTGCCTGTACATATGTTCTTGAAGATTGTTCAGAAGGAAGAAAAAGCTAGTTCGAGGACAATCGAGCTTCGTCATTCTGCCAGACGCTGCTCCGTAAGTCGCGGGTATTTCTCGACCTCGAAGCTCGTGCCTCGAACCGTGCGATCCACCCTGCCAATGCAAGCCACAGTATCTGCATTTCAGAAATCAACGATAGCGTCGTTCAGAGCGAATTATCCTCTAGACCTCCCGGTGGAGGCCATAGTGATCGTGTGTGTAATTCCGTTGAAATTCATTACTCTACTGCTTACATCACCTGCAGATTGCGTGAGCTACAAGCTTAAACGGACTCCATATATCTTTATCGATGTCGAACGGCTTGAACTGGTCTGAAGTCGGTCGGGTGCAAACGCTTTAAAGGCACACTATGCGAACCATTGACTTGTTGCAAATCTTATCACATATTCACAGGTTTCGAGTTGTCAAGAAACATTGAACACGATACACGAAAAATTTATTTGGATGGCATGTGGCAAGTGTGCCGGATGGTTGTTCTGTGGTTGGATATTCTGGATTTGTAATGCAAGTGGGGCGACACAATACCGGGTAGGTGATCGAGGCATCCACTAACGCTTGCATCGGTTGTGGAATTTGTGGATGAAGACAATTATGGTGCGTCCACAGTAGTCCAACCTATGTAGATCGCAATGCGGATTCCCTCTTAACACTTTTCGCAACTCTTCACCCGTTCTTCCTCATCAATTATGGTTTCTTTCAAAAAGTTGTTCCAAAAGTGAGTCTACTGTTTTCAGGTTACACTCATGATCACGATACTAATCAATATCCCTCAGGTGTAAGGAAGATAAAAAGCCATCGCTTAAGCACTCCCAGTCGATGCCATTCAGATACTCGCAAGCGAGCATGTTCGAGCCTTACGCCGATCCTTTCATAGCTGTATACCATGGCAAGACCCCCTCTAAACCTTCTAACATCGTGCACGTCGAGCAAGCTCCAGAGATGCGGGACATCCATCGTGCGCAGTGGCACCCAGGTGACCACGACCATTCGCCAAGTCATGCCCACTTCGACACGCGCGCCCACTTGCTGGACCAAATTCCCAATCCCCCACCGCCCCCTCCGAAACCCACTCGCAGTGCCTCAGGCACGACTTCGTCAAACCCACAGAGCATTAGGCCTCAATTGCCCCCGAAGAACTGCAACACAAGCGACCAACCCGTCGCAGGCAGACACAGAACTATTCAGCAGTCTTCTTCAGCCACGTACTATTCGCAGCCCACAGCTGCAGCATACCCCTTCCTGGGTCGCAAAAAGCGGCGCGAGGCCACCGCTGATCAAGCTATGGCGGATCTGCTGCAAACACCTGATGGCCGACCTCCCGTATTTGGGAGCAGTAGGCAGGCCGAACGTGCCCGCGCCAAGTCAAGCACTGGTCACTCATACATCCCCGTCCCTCACGATCTGCTGGAAACGGCTGATGGACGACCTCCCGTATTTGGAAGCAGTAGACAGGCAGAACGTCTGCGCACCAAGTCGAGCGCTGTTCGGTCATACACTCCTGTCCCTTATGATCTGCTGGAAACAGCTGACGGCCGGCCTCCCGTATTTGGGAGCAGTAGACAAGCAGAACGTCTGCGCGTCAAGTCCAGCGTCGATCGCTCACAAAAACCTCTCCCTCCCCTCCCTCCCATTCCCCCCATTCCTACCAGTCGCTCCCCGCGTCCATTTATCTCGCGCTCTGTGCACAGCTCACGTACAAACTTGAATCATTATAGAGATCGGCGCTGACTGGTCTCTTTAGGTAGTATAGCGATGGATTTGTATACATGGAACTTAGTATGTGAAGATAGAGTCTTGGAGCTGTTCTACCTAATCATGTATGTCGAGTATGTCATTATGTATATGTATATGATCGATGAAAAGATGGTTGTTTGCCATTTGGGATTATGGTCTGCTTGACGCTATCTCAAAATTTAAGTGTTACAATTTAGGTAGTTCTTTATTGGACTGAATTATATTACCATCCGGCAGATGTTGCAAGCTAGTGAAATGAGCTCCTATAACCAAGTTACTTCAAATTGTGCTTCGCCGTTGTAAATCAACTCTTCAAGTAGTACCTACTTCTTGTCACCACTGCCTTGTTCATTACATCACTAGCTCTGAAGAACGTTACATGGAATCCTTGTAATTCATACTGTGCATCCTTTGAGATAGCTTGATAATATACAATCAGCATGCACATCCGAGCCACGCCATATGCATGTTCAGGATTGCTCTGAGGATGCGCATCAAAGACGCGCTTGAGGAGTTTCGGACAATAACTTTCAGTCTGTATTCAATACCCAAGTCTTCAGCAATGATCATCGCAGCCTTTTCTCCAATGTCGAATAAGTGTTCTGAAAGAAGGTCAAACTATGCATCAATAATTTCTCGTTCACTACTCACCGTACCAACATTCTTCGGCACGATGGATAAGTCTGCAACCTTTAGGGTTGTCACACCATACACTTTTAGCCGAGCGTCAACAACTCCTTGATCTCCCCTTGATTTCATGGCACAAGTCCCGAGCTGCACACAAGGATAAGGCACCTCCTGATGAGAGTTCAAGTTACGCATACCGAGTGCCAAGACGTTTGGACTGGGATTCGGTCAGGTATGTTACCTTAAGAATGGGAAAATGAATTCAGGACATACTGTTGCCACGGTAAAAAATTTCGATCGCTTCATCCTCTTCTGCAGTGTAGATGATGTCGGGCGCATTCAAGTCCACTGGACCGGTCGCTTCTCTGCAGACCGTAGTACTTCCCTCTGGGAAACGAGGGTGGAAGGCGGCGACTTCACCTCGGTGAGAAAGTACATAGTACACACATGCCTTTATGGCTTGCGGTGAAGGGT
Organism: Suillus hirtellus; assembly: GCA_016695485.1. NCBI lineage: Eukaryota > Fungi > Basidiomycota > Agaricomycetes > Boletales > Suillaceae > Suillus > Suillus hirtellus. The sequence goes on from MU172349.1 coordinate 216,081, forward strand.
AGTTTGATTGTTCCCTGGCGTTGTGACTGGGTGAAATCACAGCCTACGGGAAATATGGAGATTCAATATGGATAATTATCCTGATACCCCGGTGAACCTGCATCACTTGCATACTATGTGCATCTGGATGTGCTACGTAGTGTCGGTCGAAGGTACGAAAACGTGAGTACTACTATCACATCGGGGTTGTCAATATTTAGGATAGGCTTACACGTTGTACGAAATGTGAAGAAAATATTTGGAGTTTGAACTGACATAAAGAGGGACATATAACTTCAAATTTAGTCATCGTTGTGCACGAAATCAAAAATATGAAATATCCACGGTCATTTTTTCACTGACTATACGTCAACACAAATAAGAAATATAATTGGATTTTCAGCGTCTGCTTGAATTTTAAATTTAATTATCGCATCAAACTTGGTACGAAACTTGAAGTTTAATCCACCGCTATATGCTTGCCAATATTTTAAGTTTCGTCGAACAATAAGGGACTACCAAAAACTTGAAATTTACGCTGGCAACAAAATGTGATGGCAAAACTTCAAGTTTCGCCTTCAGACAAAATAAATCGCCCGATCATCGCCCGCTCATCACTCAATCGTCGCCCACTCATCACTCAATCATCGCCCACTCATGAAGGACAAATGGTGATCAAACCGAAATTAGCAAAATATGTATTCATCATACAGTACAAATCGTACACAACTAACAGAAGATATCGCGAAATATAACTTTAGACAAACTGATTAATCACGAGATAGGGATAGAATCACTGAGTGACGGCTGGAAACTGTCCATCACGCGAAGTGACTGACTACCCAGGTTACCTTAACATTTTCTAGGCGACTCTCCAACTCCGTCGAATACATTTTTGCAGGGAAGTCCGGATAAATCGAAAAGGGATCGATCGTGCAGTCGTGAGGATCCAGCGGGAGATGTCTCTGTGCAGCAAACAACAATTCTCCCATCAGCGTGCCATAGATGTATTTGATGCTGGCAGGAACAGGGGTCAATGTCCGGTCTCCTCGGGGGTAGTAGAGAATTTGGCTGTTCCCCAAGTGTGTAGATGCCCTACTGTATATAACACCGTCGAATTTGAGTGTCGCACATAGTATTGCTGTTCGTCGTCTCAGGAGGGTATATAAGTCATCAGGCACAGCGCTAGTCATTGCACAGTCAGGCACTTGAATAGCATCATTCATGGGGTCCTCAGCGAACTCTTGGTAGGAATTTTGAGAACTCTTGGGTGCATATACTCTATCAAAGATGTCCCTGCACTCTCGAATAGCAGGCGGACAATCCAGTCGAGCAAACCAGCGGTGAAACACTGCAGTCTTGATATATGAATGAAGCATCGTATTCTCGAGCTCCCCTTAGAGACCATTAGTCCACTTGCCCGTTCCGTATTCTCATAGTGACTTACCAAATTTGTGATTTACAGGAAGCCGCTGGAGTATTCCAATCAGGCGCTCGAAAGGAAAACACCACCACGAGTGGGCAGGACCGAATAGGAGTAGGTAGTCGTATATATGGAAAGCTGCATGGTGGTTCGGACGCAGCGAGGAGGTAGGATGAATCTCCTTCAACTTTCCGACGTAACTAACCATGTACGAACGATAGGCCTGTGCCCTCCTTGCAGTCATCGTTCGCGCACATGCAATATAAGCGGCAGAGACCAGCTCCATGGTGTGATCAAGAACGGTTCTGAGGCGGGCAGCAAGTTCAGGAGAGGAGTGCGAAGTACCGGCTCCCCACAAGTTCACAAGGGTGATGGGAAGGTAGACCGTGATGAGCGTTCGCCACTCATCAGCCTTGAGTGTCCCAGCTGATGCCTCGCCGAAATTACTCGGAACTGAACCCAGCCAAGTAGGGATAGATGTATCTCGGATGACATTGCGAATGTGTCCAAGTACTTCTGTCGGGCCAAATTGATGCTCTTCTTTAGGGGCAGCTAAAGGCTGTTCACGATGCTGTATAGAAACATTAGAAACTTAGAACAACGGACATGGTGAACGCAGAGCTTACCCAGTCAAGAAGGGCTTTAACGTAATCAACTTTAAGTGTTCTACCAGCTTTCTGTGGCATACAACCCAAGGTACTGCAAACGAACTTCAACGCACCCACGTTCTTGTACAGCAAGGATTTTTTCAACGCGTCAAAACATTCGTCCAGCTGTCCGTTATTTGAAAAAATTTGGGAAACAAGGAGGGCGTGAATCGTGGATATTTGTGTCATTTCCTTGGATGACATCGTCCCGAGAGGTACTTCACCAAAGTTATGCGAAAATGCGGGCGAGGCCGATGTTGATGTATTTGACTGTGAGGTCAAACCGAGGAGATTACGAACGTGATACGGGACTAGACCTTCCAATATACAGTGCATCGGATCGACAATAAGCTGCCGTGAAGGGTCCCAGTATGATAGACGCCAGAGTTCGGAGTAACGAACACCATGAGCCTTGAATAGCTTTTCATGCTCAGAGGACGTGACAGCGTCTCGCCACTGCTCTGCGTATTTTCGAAGTTTGTTTTTATCGCGAGGTTCCCAATTCTCGCAGTCCACCCTTCCATAAGTAGACTTGTGGTAGCATTTACATGCACTGCAGTAGAAATGACTACTGACTCCAGCCAGAGAAGAGACATGACGAGCAGCAGGAAGATCGCAAACAACGAGGGCGACAGCACTACGAGTTAGCCGACCGTTAGGGTAACACACGGTTTTGGAAAACTTGATGCCACGCTCCCATGCGTCTACTAAATCATTGATGAGCGGTCGGATGTAGTGGTTGAGATTTTCGAGAGACGGCTGCTTCGGACCGGGAATGATACCCGCAAGGTACATATTCTCCGGCTTATATCTAATATCCAAAGGCAGATTCAAGCATGCCATGGAGATGATTCCGCAAGACGTACTAGCTCCCCGCACATTCATCCCTTCAGGATTGAAGAAATCTACATGAAAGGCGAAGGCATAGCGTCCTTCCTCTCCTCTATCGACAAAAAGAGTCTCAGGCTTCGGGCCACCAAACTGACGTAGGAATTGGGCTTCAAATGGATTCTTGATGAAGGGCGGAAGAGGAGAGTTAATGGAGTCCATAAGATCATCACAAGCTTCATCCATCACGGCTTCCACATCTCTACAAGAAAGGAGACCCGAAAGATAATCTTTGAAGTCGTGATACATGAAAACCTTCTTCGGATGGAACTCTCCTTCAGTGCCAACAAGTAGAGCATCGCCACATTCGGTCCCGGGCGCAGGACAATGCGTACAACGTTCAGGGTATCTCGCAGTCGTAGAGCCTGGCACATACATCGGAGGATAGGTGCAATGACAATTACAGACGGCGTACGCGATGGTTTTGCCACTGAGATGAAATTTTGTCTCTGCACCTTCCGAGGTCAGGGGAATTTGCTTGAGAATACTTTCATGTAGGGAGCTAAGACTGCCATCCAACCTCCGAAATGAGAGGAACAATATGATGGAAATTATCTTTATGATGAAGTCACAGCTCCGCCTGCTGACCCCCATGACAACTCTGCATGTTACACAAAGAAATAGAACGACTTGGCTGATCTCGTCTGAGCGGTCAACTGGAGCTTGCTGCAGAGCGTCTAGAAAACGGTCAGCAAGGAGCCATCGTTGATATACTCATGACTTACCCGTATTAATTTCGACGGGTACTTGCAGCACATCCTGGTAGCTGGCGAGCTGAGTAGCCAAGTCATCCATCTGCGTTACTATTGCCTTTTTTCGCGCAATTACAACATCTGCCCCTCCATTGACGTTTTCTATGGCTGTGTGAAGCAAAGATAGCTCGCGACCAAAGTCATCAAGGTTGCAGGGATGCAACAATAAGCGAAAGCCTCGTTGAATTCGGGAGTCGATATTAGCAAGGATCCGCAATTCTTTCAACGTGCGCCGGTTGTGTTTCAGCTTTGGCACAGTCTTTCTGTCAGCCTTTTCTATTGGCGGGGCTGACATGGAATCTGACAACTTCAACCGCTCAAGTCTATCTGATAGAGCAGATACAGGAACAGCAGGAAGGTTGCATGGTCCTGGGTGATCTAGATTAGTTGCCGTTGCAGATGTGAGCGATGGGGGCTGGGAATGATCCGTGGTAAGAGACAAATGTCCGAGATTGTTGGTGATAGAGGAGATAGTTGCTGCCTTTACGCGCTGGACATGGGCCGAGATTGAACGTTCTGGTATTAGCACCCCTCTTGGGGCACCTTTTTCGTCATATCCTCCCTTTCTAATGCACTCCTCACACATACACCGCGTGAGCGCTGCACGAGACGCGGGCATCGAGCGAAAAATGAGCTTGACGGCGACGACAGTATGTACCGTCGTCGTCTATAGGTCGTGTTGCGAGTCTTGCAGACAGACAGAGCCTGAAATGACTATTTAAATCGAGAGAAACAAGGGAAAATAAACGTAACTTACGACAACGACCAGGAGAGTATGAACAACAGAGAACAACACGATCTTATTTTAATAAGAAACGGTAGCGATGAAGTACAAGGTGCCTACCTACATGGATGCCACCTGGATACAACTGTGACTAAACATAGATAATTAACATGGAGACACTATAAGAAGACATACGAGAAGATTGAGTCAGGATAGCGACGTGATTGATGTGAATACATACCAACCCATGTCTCAAACTAGTACAGACCGTCGTATCGGAGGAGAGAACAAAGGATAGACACAACAACAGTATAGACCGTTGCATCGGCAGGTCCAAGTCCAGCGGACAACACGACAGTACAGACCGTCGTGTTGGAGGAGGGAGGATAAGGGATGCACGCGGAGACAGTAGTACAGGCCGTCGAATCCACCAGTCGAAGTCCAGAAACGCGACAGTACAGACCATCACGTTGACAAGTCGAAGTCGAAGTCCACCATTGTGTCGAAGGAGGATGAGAGGATGAGAGATGACGCGACAGTACAGACCGTTGCGCCAGGCAGAGGTTGAGGCCTGAGGTATAAGCTAAGTATAGATAAACAGTAAGTGTAAGGGCTGAATCAATTCGTCAGAAAGTACAAACATTCGCAAACAAAGTCACGTGCAAAGCAAACTCAACCAACTCAAACTCTCAGTCAACCCATACTCCTAGTATACCATCTATATTTACTAGGGCTCAGCATTGCTGAGTCTTCTCTTCTCTTCTCTTCTCTTCAACTTGGACTCTCATCACCTAGCGGTCTGTACTGCTAGGCGTTGGCGTGTTCTACGCGACTACCTCTGTCTGGCGTATACTAGGCGCCTGTTCTGGCGTTATTGGCTGCATGCAACTATTGCTCTCTGCGTTCTCTCGATCCTGCAACGGTCTGTACTGTTGCTGTGTTCTCTCGATCTCGGCCTGTCGCATGCAACGGTTTGTACTGTTGCATGCTTTCTTCCATCGCCCACTCCTCCCACTAATCGCAAAGCGCTGTGCCGCTCAGTGCCCATGCCACCTGCGAGGCAATTCTTTCGGATCTTGGGACATTCCTTCGCCCACCCCTTGCCATTTCGCCTGCCAGGCGATTCTTTCTGGTCTTCGGCTATTTCTACACTCATTCCGTTATCTGGCGGATTATGTCGCCTACTCCATGTCATTTCACCCGTCAGGTGATCTAATCTTCCATCCATCAAGCGATTCTTTCTGATATGAAACCATATCTTCGCCCTGTTATTATCTTGCAGATTATGTCGCCCACCCCGTGCCATTTCGCCCGTCAGGCGATTCTTTC